>CM038115.1:33597568-33699566 GCA_001642375.2 Mentha longifolia
CATGACAATAAAGTTCTTGAGTCCATGAATATGATCTTGCTTCAACAGATGCTTGAACTTTGGAATCAAGCTTCGATCTATTGTTGCATGGATTCGGGTCGCCCTTCATAAAACAAAATCAAAATGGTCTAGAAATGTAAAAAGTAGAATAATTATAAAATAAAACGAACTATATATCAAAACTATGTGTTACCCTCTCGATCATAAACAATGCATTCGTGACTAAAAGCCTTGTTAGAATGAAGAGATGTCATGTCGTATGATCTCACAAGCCTAACTTTAATTGCAGATTTAGCATTGCTTGGATGCTAGTCTTGAATCGTAGACCACATGAGATCCTTTTTCTAATGTTGAGTTGCTAATGGAATGATAGAAGATACTACCTCCATCCACCTATTAGTTCATATTTCCGTTTTGGTCCGTTCCACTTATTAGTCCACTTTCTTAAAATGATAAAAAAATTTATGGCTACAATTAACTCTCTCTCCTTAGAATTGATTACAACCACATATCCTACATTGCATTGGCTATTGTTCCAAAGTAAAATGGACTAATAGGTGGGATGGAGGTAGTATATTGTAGAGATGAAACAATGTGACTGTTTGTCATGCAATGGAGTGACTTAAATAGACTTAGAGTATTTTTCTAGAATGATCTAAAATATATCGAATATCAGAATATGAAGAGACATTTTTAACAAAATAGAAAATAACAACATATTTGTGAAAAAAGAAGCTGAATAAATAAGTGAGGTTTTCAATGCAGGATCTTAACAGTTGTCATACTCAATGATATAAAACCACAATTTAGGCTACAAAAAAGTAAATTGAGGCGGCTACATTTATTACAACGCATGCACAACTTGTTTACAATACATTTATGTGGCATATGGATATTAAGTTTCCAATAATATATAATAAAAGAACATTAACATCAACTTATTTTTTTGTGGCAGCCAATATGACGTGCCTTGTAGGAAAGTCAATTCATATAAATAACGTTTGATTAGTATATTAAATTCAAAATTTATCAAGATTATTTTGTTACTTCGATGATAAGTAGATAAACTCTGTAATTAAATAATGCATAAATTCTTGTAAGCTATGTCTATTGTTTTAATTAATGTTAAAATCAATATAAAGCTAATTATATTAATATAGATGAATCAATATATTAACATTGCGACTTTTGAATTTTCTTCGCCGGTAGCTTCCGAGGCTTGGTCTGCTTGGCATTCTTCCCATCTTCCCCCTTTTCGACATCATAAGGGAGTTAACAGTCAGGCTGAGAGATTCAGTCACGGTCTTGAGTCTCTTAATGTGAGCCTCAAGAGGAGCTTGAGAGGCGAGCAGGGTGGAGATGTTAGACTGAATGGCATCGGTAGTTTTGCTGGCAGCAAAGTTCGAGTTGGCCATTGAAGTGACTATCTGCTTTATCTCCTCCTCGATCTGCCCATAGCGCTTCTCCAAAACTTGTATGTTGACCAATTTAGTTGCATCTGAGTTGGACAACAGATTAGGAAATAAAAGTTCCATGGAGCTTTGAAGTTGCTTAGAAGCAAACTTCTCGATTTGTGCTTTGGCAGCCTCTACTGTAAATTCCTTTGCAGCTTCCTTGGCAGCATGAATGGCCGCATCCTTGGTCTTGTTTTCAACATCCTTGATCTGTTGAGCAACTGCAGCATGATGTTCATTCTTCTCTGCAATCCAACCTTTAATAAAAATCCAGAATATTGGCCGAGGTGGTCGAGCTGAAGTCCATAACAGATTTGATGGATGTCTTGATGACATCAACATCTTCCTTGAAATCAGTTCGAAGGTTGTTGTTGAGGATGGGAAGAGATCGAATCAGTGACAATAGCAGAGCCAAAGTGATTAAAGATGGTCTCATCACAAATTGATCGGATGAGATGCTCAGTT
Organism: Mentha longifolia; assembly: GCA_001642375.2. Lineage (NCBI taxonomy): Eukaryota > Viridiplantae > Streptophyta > Magnoliopsida > Lamiales > Lamiaceae > Mentha > Mentha longifolia. Next base: position 33,599,488 of record CM038115.1, read on the forward strand.
TCTTCACGAGAAAGGCCAGTAGAGATGTTTAACACAGTTGGACCAGACCAAGAAGTCATCTGGTTGATTGATCCGGTAGGAAGCTCCCTTTCTTCCTCGGTGGATTTCTTAGGAGAATCAGGATGAGAAGATTTACAAGGAGAAGACGCATTGGGAGAAGGATCCTTATGCTACGGTAGAGGTGCCCAAAAAAACCGGAACCGGTGAACCAAACCAGGTTTTTAACCGGAACCGGCGGTTTTGGAATCAGAACCGAAACCGGCGGTTTGGAACCGTCTGAGGAACCGGAGGAACCGCCGGTGCGGTTCCGGTTCCCTTTCCTAGGAACCGTGGAACCGGCCAATAATGTATTTTTTTAATTTTTTAATTATATATATTATATATGTATTATGTTTCAACATTTGATTTATATTTGATGTTTAATGTACACTACTAATTATTTTTATGCTAATATGTTACATATGAGATTATTAATATTCTAATTACATTTTATTTTAAATACCTTTCTAATTAGTTATATTCTGATTTTATTAATATTTTAATAATCTAATTTTATTATATTTGATTTGTATTTGAGGTTTGAACATCATACTAATTAATTTTATGTTAATATGTATGATTAACACCTTATTTATGTAATGATTCATATGAATAATGTATAACATAAATAAATATATAATAAATAATATAAAATTTAAGTAAATTGGTTTTTCAGTTTTTGGGTTGTAATTTTTTGGTTCTCGGTTAACCGAAAATAAAAATAATCTAAACTTTAGGACCGTTAGATGTGTAACAAGTACAACTGAATAACCATAACGGAACCTCCAATTGAATTCTCGGTTTTTGATAAAATCAACATGATTTGGATAATTTTGATGTCTCTTCTTTATTAAATTTTGAATCATATTTGAAATAATTATGTGAGATAACGAATGAACGAACAATTCGAATAAAAAAAAAAAAAAAAAAAAAGTTGGCTGTTCCAACGGTTCGGAACCGCGATTTAACAATAATTATAATAAATTTACATCATATGATCACAATCCAAGCACATCATCATGTTTGTTTGCCTGATCATTGGGATTTAACTTGCAAAATATTTGTTGAACGATATTTATGAATATAGAGATGCTTTGTTTCTCACTAAAGATGACAATACTCTTCTACCTAGTTTAATAGTTGTTAATTTTAAGTATTGTGTTTGGTTTTGTGATCTTATAAGATTGGATTTTAAGTTTTTTTTAAATTCTCAATACTTTGAAGTGAGCGTTTTGCAACCATGTTAGAGGAATGATTATTAGTTGAATTATTTTTAATTTTTGATTTGGAGTATAAAAAAAAAAAATAAAAAAAATTGAGAACCGGCGGTTCGAACCGGAACCGGAACCGGAACCGTGGGGGGTGCCGGTTCGGTTCCGGTTCCTTTCCAGTGGAACCGGAACCGTGACCGGCTCTATGCTACGGAGAGTTGAATGGATGTGGAGTCGGATCACGCGGAAAAGATTGATCTTTCTGAGGAGATTGATCTTTATCCTTAATGTGTGGTGGCGATGAAGCTCGGTATCCATGCTCTTCCGAGGTTCCTTCAAAGTTTAAAGATTTGGAGAGATGACGAAGGGCGATTGGGCTCTGTATGCATTCGGGCAGGCACGAGCTATACATTTCAGCCTCATCTATGTAATAGGGATTGAGATCGATGTTCGAGATCCTAGCCTCCATCTTCATCTTTGCCAGGATGATGGAACGGAAATTTTCTCGGCCTTCTGTGATGGATAAAATCCTTAGGTCTTCATACAGATCTTGTTCTTTGGCTTTGAGCTCTGCGAAGGGATGAATGGTGAAAATGGCTTGTTGATCAGAAAATGGTAAGTCCTTGCAATTCAAGTATACTCGGAATCGGTTGGCCAATTCGTGAGTCTTAACCTATAGATCGATGATGGGCATCAGATCGCGAGCAAGCGGTAGCAACTGCATTCTTTAATCTCTACACAATGTTGGTAGCATGAGCCCCTTACATCTCGGATGCCATGGTTGCGAACAGATTCACCCCGATGGAGGAGGAGGAGAACCATGAGCTTCATCATCATCCTCACTGCAAATCGATGGAAACGTCTTCCAATTTCTTCACATCCTTCCAATTGAAGTAGAAAGCCGCTACAAATGTTGGATGAAAGAGGGTGGGTTTTGTAGTGATAATTTTGTGGAAGCCTAAAAGAAATAAAAATCCCCAAATCAGTGAAATTCAGCAAAACTAACCATAGCAAACCATAAAAAGAAATAAACCCATATTCCAAAACAATTATCCACAATTAAGCATTTTAAATGAAACAACATTCAAAAAATAAATCATGAACAAAAGAGGTGGAAAGAATGTAAAGCTAAAAACCTTCACATTTTCTGATTATTTCAAAAATTGAATCGAGTTCCGTGAACCCATAATTCTTTAGAACCACTACTGGTTCAAGTTTGATTTTCTCGTTGTCGTTTAGGGTGAAGAGGAGGTTGAAGTTGGCATCCTCATGGAAAAACAAGATTGTTTGGGAGAACGATAAAGAGGAGGAGTATGATGATTAATAAATGTAGGAACTTAATCCGTGACCTGGGGAAGAATTATCGTGGTACCTAGAGTTGAAGTTGAAAAATAAACATGTAAATCAATAGTTCTGCATCACTAATATCCCATTTTGGTCATTTTCTTTATACTGAATTGAACTGATTCGTAGGTTCTTTTGAGACTGGGATGGAAGGAGTAATGCTGATGAAGGTGATTTATGTACTTATTTGAGCTTTATTGTTTGATTTCGGTCCAATTTTAGCATTTGTTGAATTAAAATTATTTTTTAAAATTGTTGTGTTTCAAAGAGCTCAAATACGTGAAGCGTTACTTCTGAAGTTATGACTCATCGCACTTCCCCAAAAGCCGGTGGATCGAAGAGCGCCGATGGCAAAAGGCCGCGTGACTGAAATTGCAAATCGCAAAAGCAGTGCCGCATAATTTTTATTTGTACAATTTTTTTTGAGAAGTACATCATCCTATACATCATATCATATCGAAGATATTACAACTCAACTAAACAACAATCAAACTATAACAAATTCTAACAAACTCATATAAATGAGACACACTAACCTACACTTGGGTAGGATTTGAACCAAGACCTCCCACTAAGGAGAGACTTTTGGTGCCTCTTCCTATCCATTTGGGCTAGGCCTCATCGGCATCCCTCTTTATTTTGGAATGTGATTTTTGTATTCATGAACTTTTATCGATGAATTGTTGTTTGATGTTGAATATGTTTATTATATTAAAAATATGGATAGTGATTTTTCTACATTGAATTATTGTTGGGTTTGTTTAGCCATTAAAAAAAATAGTATTTTGATTTTTTTTTTTAAATGCAACTATAATTCTACCGGGTTATCGGGTTAAGAGTGATAAATGAAGAGTGATTGGAGAAAAAGAAAGGAATAAGAGATAGTAAAAAAGATACTCCCTCTGTCTCAGTTTAATTGTCTCATTTTATTATCTTATACCTCACATATATTCCAAGTATGAGACAATTGAACTGAGACAGAGGGAGTAGTATTTTGAATTAAAAAAAAAAAACTAGACGAATGTTCTACAGATTACCGGGTTAAGAGTGATAAATGAGGCCACGCAGCACAATCTACAAAACTCTATCATGTAGCAATATAACACGTTACAATACATTGACACACCACGGCCCACCATGTTGACACAAAATCCTCTTACTTCCTCTTTGATGGCTTTAGAACCGTCAACAACTAGTCCAAAAGCATTGACCACAATCGGCCAACTGTTGTGGATGAATGTAAAAGAAACTAACATAGTATAGCGAGCACCCCACCAAGTATAGAGGGACGATGACACCCGGGGTGCACTTAGCTAAGACACGTGGGGCTCCCTTCACTATAGAGAAAATCTTGTGCAAGTCATACCAACCAAAATACTCAAAAGTGTCCCAATTAAATGTCATCTAATTCGAGCTCTCAGGTGTACTACCATGAATACAACTAGTGTAATAGATGCGTGCAATAACATGGTATTGCACGCCTACTTCTCTCTTCCCTCAATTGACTTCAGCAGCCACTATTTTATCCCAATTTGTTTTACTCCCTCCCTCTTTATATCCCCGATCACAACCTTTACATACGCCTCAATTAGTATCGTCCAAGCCCCTAAAAGAGCCCAAGTAGAGGTTGGGGCTAAGGCCTCGGTAGCTCCAGCGAGGGGCAGACCCAGAATATAATATTGAGGGAGCTCCATTAACATTTATATCTTTTATTGACAATTTTCTTGTTCATGTAACAACAAAGTAGGGGAGCTGAGGCAAAAAAATTCAACAAATCAAAAAATTTATAGTTATAAAAAAGAAAAAAAAAATGGGGGAGCCAATATTGCCCCATTGTCTATGTGTGAGTTCGCCCCTGGCTCCAGCACGGTCCATCATGAATAATAGTAGGGCAGGGAGTATTGACTCACATGGCAATAAGGGAGAAGATGTAGTCGAAACCTCTTTTACAAAGCATGATGAACACGACGATCGAGCTTCTTGCAAACAGAACTGCAGCCATAGCAAAGACGGTCACCATCTTCTTATCACCCCATCTTCTGATAGCAGCCACTAACGCGAATGACGCCATCTAATATTTAAGCAATAAGTAATTTCTTAAAATGATTTTTCTTACATAAGTCAGATCTCTTAAAGATGGTTATTCTATTATATTTGTTCGCACTTTGAAATGAGGAATTTACTTTCATTTGATTCACTATTAAGGATATGGATATTAAATTTGTATATATCTTTTCAGAATCTTTATTTCCTTAATTTGTAAGCATATCTATTTATTCACATATCGGGGAATATATTCTATGATTCTGCAAAATTATCAATTATGGCCGATGGAAGGTGACAATGGTAGTTAAGGAGGGATTGGTTGTGGTCTTCTCAGAAACCATGCTGCGTGGGGTCGATTCCCCTAGCAAGATGTACCGCGAGCTTAGGCTGATTCTCTATATGGGGTTGCGGTTATCTCCTCGTTAGCTGGCCTGATTTTAGCGTTGCGTATATTCCGAATGAAGTGGGGGAATAAGTTGATGGTGGCCGTCTACGGCTTTTTTGGAGCTCTATATTTGGGGAGCATTGTCTATTTTTCTTCATGTTCGTCATGCTGGCTAAAAAGGGTACTGAGTATATATCTAAGCTTGCAGCGATGTGGGTGATCTTATCTGCCCTTACTCTGTTTATGAGGGATTGTGTTGAAGCTGCCCAAGAGCGTGTAGCCCGTGGAGTTGCTGCCCAAGTGCGTAAGGCCGTGGCCTCGCCCTCTATTTGGGCTCTAGCATGGGCGTGGACCATCTTGAGTGATGTCTACAAAAAAGCTGTGATTGTAAGTGTAAAGAGCGTTGGAGAAAAAGTAACAGAGACTGGACTAAAGCTGTGGTTCTTGAGATCGCTTACGATGAAGGAGAAGGATGGTTCAAACACTCTGATAATGCACATTGTTGTTTCATTGACGGTGTTCATGGTTTTTCACTTGACGTTTGCTACGATATGGCACATGATTGGGACAGTGTTAAGTGCTTTAGCTGGTGCTGCTTGCTTGACTGAATGGATCTTCTTGATTGTGGGGAGAGGGCCCCATTTCATGGCCAAGTACATGTGTGCAATCATTGCCCCTCTATACATTTTCGGGTGTACACTATATTACTTGGGTTTCTTCACCTTCATTTACAACATTTGGCCTACAGTTGTCAATGCATTCACACTGGTTGCTGATGGTTTCCAAGCTATAACTGGGGAATAAAAGATTTTGTTGTGTGTGTGTGGACTGCGATATCCCAGTATTTTGCAGCATGTTGTACTGCGACATATCAGTGTTTTGCAGCATTTTGTACTGCCACATATCAATGTTTTGCAGCATGTCTTACTGCAACATCTCAGTGTTTTGCACAGTGTGCAGCTTGCATGAAGAAGTGTGGAAAGAAGCCAATAAAAATCGAGAAATCTGTGGAGCTCGCATAAGTTCGTGGTTGACTTTATCAAAAATCAATCTGAAGTTTTTCTGCTTTTGAATTCTATTAGGCCTTCTTTTGAAGTGAATCACAGTGATGTAAAGTTGAGATGGGAATGAATGTTTCTTTACAAGACAAGGCTCGTGCTTAAATGTTGTATTTAAATGTTGTTACGTTATTTTAGTCAATGTATGAGTTAATTCAGAGATTCAAGTTTACCATTCAGCTATCTTGATTTTTAGTATTGCCTACGAATTAGATAATTTATGTCACCTTATCTATAGTACTTATCTTGGTTTTATTTATCACACCTATTTAAGTTTGTACTATGAAAGTTGAATGCTTTAGGAGTGATTGGGATATTCCTTTTAATCCTTACAAACAATTAGTGTTGAAGCCTCAATTTTGAGGCACAAAACAAGAATTTTGTTGAGTTACTGCTATGTCTATGTGAAGTCATTTGAGGTGTAAGATGAGATCATGCTGCCCAACATCATCATTCTCCGCGTTGATGGTTGTGAGTTCTGCAGGTATAACTTGAAACATAATTTCTAGATGAGTATTCACATTTCATATAGCCCGTAATTTAAGATAATAGTCCTGTTGGATTAGGTATTCTGAAGTGCACGAGTTTGAGAAACCAAATGATAAGAAGGCATTAGATTTGATGAATGAGTGTGCAAAGGCTGTTTTAGAGCACTTCCCAGATGTTGTTTTCTCTTATTGTTTGCAGTTTGCAGTTTTGTATTCAGAAAGGAAACCAAGTTCTACCAGCGCCGTGGCAGGTTTCTGTTTCATGCATTATTTTGTGTCTAATGCTTTGTTGATATCTTCATGTGTGTAATTAGTTTCCTATATTGATAGGTGTTTAGAATCATGTGTACTGTTTTATGTTGTGTTGAACTGTTTATAGGAAAAGCTTGATTGTGTCTAAAAGTATACTCTGCAGCAAGATACTCTCCCTTATTCTATCTTTACATTGTAGAACTGCCATTCATCTTACTGTTTGCAGAAAGCCATAAACTATATATGACTTTCATGTTTTGCCCCACATAAATTTGAGATCCATTATCCTTTTGGCAGGTCACATAAATAACCAGTATGATACTTGTCTTTGGCAGCTGATTAAGAGTGGAAAGACTAAAGAGGAAGCAGAAGACACTTTGAAGGTAAACTCGAGATTGTGTTAATTGGCTAGTTGTTTTTTTGGTGTAATTATCTCTTGAAGATGGATGATTGAAGTTGCAACATCAACTATAAGAAAGACATTTGAGAGATGTTTCGCCAAGGTACATGCATTCTAAAGACTGAGGTAGCTGCTAAATCATTTTCTTTTCTCCTACTTTCTTTATATATTTATACCCTATTATAAAAGTGTATTGTTTTACAAAATTTGATTTGCCTATTATATCCCTATTATATAATTTAATTTAAGATTGATAATGTAATTTGAATAGAATTAATATATTATTTGGATTTAGATTTATTAACTGTAATAGTTATAATATATACGTTTGAAAAAACTAATCTATTCCTATTACCTTCAAGCTAATCTATTCCTATTAACTTTAAGTGCTTGTTTGGTTGTTAAGATGAGATAAAGCATGATTAGAATCCATGTCTGATTATAATCCTATTTGCATTAGGTTACATTTCAAATCTGGGTGTTTGGTAGAAAAGTTGAAAATTCTTCATATCTAGATATGCTTGTTTGGTGGGTTTTATTAAGTTCATGACTAAAATGTAGAATCCCTATTTTACCCCTACCCTAAACTGTATATTACAGAGATTAGTGAGTATATAAAATTCCATTGCCGCTCTTCCTGAATTTGCCGCCCGACCTTTCTCCTTCAAAACTCAGATTCGAACCTCCAATGACTTGAGAACGAATCCACGCACAAGGTTGAAGAACAAACAAGATCGCGAGCAGCATGTCTACTTCACAAGGTCGGTTTTCTATCTTTTTTCAATGAGATTTCTCTTCTTTCAGAAATGATACGAACTCAATTGATATAGATTGGGTACTTCTGCCATTGTACTGTTTATGAGTTCTCTATTTGTTGAAAGATTTTCTGTTTATGACTTCTCTATTTATGAGTTCTCTATCTGTTCAAGGATTTTCTCTTCTTTAGCCATTCTTGACTGTAGAATTCAAGATAATTGAACTATGTGTGTTGTCACATATGTTTCAACTCGAAAGAAGCAACATTCTTTTGTATGAATAATGCTAGTCATTTTGTTGCAATGCGTAAGTAGATATAGATGTTTGGTTTGGTTATATTGAAATAATTTGACTGATTCTTGCTTGTTTGTGAAGATTGATTGAAAACATGATTAGGATTGCAGTTCCTGGCACAACACTGAAGAAAGACCCACATATTAATTCAAAAATTACGACCTGGAAGAAGAACTATGCTTCCCTTACTACAATTCTAAGCCATAGTGGTGTCGGCTTCAACTTAAATGGGGACCACATGGTCGATTGTGACGTTGAAATGAAGAAAGTACTCATACTGGTAAAATTTACTTTTTTAGTGGAGTTTATTAGATTTAGTTGTTGTTGGATATACTGATGAAGTTATGCAATAAGAAACATTACACTTTAATCCGATTAATCTCTACGAATTAAGTAGTCCAATAAGAAATACTAATATGCATACATGCTAAAGAAGTAAATGAATAATAGAAATTTGAAAATCCAAAGCTGCTGCAGAAGAAGTCTCACTTTGCTTATTCCTTCTTTAGCACTTTGGCACATAGAATAGAGTGCTTTTAAAAACTGAATGAATAATAGAAGATGTTGCTTTCTCAACTCGAATGTTCATTCTTAGTTTTATATTGTGTTGATGGAGTTTCATGAGAATAGCTGTTAAATTTTGATCATTCCTTCCACATTAATTTGTTGCTATTGCAAAGTTGATGGTAATGTTGTTGAAGTAACAAATCAATTATGCAGGGTGATAAAAATGCAAAAACTGTGCTGAATAATCCACAAACTTTTTATGAGGATTGGAAAATACTATTTGGCAAAGATCGAGCCACAGGTGAGAAAGTACAGGATATAATGGAGGCTGTCAACGAGCTATATAATGGAGAAAGGGGTGCTGAGAATCATGGACCGGCTGTTAATGATAAAACTGATGTGGGCGGAGAAACACATGAGGCTAGTGAATGTCAAAGCTTTGACCGTGCGAACAAAGATTCCAAACGCAGGAAGAAAGCTGCTATAGATGAGGGGATGCTGACTATGTGCGACCTTCTTAGCCAGATTCACCGCGACACTAACGAGAGGCTAGAATGTTTGTCCACCAGAATTGGCTATAAGGCAGATCTCGGGAAGGCAAGAAATGAGGTATTTGACATCGTCACAGAGATTCCCGGCCTTACATTGGATGATCAGCTCGTTGTAGGAGAAACACTTGTGGAGAATGAGAAACGCCTTGAGTTCTTCATGGGTCTTCCACTGGCTGCACGGCTAGATATGTGCAGAAGATGATCACGCCAAAAGACTAATGAAGACCTTTTAAGTTGCTATTTTGGAATAATGTTATTTCTTTTGATGCAGACTATGTGGAAATATGACTGAAAGCAGAATTTGCAGCTGAAGTATGTTAGGATGTGGATCCTATATTTTGAACCTTATGCATAGTATTCGAACTTGTATATATTAATCTAGTTTGCCAGTGGACTACTTTGAACTGGTTTATATTTGGAGATGAAGTCTCATGGAAATTATCTTAGATTCTGTTTATCTATATTGTGTATTTGTCTTCTGATTTTTTGTGGAATTATTTTGGAGATGCTCGCTGGTTATAAAGAGGATGAAAAAGGAAACAATATGGAATACATTTCCTAAACTCTATCCCTCATGAGACGTTTTCTTCTAAACAATGAGTAGCAATGCTACTCCTTCTGGATACAGATTCAAAGCACATAAATAAGACACACAAACGACTTACAGCTACATAAATAACTTGGGTACATAATTAAATCACACAAACAAGCACTAGTTAGAAAGATAATCATGGTTTGTTCCATCCTGATTTTGGAGACGATGATGCCTCCGAGCTGAGCTCTTGTACGTTACCATATTATTTCTTCTTCATTTTGCGAGGCTGAGTATTCGGACCTGTAAAATTCGGCTTGCAAGGGTAAAAATTCGGACCTGGAAAACATGAACTTGCACTTGGGCATGATTGTGACTCCTCGTCAAAAAGTCATGTTACATTGTCGGTTTCATCTAGTGATCAAAATAGTGGTAACAGAACAATCTCTAAGGCTTAACTGGTTAAGCCTATAATAAACAACATCCCAAATGCATACGATTTCTACGGCAATTTTCCAATAATTATTCCAAGCAAAACTAACACAATTGCCATAAACATCATTGTAATATAGACGACGAAGTCAGAAGAAATTATTCCAGCTCAACTTTGCACAACTGGGGCCATGTTACTTGGGTTACTTGTTGCTGACAATTTGGAGATTTTGCTCTAGCACATTTCTTGATCATCTTGCCCTTCCCACAAATCAGTTGGGTATGATCCAACTCTCATCGTTGTGCCCTTCCATGAGACCTTGAAATCTACAATCACAATTACAAGAAGATACAACATTCACACCATATTTATTATGCAGTGATCATGCTGTAATTTTACTTCGAATGCTAACAAATCTCATAAGATAAACTTTAACCGCAAATCAATACATAGTGCAGAAGCGAACTGATCCTAGAATAAACGAACAACAAATACATTCAAAGATAAAAGCAAGATACAACACTACATAAAAGATCCATCATAAGGAAGTTACAACAATCAGATTCAAAAACATCCCTACTGTTCAAAAAGTGTGTATACATAAAAAAGATATAACTCCCTATGGAGACCGATATTGTTGCCACATTGTGTCTGCAACTGAATCTCGTTTTGCATTTCATTCGTTGGATGATCCAATAAAGTCTACGAAGGTGCCATCTTGGTCTCCCTCTGTATCATTATTATCATCTAATGAATTTTCTACGAGCAATTCAATTGGATCGACGTCCATGTTACTGCGTATGAGTTATGCAATAAGAAACAAGCCATTATGAGCCGATTCTGCACTTTATCCGGATAATAACAGGCACTTCTAAGTATAGCACATCGCATCTTGACAATTCCAAATGCACGTTCGATCACATTCTGAGCTTTAGAATGCCTCATGTTGAAGATCTCTTTAGGATTCTGAGGGGTTTGAGTATTGGGGCCCCACTCCTTCAAGTGATATCTCACACTCTTGTATGGAGTTAAAAATCCATCACTATTTGCGTAACCATTGTCACACAAATAGTAGTTACCTAGGGGAAAAAAACTGCAAATTAATTTAAAATTGTTTATTTGTGAATTAGCTATTTAATCTGTAACAATTCAACTTAAGATCAGTGAAAATGGTTGTAATTACATACCCTTGGGTACTTTCAGCCCATGAACACGACTCACAGCATCTCTTAAAACCCTCGAATCAGCCGCAGATTCCTCCCACCCAGGGAGAACATACACAAATTTTAAATTTCTATCACATACCGCTAACGTATTTGTAGAAATCTGACCCTTTCTTGTTCGATATCTCGGTTTATCAGAATTGCACACCTTCACGTTGATGTACGTGCCATCTAACGCCCCTAAACAACCCTAAATGCAATTCATAAAAAGAACAATAAGTCCAGGAAGAACTAATAATCAACACCAAGGAATGACTTTGGGTAGCAGTTTCGTAGAAACCATGTCATTGATTTAGTTACTATTTGATTAAGTAGAAAATTTTGTGATCGACTTACTTCATATAAGCATTAAAATATTGTACCTAAAACCCCTTCCACCGCGAATCATTACATTCTTCTGAAACCCGTTCCGGCTTAACCAACATAATAACATGCAATTTCAATATTGCTTTCAACACTAAATGCATGTTTTTGGAGATTGTTTGGCCTGATCTTTGGAAGTCGAAGCCTACAATTCTATTTCTCTTATGGTGAGTTAAAATCCCTAAGAACGTCGCTACTTGTTCTTCGACGGTAACATACTTCCCATCGGTGAGCCCTCCCAACTCTCACAGAAGCGCACACAACCTTCCGAAAGTATTACGATCCATCCTTAGATTCACTATGCAGTCAACATTAGTCACCCCAACCATTCTTTGCATGTGTCTAACCTGATCTGGTATCTTGTCTAGCATTGAATAATGCTGATCTAATGAGTTATGTTTCCTCTTTCTAGTTGAAAGTCTTGCAAACATTTGGACAATTATTCCTATCTGTAGGAGATATGCCATAATAATCTCCTGAATGATTAAATAAAGGGATGCTTCTCCATCGCCACTCTCTGGCATCTCTTCAAATCTGAGATTCTGAAAATATTTATTTAACGATTGTTGGAAATAGACAGATTTCAACAAATATCCATTCAAAGAAGTCCATATTTCTACTAATTATGAAGTAGCAAGTAGCAACATGTCTTACAAATCTTGCTCTATATTCATCAATTAATTTTGCTCTATATATCATGTCTGATACCAATATTGATGAAATAATATCATCAATTGATTTTGCAGAAGAGTCTTGAGGCGATAAATTTTATGAGAACTTAATCAACACAAATTTTATGAAGAACCTAGTTATGTAAATATCCATACCCAGCATAAAGCAACTTTCTAACACAAAATTTGTTTTAAAATTAAACAACATCCAAGAACAGTGAATACCTTCAAATTATACTGGAGAGGTGGAGAGTCATGCGTACCTGGACTTCGTTTAGGAAGATTAGAACAATTTAATTGGTGGCCTCTTTGCTGTAGAATTCGAGCTGTCTAGATGTATGATCAAATCTCAAAATATAATTTCCCAAATCCTGAAATAATTAATGAAGCAATAATGAAGAATTGAGTTTTGAGTAGCATTGTTGTAGAATTCGAGCTGTAATAAGAAATTATAAAGAGAGAGAAAAAAAAATGCATCTCAAGAAACGGGTTTAGGATCTTGCCTAGTTTCTTCGTCGCCCTTCTTCCTCTTCCGGTGAAGCTGGATTATTCACAGAATTTTGATTCCTCCGTCAAAAGCAAAGATGAAAAGAAAGATAATTAATCGATCCAAGCAAAAGAAACCCATCGATTTTATCAGAAATCCTTGCAATCGTGTGTGGATCTAGATTTGATAGTGGATCCTTGCAATCGATTTTATTAGACCATTTCAGCGCTTCGTCTTCGCAGCTCGTTCTTCTTTTTCCTAGATCTAGATTTGATTGTGAACACAATGATGTGGAGGTGGAGGGTAAATTGGGGGTAAACAATGTGTAGGTCGACACTGTAGAAGTATGAGAAGCGCAATCCGACCCCCATCGCCCGATATCTACTCTGAAGGGGAACAGTAAAAAAGTTGTCGGGCCTGACTAGAATCCCGGGCCAGCCGGATTATAATCTATCTAACCAAACACTCAGATTAGGATTCTAATATGGCTTTATCTGGGTTAATTTGTCTAACCAAACAAGCACTAAAAGGAAGAGTTATTCATCAATTAGATTTATTTGCTAATTGAGTATTATTTTTTTATTGATTGATGTGGCATAAATATAAATATTACTTGGATTCTTCAAACTTTATTATATATTTTAATATTTTAGATCATAAGTTAATTAATACACGAAGGTCAAAGTAATATAAATAATTCATCAAATAAATCCCAACACGTACATTTTTTGTTAGTTTATATGAATAAATTTTATTTTGTTGGTGATAAATGTAATGCATAATATTAACTTGTTTTAAATTAATTTTAAGTTATTGAATTAATAGGAAAATGCAATCTTATATGTTACTTTGTATACAAATGTATGTCAAAGGGAAAATGCAATCTTATAGCTTATTTTAATCAATGATTGGGACATGCAATTTAGTATATACCTTTAATCAATAAATTATAATTAATACGAAAACATAGAACTTGAAAAACATATAACATAGAGGAGCAGGCATCAAATTTCAAGTCGAGAATATGATTGGTACGCCGAATTTAAGACAAAAAATCTCATCTGATTTCAACAAGGTGACTTTTTATTACAATATTATAGAGGTTCGAGTTTATAAAATTGAATAAAAATATGCTTCATTAATAGAATGTAATTGGATTGATGATGATGAGACAACGATAAAATTATATCTAAGAGCAAGGAGGAAGAACATTATTTTTTTCTCAAACTAACAAAATTAAACAAGAAAATATTTAATTTAATGCATCATTGTTTCAATTTTAGTATTTCAACTTTCAAGTATCCCAAAATAAAAAAGTAATACTAATATACTCCATCCTTCCCTAAAATTCTTGCCCTGATTAGACCAACAATGAGTTTTAAAGAATGATATAATGGACTTGTATTGTTTATTGACAGTGGAGATTACGTCTCATCTTCTGGTGTAGTATATAATATTGATATTGGAGATTGCGTCTAACCTTTTTGTATTGTTATTGTGGGTCCATATTCAAAAATAGAAGGTGCATAATTTTGGGTGACGGCCCAATATGAAATTAAAAGCAAAGTTTTTTGAAGACGGATAGAGTACAATAATGAAATTGATATAATATACAAGGAGATTATAGTTCACAAATTACACTATTTAATGAAGTTTCAACGTTATATGTAGGAAACCTTGAGCATGTATCATCAAAGCAATCGGTTGTATATATAGTCAAATGTTTTTTTCTTGCGTTATGACCATTTTAAAAATTTAACAAAATCCTAAAAGACTTGAATTTTTCACAAGTATTTTTTCCATAAAGCGAAATGATTTTACATATTTTAGTGGTTTGAAATTTACCAAATTCAGTTGAAATACGCTTCATAAATAAATAAAAAAAGAAATTAATGATGATGAGACAATGAATAAATTTATACTGTATCTAAGAGCAAGTAGAAGAACAATTGCTCTCAAACTAACAAAGGTCAAACAAGAAAATAGTTTGTCTCAATTTTGGCATCACAAACAAGCTAAATCCACTTTTATTAATAAAAAAAAAATTATTGTCTCCAATTTCAATATATTACCCCCTCCGTCCACTATTTATTGGACTAAAAATCTAGGCATGAAGTTTAATATGTTTTGATGATGTATTAATAAATTAAAGTGTTAGTTAAAGTGTTAAAGTGGAATAATTGTGGGCACATCTAATATTTTTAATTGTGTTAAAGTGTTGAAAAATAGAGTGATAAAGTTGTTAAAGTTATTGTGGGGCCTATGTCCCAAAATGGAAATAGTCAATAAATCGTGGACGTCTCAATATAATAATAGTGTCAGTATATGTTGGACGAAGGGAGTACGATTTAGTATAATCTTACAATTATTAACCAATGTTTATTAATTCGATTAGAATTTATGTTTATTTTAGCATTTGTTTTTAGGTTCATTAGTTAAAATATTGGATGTAACAAAATTAATATGAATATAAAATTTTATTTCAAATTATATACACATATTAACAATAATATAATTGATTAATTGTTGTTAATTTAGTTTTCAACTCTTTATTAGCAATACTAGATTTCCCATAAATATTGAGATGTAATGCAATTAGTGATCAATTAAT
This sequence comes from Mentha longifolia, assembly GCA_001642375.2. Taxonomy (NCBI): domain Eukaryota; kingdom Viridiplantae; phylum Streptophyta; class Magnoliopsida; order Lamiales; family Lamiaceae; genus Mentha; species Mentha longifolia. The sequence goes on from CM038115.1 coordinate 33,615,139, forward strand.
ATTGTCATTATTATCATTTTATGTTTGTGTTTAACACCCTTACCAATTGTTTTTGTATCTAATATCAATATTTCATTACATTATTGAAAATCAAAATTTCAACCGTCAATATTTCATATAGATAACATCCAATTTAATTTTTTCAAATAAAAATTTATGTGATACATGTTGAATAATTTATGAAAATTATTATTTTTACTCTATTTTTAAAAAAATGATAAAAAAAATTGATTATACGTGCAACGCACGTAATCCCTGCTAGTACTGAAAAAATGTGACCATTCCTCTAAATGTCTATGCTGAAACTGGGGCTAGCTGTTATACAACACCTACTATTCTGTCCCTCTGCCTTGATTTATAAACAAGCAGGCTGGATTCATTGTGGTTTACTAGAATGCATGAGCTTATTAATTTTGGTTCACATGGTTAATTAATGTAACTTCAACTAGTTAAAATCGTCACCATGCACGCGATACAGGAAAGCACATCTCCGAAAACCATAACTTGAACAAGTCAGCCAAAGATGCTTACAGATCTTACATTCTCGCTTACAATTCACACTCCATGTGGGATTCACTAAAAACTATAGTAACTGATCGATCGAGTATTTTAGGGTGATTATACGAGAGAATGGAGAACACGAGAGGTTTTTACGTGGTTCGATCTTTGATTAGATCTACGTCCACGAAGGAGAGAATGTTTTATATTTTCGTGTTCTAACCGCTATTACAACCTGCCTCTTTCTTTACAAATGATTCCCTTTTATAGAGGATGGAGGTCACGGGTGTTCCAGGAGTGGTTGGGGGTCGTGAGTGCTCCTGTCTGCAAGTCTGCACTGTGGAGTGGTTGGGAGCAGTTGGTTGACTTTCTTGACTTCCACTGGGTTTTATCCTTGATTGGGCCGGGGGAATTAGGAATGGGCCGAGCTGATCTGGGCCTGTTGGGCCATATCCTATCACATCCCCCCCCAAAAGACCGGAGCAGCGAGGTCATTGTGGGGAGGTGTAAACTGGCCGAGGTCGAGGTTGAATTGTATTTGCTTCGTCGGAAATGTGGTGTTGACGAAGTCGAAATGTATACCGCCTCGTTTTGACGAGGTCGAGCTTGAACTTCATTGCTTCGTCGGAAATGAGATCTTGACGAAGTCGAAATGTATACCGCCTCGTTTTGACGAGGTCGAGCTTGAATTTCATTGCTTCGTCGGAAATGAGATTTTGACGAAGTCGAAAGGTATACCGCCTCGTTTTGACGAGGTCGAGCTTCACGAAGTTGAAATGTATACCGCCTCGTTTTGACGAGGTCGAGCTTCAATTGCATTGCTTCGTCGGAAATGAGATCTTTGACGAAGCCGAAAGGTATACCGCCTCGTTTTGACGAGGTCGAGCTTCACGAAGTCGAAATGTATACCGCCTCGTTTTGACGAGGTCGAGCTTCAATTGCATTGCTTCGTCGGAAATGAGATCTTTGACGAAGTCGAAATGTATACCGCCTCGTTTTGACGAGGTCGAGCTTGAATAGACGTGGCGTGATGTGCGACTGCTGTTGTCAGCGTAGGTAGGACACGCGTCGCTTTTTGGTTGGGGCAGGTGAAGAGGCGGGATTTGAAAAGGCGTGCCCTTGCCTTTTAAATGCTTCTTATGTACGCTAAACCACATTTTTCTCAATCGATTTTCAATATCGCGCAAGAGAAAACCCTAAGCCCCAAAATTCTGCAACCGCCGCCGTTTAGCCAGTTCTCGGTGATTTTTGATCAGAAAATCTGTGACAAGTAAGTAATTTTCTTCACAATGGATGCTTCTCCTTTTCCCCAAGTAGATAGTGATAGTGAGAACGTAGGGGTTTCGCCTTCGCCGATTAGGGGGTTTCCGGCGAAGGTTTGGCTGAATGTATATACCCGCGCGTTAGTCCCGCCGGCGTTTAGGGAAATTGAATTCCCGTCGTTGGTCGGGTCTGCCGCGTCTCTGGCTGTGGCCTCCACCATGTCTGTATCTCATATGCAGGGTTTGGCCCGCAGTTTTTTATTTCCCGAGTCAGTCGAACTCCTTTTACCTCGTGATGTTGATAGGGGTAGTTCGCCTCCTGTGGGTTTTTTTACTGTATATGAAGATTACCTTCATTTTGGTTTACGGTTCCCTTTGAACAATTTTTTTGTCGAGCTCTTAGAAGAGGTTGAACTGGCGTTAGGTCAGTTGCAGCCACCCTCTGTCAAGCAGATCATCGGCTTTTGCTTTGAGGTCAGCCGACGTGGTGGTACGCCTACCGTAGAGTCGTTCCTTAGGTTTTTTAGGCCTAAGCTTGGTCCGACGGGGTGGGCTTACCTTTCCCCTATTAATAGGTTCAAGTTGGGGACGCCTTCTAAGGTGCCGAACTGGCAAAAGAAGTTCTTCTTTTGCCGGTGTGAAGGTGTCCCATTGTACTCTTGGATGAAGGGTAAGTTCGCTCCTCGAGACACTGGGAAACCGACCGGTGATCTTGAGACGAGCTTGGTGAACCTCGGCCTCGTTGAAAGGAATTATGCCGAGGCCGAGCTTGCGAATCATGGGCTAAGCCCGTATAACTCCGTGTCTGACGCGGACTTGGGTGAGGCTCTGCTTCGCTGACTTGCGTTTCGTGATTTCTTTCGTTTTTTGCTGATCATATATATATTTTTTTTTTTTTGTAGTGGATGCCCAAGCTTTCCAGGCCGCCTTACAAGGCAAGAATAAGAGGAAAAGGCAGAAGCCCTCTGTTTCTGTGGTGGAGAGGGTGACTTCGGCGGCGTCGTCAGAGAGGACGGCCGACCTTACAAGGTCGGTATCCGTAAGTTCGCAGCTGGAGGCGCCTGTCCATGGTTCCTCTCCACTGCAGGTGGTCGATCGTCGAGAGCGGCGCGACCTCGAGCCAAGGATTCCCTGAAGTAAGTGTACAACTGAATATTACATATACATAGTGATTGTTCCTTTTTTAATCTCCCCTTTGTTTTCGGGTTTTAGGGAGCCGAGGCGGTTTTGCAGGGCTTGGCGAGCTTCATTAGGAATGGAGTCGCCAAGTTACAAACACAGGCTGCCGAAGCTGCGGCTACGGAGGATCGGCTGATGGCCAGGGTCCATGCTGCCGAAGCCGCGGCACAGGCAGCACAGGAGAGGGAGACGGTGGCTTTGGCTGCCGCCGAAGAGGCGAAGAAGAAGAACGCCGAGCTGGAGGCCGAAGTGGACCGGCTGACCAACGAGATTGCCGGGGTGGTGGCTGGACAGGGGGACGTGTTCCGAGCTGTGGTGGAACGTGTCCTCCGGTCGAGGCATTTCTCCCACATGGCCGTTCAGTTGGCGAGTGCCTTGAGTACCCCGATCGTCTCTGCAGCGCTCGACAACATCGCCGCCGACATCCCCGAGCTTGATAAAACCAAGTACGGGTATGGTGTCATGACGGAGGAGGAGACGCTGCAGGACTTCGCCGGTGTGCTCTTGGAGCTCGGTTCTTCAATCCCGGTGGTCGAACAGCTCGCCGCGCAGAGGGTTCTTCTCACTGAAGGGACTATTCGGCGATGTCCCGCCGACAGGTATGAACTCCTGGAGACGGTCATCGCCGACCTTGAGAAGACCCCGGCTGCACAGACCACCGAGGAACCAGCTCGCGACGACCTCGAGGAACCAGAGGTCGGCCTAGAAGGAGAAAATCGTGAAGTAGTGAATTGACACTTCACGATTTTTGGCTTCTTTCCCTCTTCTCTTTTTTTTTTTTTTTTTTTTTTTTTAGTTTTGTACTTCGTCACCGTTAGGGTGGCGTTTCTTTCGCCGTTTTCGGCTATACATAAATAAAAGGATTTCTTTTTGAACCTTGCTTGTATTTGTTCTGTAGTCTGCTCCCGAGTTTTATGATGCCTCCCACCTTGTTCAAGAAATATCCGAGCTTCGCCGAGCCGTAGAGGTGGCCGAACTCGATGTTTCGAACTGGAAGAAGCGGGCTAATAACATAGAGATCGAGGCCGAGGTAAAACTTCGGGCTTCTTTAGAAAAACTCGATGAGATGCATACCAGATACATGGAGCTCGAAGACCAGTATCAGCGAGCTCGGGATGACATCAAGGCTTGCAAAGAGATCGTCGAAGAGCATATGGAATACGAGACCATAATTCACCGAGCTGGGGGATCCACGATTTCCGAGACTTACGATAAGGTCAAGGAGCTCCAGGCCCGATGCCGAAGTTACAGGGAGGAATTTGGGAGTGAATCCTGGCAGGTTAGAGGTGAGTTTGAAGAGCTCGTTCGTGTGGCGAGCATTTATGAGACTGTCCTTGATCGATTTCCGAAGCTGAAGCGGCGTCTGTCTTTACAAGCTGGTTCTGCGACTTCAGTTTCTTCCGATCCGGATCCGAAGTTGCTCGACCGTACTTCTAGAGAATTTTTGGGAGGTGAATCTTCGAGGTCTGCTGACCCGGACCCGAAGATTGTGACACGCCATTCTCAAGAAATTTATAGTCAAGAGCGGCGATCGGCGTCTGGACGGGGTCGGGGTCGGGGTCGGGCGAGCCAGAATGTCCGAGGTAGAGGCCGAAGTTCGGCTTCTGGACGCGGTCGGGGCAGGTTTAGTATAGACGATGTTTTAAACTTCAACTCCGGCAGGGATTTTGCTAGAGATTGGCTTAGCTTTAGTAAGCCAAAGCCTCCGGGTTCCTCGCCTTCTTAATGTAACAATGTATATTTATTTCTATTCAAATAAAACAGAAATTTTTGCATTTGCGTTTACCAACTTTCTCAGTCACTTCGTCTTGTGACGAAGATTTGTGTTTTTAGCCACCTTGTCTGAGGAAGTTTAGGCTTTTAAGTGGCGACTTCGTCTGAAGACGAAGCTTAGGCTGTCAAGTAGCCACTTCGTCCGAAGACGAAGTTTAGGCTTTCAAGTAGCCACTTCGTCCGAAGACGAAGTTTAGGCTTTCAAGTAGCCACTTCGTCCGAAGACGAAGTTTAGGCTTTCAAGTAGCCACTTCGTCCGAAGACGAAGTTTAGGCTTTCAAGTAGCCACTTCGTCCGAAGACGAAGTTTAGGCTTTCAAGTAGCCACTTCGTCCGATGACGAAGTTTAGGCTTTCAAGTAGCCACTTCGTCCGAAGACGAAGTTTAGGCTTTCAAGTACCTTATTTGTCGAGTTTATCGATAGGGGTGGTCCCCTTACGCGCGTTTAGGTGTTACTCCGACGTGGAGTTTCTTTGTATCCTCGTCAGGATTTTAAAATCAAGATACTTGGTATAAAACGAGAGAGGTGTACCATGTATGCAAATTATTTAAGTGTACTAAAAAAAACTTTAATTGAATGGAGTTAAAAAAAGATAGAATTTACCAAGACGACCCGGCTCCTAGGACCTAAATGGACTCGGACACTGCTCTCTGTTTATACAAAGTACCTTTTCAAGTGAGTAATGTGCCATGTACGGGGTATGGGCTCACCAGATAGGTGGGCGAGCTTGTACGACCCTTTTCCGAGGACTTCTTGAACTCGGTATGGTCCTTCCCAGGTGGCTTCTAATTTGCCGAGTTTTTCCGCCTTACTGACCTCGTTATTCCGGAGTACGAAGTCGCCTATTTGGAGCTGCTGATGCTTCACCCGGCTGTTATAATACCGAGCTACTTGCTGTTTGTATCGAGCTTCTTGTATGTAGGCTTGTTCCCGTCTCTCTTCTAGCAAGTCCAAGTTAGTTCGAAGTCCATCTTCGTTGTCTTGGGCTGCGAAGTTAAGCGTTCGGGGGCTCGGCAGACCGATCTCTACCGGGATCACCGCCTCGGTTCCGTACACCAAGCTATATGGTGTTTCGCCGTGTGATGTCCTCGGGGTGGTTCGGTACGACCATAGGACTTGGGATAAGTTCGCAGCCCAGTCTCTTTTGGCCTTGTCGAGCCGGGTTTTTAACCCTTTGACTATCGTTCGGTTCGTAACCTCGGTTTGGCCATTCGCTTGAGGATGGGCTACCGAGGTGAACTTTTGCTGGATGTGGAGTTCGTCACACCATTCTCTGAACGTCCTGTCTGTGAACTGGGTTCCATTATCTGATACGAGGACGTGAGGTATGCCGAAACGGCAAACTATGTTCTTCCAAACGAAGTTCAGGGCATTTTTACTTGTGATCCGGGCTAATGGTTCGGCTTCGACCCACTTCGTAAAGTAGTCGATGGCTACAATGAGGAATTGTAATTGGCCGGGGGCTTTTTCAAATGGGCCGACGATGTCAATTCCCCACTGCATGAACGGCCAAGGGCTTTGTATGCTGGTCAGCTCGGTCTGAGGCAACCTCGGAACCGTCGCATGGATTTGGCACTTCGGACACCTTTTGACGAGGTTGGTAGCGTCTTGGAACATGGTGGGCCAGTAGTACCCACACCTTATGATCTTTTTGGAGAGGGCGCGGGCTCCAATGTGACTGCCACAGGAGCCTTCATGGACTTCGCGCAGTGTGTAGTTTGCTTGGTTGGGCCCCGCACATCTTAGGAGAGGTTGGAGGTAGGATCTTCTATACAACACTCCCTGTTCAAAGACATACTTGGTGGACTTGGCCAGGAGCTTTCTAGCTTCAACCTTATCGGTGGGGAGTTCGCCTATCTCTAGATAGCTGCGAAGTGGAGTCATCCAGTTTGGTCCATCTTCGGTTACTATGTTAACTTCGGCTTCATCGATACTTCGGAGCTGTACTTCTTCCACTGGAGAGATTGTTGATGATGACGCGAGCTTGCTTAGTGCGTCAGCTCGCCCGTTATCCTCTCTTGGGATTCGCACTAACTCGAAGTACGAGAAGCCTTGTTGTAGGATCTTGGCCTTTTGAAGGTACTTCTTCATTCGTTCTCCTTTGGCCTCGTACTTACCCAGTATATGATTCACTATGATTTGGGAATCGCTGTGAATTTGAATGGCCCTTACCCGGAGAGCCTCGGCTAGGCGAAGTCCAGCTATTAGAGCTTCATACTCAACTTCGTTGTTTGTGGTCGGAAAATTGAACCGGAGTGCGTGGGTGATCTCCCTTCCTTCCGGGCTGATGAGTAAAACCCCGGCTCCGCTTCCTTTGTTACCTGATGCCCCGTCCACGTAGACCTTCCAACAGTCTCGCGGTTGTGGATTAGGTGCCTCGGCCTTTGGTTTATCTTCAGTAGGTTCAACGGATTGCTGTGCTTCCGTGAACTTGGCTTCCACCAGAAAATCGGCCAGGGCTTGTCCTTTGATTGCTTGGCGAGGTATAAAGGAAATTGTGTGCTCGCCGAGTTCTACAGCCCATTTAGCGATTCGCCCAGACGCTTCTGGCTTTGTAAGTACTTGCCGAAGTGGTAGGTCGGTCAGTACTTGTATCTGATGTGCATGGAAGTATGGTCGAAGTCTCCTCGCTGCATTCACCAACGCAAGTGCGACCTTTTCCAAAGGCTGGTATCTCGTCTCCGGCCCTTTTAGGGCTCGGCTTATGAAATAGACGGGTAGCTGATGATGTCTTTCTTCTCGTACTAGGACTGCACTGATTGCCTCGTTCGAAGCGGCGAGGTATAAAGAGAGGGTTTCGTCCTTCTTTGGCGCAGATAAGGTTGGGAGATTTGTGAGATACTTCTTCAAACCATCGAAAGCTCCTCTGTGCTCATCGTTCCACTCGAAGTTCGGAGCCTTCTTTAGTATCTTGAAGAATGGGAGTTGTTTTTCGGCGGCCTTAGATAGAAAGCGACTCAGGGCGGCTAGGCAGCCCGTCAGTTTGTGCACGTCGTGGATCGACTTCGGCACTTGCATTTCTTGGATAGCCCGGACTTTCGAAGGGTTGGCTTTTAACCCCTCGCGTGAAACCCAACACCCTAGAAATTTTCCAGATCGGACCATAAAAGTACACTTTTCTGGGTTTAATTTTAGATTCACTTTACGGAGTAGGCTAAAGACAACTTTAAGGTCGGTTACACAAGTGGCGATCTCCTTGCTCTTTACGACTATATCGTCTACATATACTTCGACAATGCTACCGACGTGGGCTTCAAAAATTTTATCGACCATCCTCTGGTATGTGGCTCCGGCGTTCTTTAGTCCGAAGGGCATTTTTTTGTATGCATAGATGCCGAAGTCCGTGACGAAGGCGGTCTTCGGCGCGTCTTCGGCATTCATGAGGACTTGGTGGTATCCCTTGTATAGGTCCAAGAAGCTGAACACCTTGTGGCCAACAAGAGCTTCGACCTTCTTGTCAATGTTGGGGAGGGGGGTAGCAGTCCTTAGGGCAGTGCTTATTAAGGTCCGTGTAGTCAATGCACATCCGCCACCCACCTCCCTGCTTTTTCACCATCACGGGGTTGGCCAACCAGGTCGGATACTTTACTTCGAATAAAATATCGGCCTTTTGCAGTTGCCGGACCTCGTTGTGAATTACTTGACTCCTTTCGGCTGCGAAGGCTCGTTGTTTCTGCCGAACTGGTTTTATTGCAGGGTCGATGTTGAGGTGATGAGTGATGATGTTTGGTGCCACCCCGGTCATGTCAAGCGGCGACCAGGCGAAGACATCTCTATACTCCCGAAGTAGCCGGATAAGTTGACTTCGGAGCTCGTTTTCGCCGACGAACCCTACTTTGACGACCTTGGCAGGGTCATCTTCGTATAATGCGATGTCTTCTACCGGCTCGATGGATGGAGACGACGTCGGCTCCACCTCTTCGGGTTTCTGTAGTTGCTATGCTTGGGGGTGGTGATTCCTATCACCTCGGAGTGCGACCTGCATGCACTCCTTTGCCTGTTGTTGGTTTCCCCGAAGCGTGATCACTCCGTTTCTAGATGGAATCTTAATCGTCAGGTGGTAGGCCGAGCAGATTGCCTTTGTCGATATTAGCCAATCCCTTCCTAAGATGATGTTATAGGGGGAGTTGGCTTTTACGACGAAGAAGTGGATTATCTTCGTAGTAGACAACGGGCTTTTTCCAACTGTCACGGGCAGTGAAATTATGCCTTCCGTCGTCGTCTCTTGTTATGTGAAGTTCTTTAATGGCATGGGTGCTGGCTTTAGACGTGCTTCTTCGATATCTAGCTTATCGAAGCAGTCTTTAAAGAGCACACTCACCGATGCTCCACTATCAACAAATACGCGGTGGACCAGTTTGTTGGCCACCACTGCCTCGATTATGGTGGCATCTTGATGAGGTACCGCATGGGGAACTGGGTCATCACCGGAAAAGGTGACGATCTCGTCTCTCCTGAACCTTTTTTGAGTGGGTTCTTCTCGCTGTGGACTCCGGGCTTCGGCTTTCAATGATGACCTCGTCGTGCCTTCGGGCAGTCCGGTGATGGCCGTGATGACTGCGTCATATTGAGGCTGATCTTCGTCCTCATCCTCGTCGTCGTGCCTTGGCCTTTTATCATTTTGGGGGGCGCAGTTATAGCCTCCCTTATTTTTCTTTCTCTTGCCCTTCCCTTGAGGTCGGGCCTCTTTCTGATTGCGACTTTGGTACAGTTTGAGGGTACCGTCGCGTATCATGTGCTCTATATCCGAGGCGAGATCTCTGCAATCTTCAGTTTCATGACCGTAGTCATTATGGAGTTTGCAGTATTTCTTCTTGGATCGATGTTTCGAACCACCTCGAGATAAGGGCGGCGGCTTCTCGAACAAGTTCGCATGGAGCTCGTATATTTCGGCCCTTGACTTTGTCAGTGGTGTATACTGACTTCGGTCTTGGTTGGATCGAGGTCCTAATCGGGACTCTAGGGGTCCTCGTTGTAACCTTTCGAGGGCACTTCGGCGGCCTTGCCCAAGGTCGGTGCGCTCCTCTTTCTTTCTCTTATCGTTGTTTTCGGGCCGATCTGCAGCCCGTTTCTTCCGATCGGCCTCGTCCGCTTCGGCGAATGTGTCGGCGATCTTCCATAGCTGCTTGGAGGTCGTAGGACGTGCCTTTACGAGCTCTCTGAAGAGAGTCCCGGACTGGATGCCATTTTGGAATGCCGAGATAAGCACGTCGTCGGAGAGACGATCGACTTTTAGGCTCTCGTTATAAAAACGGGCCAGAAAATCACTGATCGTTTCTCCCCGCCCTTGCTTTAAGGTGAGGAGCTGGGCTGGGCTGATTTTTGCCTCGGCTTTTTGGAAGAAACGACGTTCAAAGGCGTCCAGTAGGTCGGCATACGATCCTACGCTGCAATTAGGGAGGCTATCGAACCAGCTTCTAGCGTTGTCTACTAGTAGCTCGGGGAAGACTTTACACATGTAAACGTCTTCGGCCAACCCCTGGTTCATCATGTTGTATTGGAACCGGGATAAAAAGTTGCTGGGATCTTGGGTTCCGTTGTAAGGCGGGATAGGAGGTACTCTATACGTCGACGGGAGGGGAGTATAGAGTATCCTTTTAGTGAACGGAGTCGAGATTCGACCGTAGACGGCGAACCTTCCTTGGTAGGTGTTCTCCTCGTCGTGCCGAGGTGGAACGGCGTTTTGACGCGGTGGCGTCGGATCGCACTGAGGTGAAGCGTGATTGTTTCCGCGGCGATTGCTCTGTCGCCTTCGGGGAACTTCGGGCTCAACGTCGAACCTTCTTTGATAGACGTTCCGTTCGTCACGCCAATGAGGAACGGCGTTTTGACGAGGTGACGTTGAACCGCGCCGAGGTGAAGCGCGACCGTTCCCACGGCGATTGTTTTGTCGCCTACGGGGAACTTCGGCCTCCCTGCCTCCAACGATCCGAAGACTTGGGGATGGCCTTTGTGACGGTTCGACTTCGTCTTCCTTGCTTTGACTTTGTCGGTGTTGATCGGCGAACCTGCGAAAATCCTGCTCATGGATGCTCAGGTACGCTTTCAGTACGTCTCCCAGCTCGGGTTGGAGTTCAGCATTCCCGCGTCGGCTGCCACTTTGATCTGGTCCATCGTCGCTAGCTGAACCCCCAGATGGGACCTCCTCCGGGTGGCCTTCAGGAGTTCGGCGGATGGGCTGTTGGTCACGCTGGATCTGGGAAGCAGTTTTCTGAGCTTGACTAACATCACCTTCTTCCTCGTTGGCCGGCATGTAAGGTGGATTGGAAAAGAGGTCAGCTCGTTTCTGTTTTTCCTTGGCAGCAGCGGCGGCAGCGGCGGTGGTGGCGGAGCGGGTTGGTCTTACCATCGTGTTTTCACTTGAAATACGCTGATCGGTTTCACAAAATTCTTTCGTTTCCCACAGACGGCGCCAGTGATCGATCGAGTATTTTAGGGTGATTATACGAGAGAATGAAGAACACGAGAGGTTTTTACGTGGTTCGATCTTTGATTAGATCTACGTCCACGAAGGAGAGAATGTTTTATATTTTCGTGTTCTAACCGCTATTACAACCTGCCTCTTTCTTTACAAATGATTCCCTTTTATAGAGGATGGAGGTCACGGGTGTTCCAGGAGTGGTTGGGGGTCGTGAGTGCTCCTGTCTGCAAGTCTGCACTGTGGAGTGGTTGGGAGCAGTTGGTTGACTTTCTTGACTTCCACTGAGTTTTATCCTTGATTGGGCCGGGGGAATTAAGAATGGGCCGAGCTGATCTGGGCCTGTTGGGCCATATCCTATCAGTAACAAAGTAGTAGTATACCATATGCTAATGTAGTTATTTTTTTCTCATCATTTCCTGGCAGCCGCTGTGGCTGCTTCATTCTGTTTCAGTTCGCCACCCAAAGTAAATTTAAACATAGACAGCAACGCCTCCAAGTCGAGGAAGCAACCCGTATGGACGAAGAGGCGAAGAAGGCGACACGCGACAGTTCGTGAGATACTAAAATCAAGGTAAATTAATTTGATGAAAATTGAATTTGAGATTATTTAGTTGATGCATGGTTTACCTAGTCTTAGATTTAAGGTTCTGGAAACTTCTAGAAGACCACATGCATCATCAAATTTTTTCCTATGTTGACTCATATAGTAGTAATACGATAATAATCTTTGACAAATTTGTGGTTGACAGGTTGTTTGATTTTCTATTAAAAGAAAGTCTTAAAATGTTGTAACAATTTGGACCGCTTTATTTAGAATTTAGACTGATAGAAGTTTTATGTGGTAGTAACGTGTAAATATGATATATAATATATAGAGAAATGATATGCTACTCTCCTATTTGTGGGCACCTTCGTGAGCACTTTCGTCGTTTTTTCATATTTGCATTATTTTTTTTTCAATTTTTCTTGTTTTATATTCTAGTGTGGGAATTAATATAGAAATTATTAAATTTATAAAATTAATAAAAATCAAAGCTCGATTTATCTTATTACTCATTTTTTGAAGTTAGAAGAAAAAAAGAACAAATTGAGCTATGATTTTCATTTATTTTGTAAATTTAATAATTTCTATATCAATTCCTAAGATACTAAAATATAAAACAACAAGAAAAATTAAAAAAAAAGTAATACGGAAGTAAAAAAACGACAAAGGTGCTCATGAAGGTGCCCACGAATAAGGGAGTAGCATGTCATTTCTCGAAATATATATATGGATAATAAATTTAAACATTTTTTTTTTTGATTAAATGTCGTTGTTAGTTATATCATTTCATAGTTGAAAATTTGAATTTGGCCTTTGTTGCTATAGACAGTGACAAACCTAGTAGTATTTGATTGAGAGTGATGTTGGTGGACAAAAAGGTGTTAATTACTAAAATATTCATGAATTATAATTTAAATTTTTAACATTACATTACATTTTAGATTTTTATTGAAATGTGAATTGAATGATAGTTCGATTTAAAATTAATGAATCATTTATTCAATTTGTTATTTTTGAACCATTTACTATGCTTTATTGCCTTTTCTTTTCAATCATTTTGAAAATCGAAAAAATTGGGTGAATAATGAAATTGAAAAGGTTTAGATAATTAAATTGTTAAGTAGGTAATGATCCAATTAGAGCTCAATAAAAAATCTATTGATTACTAGTATGTAGGGATGTCAATTTAACCTGAAACCCGCGGGTTGACCCGAGTAACCCGAGCCAAAAGCGGGTTAGGGTCAAATATTTCTAACCTGAAAAAAATTTCAACCCGAATGGCCCGAACCGAATAGTCTGAAACCCGATAGGGCTAGCCCAGAAGCTTGGCGGGTTGTCAGCTAACCCGAAAGTTTTCATTAATTAAGTGTTGATTTTTATACTTTATTTCAAATATTAAAATTTATGTCTTGATTCAAATACTTGTGAAAAATATTACAATTTTCTATGCTAAGTTGTATTCATCATAATATTTTCTCTATTTTATATTTCACCACATAATAATAAAAGATTAATATAATCAATAAAAGAAAAATATCTTCACATCTCATTGAGCTACTTATTATATCATGCAAGTTGGAATAACATAATACGAAAAAAAGTGATTTAGATGGTATAACATGAATTATTTATTTTTATAAAATTATGGTTATAAAAAAAATCGTCAACTTCTTGGCCCGACAGGTTAGCCCGAGCCCCGAAGTTTAGGGTTAGGGTTGAAAATTTTTAGCTCGAAAAAAACTCAACCAGAACCGAATAACCCGAAACCCGACAGGGTTGGCCCGAACCTGTTCGGGTTGGCCCGATTGATATCCCTACTAGTATGCAATTACAGAAACGCTCTAATACCCACCGGTGATGTGACAATGCCACATCGACAATCTTTCAGGTTAGGGTTTAATTATTTTAGATATGGTTTAGTTTTTTTACAGTAGAATTTAATTAATTTTGGTATATTTTTTATTAATTTCTTTATTTATACTAAAATCATGTCATCCGTAGACAAATTAAGCATGCCCATGATGGGTATTGGAGCATTAATCTATGCAATTACTCAGTCAAAGTCCACTCGTACATTTAGATTAGATAGTAGACTTTAAAACATATAAGGTTCGAAAATCAAATACTACTACTATTATTAAATCAAAATTTATAATGACTGTGATGGATTATTGGTACGTGTACGTCCCTATCAATCTCTCCTTCATATCCCATTTCCATCAATGAGTTTATTCCTTATTTTGGATTTCAAATTATTCAAGAAAGAGAATATGTATATACACACTCTTTAATTTGTATGATTATATTCATTTTTTTTATTTGGTTTTGACAATAGTTTCTTTTTTTAGGGAATCTAAAATGTGCAAAAGAATTTCAAAGAACCAAAGTCTAAACCAATCAAGTGGCAACTCAAAATCAAATATTTTGTATCATTGTAAGACCAAGTCAATGAACCCATTGTTTTGATTTTATTTAGGCATTGGTAGTCAAATTTAAATTTGCCATTTATATAATGATGGGCATTTTTTATTCTCTCTTCTTCATAGTTCTAATTGTCCTTTTCTTCTTTAGCTAGCCATTGCCACTTGCTCTTTCACTTGTATGTCGACATTCCAAAATATTTTTGTCGTGTAACAATATCCTAGGTTAAGGAAAATTATCTGAATCGTCGATCAATTTATAATCTACTATATATATCCTACATTTATTTAACAATATATATTTCATAAACTCATTAATCGGAATTATTTGTGAATAATAATAATAATAATAATAATAATAATAATAATAATAATAATAATAATAATAATAATAATAATAATAATAATAATAATAATAATAATAATAATAATAATAATAATAATAATAATAATAATTGATAGAATTTCATCTCATATAATAGCTCGAACTTGTAGAGAGATGTATAATCTAGGGGCAACTAGTAAAATAGTCACTTTGGGATAGTAAAGATAAATAATAGCCACATAGATAAAAAAAATAGTCACTTAGATAAAAAAAGATAAAAAAAAAATAGCCACTAATGAATATCGTAAATTGTTTATTTTTTTCCACTAATTCACGAAATTGAGTTCGTGAATTCAGACATTTTTTTTAGTGAAATCACGAATTTGGGTGAAATTTCGTGAATTCATGCATTTTTTTGAGTGAATTCACGAATTTAGGTGAATTCATGAATTCAGACATTTTTTGTGAGTAATTCACGAATTGAGTTTGTAAAATTCGTGAATTGCGTTATATTTTTAGAGCAATTCACGAATTTAAATTCGTGAATTAGGTAAGGGCGGAAGTATTATGCTAAGAGTGACTATTTTTTATATTTTTTATCTAAGTGACTATTATTTATCCTTACTATCTCAAAGTAGTTATTTTTGCATATTTCCCCTATAATCTATTCATTTATATTATAATTCACTTGTGGACGATTTTCAACTCTACCCTTTGGGTAGGAGGCCCAACAAGTGCACACTTTTAATGTGGGTGGAGTTGCTATTAGTGAGATTTAAACACAGGCTCAACAAGTGCACACTTTTAATATGGGTGGAGTTGCTATCAGTGGGACTTGAACACAGGATCTCGGCGTTAGCTGAAGGCTCTGATATCATGATAGAATTTTATCTCATCTAAAAGCTCGAACTTGTAGAGAGGTGTGGAATCTATTCATTTATATTATAATTCCCAACAATAATAATAATAATAATAGTAATAATAATAATAATAATAATAATAATAATAATAATAATAATAATAATAATAATAATAATAATAATAATAATAATAATAATAATAATAATAATAATAATAATAACATTCTTCTATCTTATTGAATTTTTCTCATTTAGTTCTAAATTCAAATTAAATGACTATTTGATTGGGTGAAACTTTAAATTTCAAACAACTTGTGATAAATGATAGTCTACTCTACCATGCCACTTGATTAAAAAAAAAACAAAAAAAACAAAAGGAAGAATGTTTATAACCATCAAAATTTAATTGTTTTCCCTTATAAATTTAGTCAAATTTTTCATTTTTGATTTAGGTTAGAAGTCAAAGTGTTTGAATAAAGCTATGTCAATTTGCTATAAAAAAAAATAAAAAATAAAAAATAAAAAAAACGCTTTGAACCAGATAGAATGTAAATGGTTTTTGAGAGAATCTTTATAATTGTTACATTCTTCAACTGCTAAACAGTTTTTTTTTATACTCTTTTTAGGTATAATTTCCTTTTTTCATGCCATGAAGAATGGCGAATTATACCTTTCTTGGTTTTTTTTAGCCTTGAATTTTGACTTTGACTATTAACCTAACAAGGGAGAATAACTTTTTTATTTTTATAATAATAATAATAATAATAATAAACAAATTTAAGTACCACTTATTAGTGTTAGTGTATTCTGAGCAAACCTTTGTTTTTATTAAAATTTTGCATGCTTTTTCTTTGTAAAAATAATAATTAAAAGAGTAAGAAAATGTAGTGGTTTTGACTAAATAATTGAAATATAAAGACTTCATCACATTTTCAATTTAGCTTATTTAATTATTAAAAAATTGAGTAATATGAAAACTTCAGTGGAATAATAGCTCAGTGATAAGGCTTTTTCTTTTCTTTTTTTAAAATTTTTCTTTTGCATGATTATGTCTACAATTAATTTCATAAAATAAATTAAAATATAATATAAAAAAATATCAAAAGCGTGTTGCAGTAAATATGGTTGACTCTGGTCAACGTTGACAAAATGGAAATGATAAAATTCCCAACACCGTCATCGTGTACGACTCAAATTCTTCCACGTCAGCACCGGCGCAGCCCATCGTGCTGCACCGAATTAATTGCCCACCGCGAATTTTATCCACTTTAGTCAAATATTGGACCCCCTAATGCTTAACTTTATCTTTATTAATTTGTTTTTTTTTTTCTCTCATATTTAGATGAAAATGAATTTCTAAAAGTTACGATACAAATAGTCTAATGCAGAGAAACGCTCCACCGCCAATCGTTGGCATTTAGTGTGCTCATTATGAATGTATTATGAATGTGACAATGTTACCTGATAATTTTTTAATGAATTTTTAATTTTTTTGGATATGGTTTAATTTTTAAAGTATATTTATATTAATTTTTTCATATATATTATTGTCATATCAATTGTAAGCATCATGGTGGGTATTGGAGTATTCTTCATCTACTATATTATGGAATTGATTTGTGTGTGGTTAGAAAATGTTTATAAGTGAGATACATACTTACATGTGGAGATTCACTACAACGAAATGCTCCGATCAATACATTATTGTGAAATTTATAAATCATTTCAGTTCAATAAATGACTCAAGTAAAATGAGATGGGTAATTACGATACATGTCACGAAAAATAAAAACATATCACAAAATTTTAATGATATTTATAGGTGTACGTAGTTAAATCGTATATTAGAAATTAATGTTTTCAAAATTGAATAGAATAAAATAAAGTGGACATATAAAATTTGCTATCTACTAAAATGTCATTAATAAATGTTTTCTAAAGCATATTTTTCAACAAAAAATACTTTGGAACCGACAATGTAGAAAAATAATTAATACTTTAAATCCATTTCGCCTTTCTAGATTTGGATTTGAGCAACAAGCTTCACCATGCAACTATCCCTAGTAAAAAAATAATTAATACTTCCTCCCTCTGTTTTTTTTTAAGTGTTCTAGTTATTATTTTTATTGCTTGTTTTTAAGTGTTCCATTTCGAAATTTGATGACATAATAATTATATTTTTCCAATTTTACTCCTATAATTAATGTTATATACTACTTCCATCCCATTATATTAGTCCCCTTTCCGTTTTAGTCTGTCTCATCATATTAGTCTCATTTTCTAAAATGACAAAAAATACTTAGCTACAATTAACTCTATCTCCTGAAAATTGATTATAGCCACATATTCTCTCCTTCCTTAATTTTTGTGCTTATCTAAAGAGGACTAATACAATGTGATAGATGTAGTATAAGGTGGTGTGCAGAAAAAGAAAATAATAAATGAGATTAACATTGTAAATTTATATATTTTCTTATTGTTTGCGATTTGTTGACCGGGACACTTAATAAAATTGGAGGGAGTATATGCTAACTACCAACAATTATTTCTTTTGAGTTGAATAACTAATTTCAATTAATTAGGCGCACGGTATTGGCATTTTGACTGGTCTTTGCTATATAGAATTTGTAAAAGTCTAGACATGCCACATTATAGTAAGTAACATTAAATACAAAAATTGCATAAAATGTCTATAGAAGACAAAGTGACTTGCATTTAATATTTATGTAGAAATTAAACTTAGTAGTTTGGCCCGTTTTGGATAACAATAAATTTATGCAGCCACATTGTGATTGGTAGTAATGGAGATATTATGGTCAAATTAGTAATGCTTAGTGAGCCTAATAGCTTTTACTTTTTCTTTAATACTCCCTCCTTCTCACTTCAAACGTCTCATATTTTAAATATATGTGTGGTATAAAATAATAAAATTGGACATTTGAAATGAGACAGATGGAGTACCTTTTTTTCTCTATTCAATAAAAGAGATTATGACATACCATAATGTGACCAGATAGTATTACTCTTTGAATAAACCTTGCCCTCATGTAATACTCTGCATATTACACAAAAATAAAACACAATTTACCCTAAAAGTACCTCATGTAATCTTTTTAATATAGACAATGTACATTCTAATTCAATCATACATGCATATTTTTATAGATAATTTTGGATACATGTCTTATAACATACTAGACACACATGTCTTATAACTAACCAATTCAATTACATTAGGAAAAAAAAAAGTCCAATTTCATTGGCTACATATTTCCAAAATGACCAAAACATTGCACATGTTTTTAACCACTATTTTCAATAAAATTTTATGAATCTCCTCCCATACATTGTTAATTTGAACTTTAACGGCACCAGAAAAAAATATAGAAAGGAGCCACGATAAAACTAGTGGAGCTGCGATGTAATTTTTGAGATTTTTTTAAAAATTATATATATATATATATATATATATATATATATATATATATATATATATATTATGTAAAATGACAATAAATAGGAATACATACAAAATAGATAATTCCAATTTTTATTTTTATTTTTTGTCAAAAATCAATCACATAATTTTAGATGTTACCCCAAAGGCCAAAAAGAAGTCGGCCGGCGGTGGCAGATGTCGGCTCCGCCGTCCTCCGCCGACAGATGAAATAGTGAAACCGTGTATTGGGCTGAGTTCCTATTTACAGATATGCCCATGCCTCCTTTATCACAAGTGTATTCACACATATTTCCGTTGACCGTCAACTCTTTTTTTTTCTATTTTCGAATAATATTCCATTTTTTTTCACTTTTTTATTATCAATAAATAAGTCTTCCATTTCCTTAAATAAAGTCGGAATTTTTTCTAGTCGACTTTTAATTTGACGGCGTTTATTTAAATATAATTCTCACGAATTTCAACTCTAATATTTCTATATATATATATAGAGGTCTGTTGAAGAAGCTCTGTTAAATTAAAATCTCGTCAACCTTTTCAAATTATATTTTATTAAAATTAAAAATTAAAAAAATTTACTGTTTCATTATCTTTCATCGTTCTTGTTCTATTATTTTCTTGAAATTAAAACTATATGTATAAAAAATAGTTGTATATATATATATATACACGAAATCTGTATCTATATTTCCAGCATTAGAGGGATTTATATGTGCGGGTGGTTGAAGGTGGCGAATCCGAGCAAAGGCGGCGGCGGGGGCGGCGGAAAAAGGGAGGGAAAAGACGAGTTTCTTGAAGATGGGTTGAATATTAAAAATGCGTTGGATTCTTTGATTTCGCCATTGCTTTCTGGGTTCAGTAGAGAGAGAGAGATGTCAGCTATGGTGTCGGCTCTGGCCCACGTGGTGGCGGGAGACGTCGGCGAGGCGGTGGAGGGAGACGCCGCCGCCGTGGATGGCAGCGGCGGCGGTGGTTCATGCAAGAGGGGACGTGATGAGGAGCCTTCTGAGTCTGTATCGAGATTTTTCAGAGGGTATGGTGATTTCTCCATTGGAAGCTCTAATTTAGGTAATTTAATTTAATTTAATTTAATTACTTGCAACTTTATTTTTATTTTTATTAAAAAAATATATATATATTGTTTTAGTTCTTGAAATATTTTTGTTAGCTAGGATGGATAGAACAGTAGAAACTGTATTTTGAAATTAGATTTTCCCTCCATAAATGCATGTTTAGGAAAATTAATTAACTCTCATTAATTTCTTATTAATATAAAAAAGAAAAAAATAAATAAAATTGTTGTAATTATTCACTGATTTCCACTTTAAAATTATTCCTTCAATCAACATAAGTAATAAAATGAAGATTCTTATATTTTGATTTCCAATACAATCATAGAAAAATAACTAACTAAACTAACTTCTTTCATGGTACAACAGGGGAAGCGGCGGGTACAAGCATCATAGCATCAGCATCAACAACAGCAGCAGCAATCTATAGCTACACTCCCACAATAATGCCCCAAGAAAACACAAATCCATCTTCTTCCTCAAGAAGGTACAGAGGAGTGAGGCAGCGGCCGTGGGGTAAATGGGCAGCCGAAATCCGGGACCCGTTCAAAGCTGCCCGGGTTTGGCTGGGCACCTTCGACACGGCGGAGGACGCTGCCCGGGCCTACGACGAGGCGGCGCTCCACTTCCGGGGGAGCAAGGCCAAGCTCAACTTCCCCGAAAACGTCAGGCTCATCCATGCCTCTTCCTCCTCGTCGCCGCCTCCGCCGCCGCCCTCCAACAGGGTCCGGTCACCGCCGGCGAGGATCGCCGCTGTGTCGACGTCGGCAGACGCCATCGTCCACAGCCGGCCGCAGTTCAGGGAGCAAAGTGCCATGGGTCTTGATGATGTGGGGATGCAAGGTGTTGGTGGATATTTTGGTGGCTTGATGAATTTCACGACCGGTTTTTCCGATGGGTTTCAGTCATTTCTGGCTGCACCGACGCATTATCCAGTGGGTTTTCCGGGGGCTCCGCAGCATGGTGGCGACGGTGGGCGGAGGGTGGGCAGAGCAGCGGTGGTGGTGGTGGAGGTGAGTTTTCTTGGACGGATTCCGGCCATCAGAGTTCCTCCGGTTGATTATGAGAAGAATGTTTTTTTGAATTTTCTCTTTGTTTCATTTGGAGAAAGAAAGAAATTGTTGAGGTAATTATGATGAAATGATAGTTCATTACTTCGGTAATTATTTAAAGATGAAAGCATAACTTCTTAATAAGTGACATTCCCATAGTCAAATTCAAGAATTGAAGAAATCATCTTACACTAGTAAAGATGGCAATTTTTAGAGTATATTAGAATATTTTCTCTCCGTTAAACGTATAACAAAGATAAGCATACAATCCTCGTCAAAAGCCGAAAACAACGAATGAATTGCTCGAAAAGTAGAAGCACTAGAAAGGCGAACGAAGGGAAGGCGAATCAATATATCCAAGAAAACTGATCAACTTTTCAGACTCAGCGCAGCTTTGTGGACCATCGTCTCCTTGTGGATCTGGTGGCAACTCTTCTCCACGAGCTCTAGAAGCTTCTCCAAGTTCGATGCCCATGAGTTCAAGATGTCGTTACTGTCCTTGGCTGCTTGGAAACAGATCACTCCTAAAGGCCTGTCGATTTTCGCCACCAGTGCTTTCGAGACAACCATGTCGGAGAGATGCTTCTCTGCTTCCTGTGATGAGAACGAGAACGAGAACGAGAACGGATCCGAGGATGATTATCAGTTCTTGACTTTAACAAGCCAATTTGGAACATCATAGAGAAGAAACAATATTTGAAAGATTTTTATAACAAACTAAACATAAGAACCCAATACTCTTTTGATGATGAGATAATTTGTAGTTACAGAGTAATAAAGGAATGCAGAATATCCGAGACATTTAACAGCGGATCGCAGGCAACATACTGGAAGATGGAAAAGAATAACTCCAAGCTAGACGTTTATGCGTAACAATATTTCATAAACAGAATGCAGACTGACCAGGACAGTGAGGCATAATAGATCTGCAAGTCTCTTCAAGGTTATGCGCGAGTAGTATTTAGAGACGACAAGGATATTCTGCAACGAAGATTAATATTATTAGAAAACAATGAAAATAAATCACAAGGCATAGAGAACTGGTTTGTAGGAGCATTACATGTTCTATTACTCGGAGTTTCAAATCCTCAGCTGCCTTTTCACCTAAAGAACCACCAAGCATGTTCTTTTCATTCTCGAACTCATTTTGGAATGTGCCCCACAGAGCCGTCCATTGAATAACCTCCATGGTAACCAGTTGTTTCAACAGCAACCTAACGGAAAGGATAGATTTATATGATAACTATGAGAGGTATAGAACTGAAAGGAAAAACGACACATGCTAGAAATAGGTAACCTGAAGTGAGGAATTTCAGACAGGTTCTTATCCTCAAGGGTTGAGTTAAGGAGGCTAGATTGCATAGGATCATGAGGAGCCAAGACCAAATTCCAGCATATTTTCCTCAAAACCTGGAAGATGTATGATAAAGATTAAATCAGATAATGGAAACCGAACAAATTTGGTTGATAGTGTTTCAAAATGAAGAGCACTCTGGAAGCAGAAACCAAGAGACATACCGGTATCCACTGGGCTGAATCTTCTTTCACAGAGGGGATCTCATATATTGACTTGTACGATCGACATATTTCGAGGTAATCATTGTTGTGCGAGTAATACCTACAAAAGATAAACAGTCAATCAGATATTACTAATGAATATACATGATATAGATAGATTCAGACCTCAGAGGAGAAAATCCGAAAGATATGCATGCATAGAAAATCTATAGATATCTGTCATAATGTGTTTTACAGGACTCTTTCGGTCTATTTCACTATTTATGCTCCACTACAAAGTTTTTGCACCTGAGAGTAGGTAGAATCGTTAATCAATCTTATTTCCACTTACTGAAGAAGCAAATCAAAAATTCCTGAGTACAGCATCTACACTTCCAATTCAGAAATGGTGACTGAATATTGACTTCTAAATATCGTGTTTGAACTGCTATCCTTAAAAATGCAGTCATGGGAACAAAAGATAATATTTCCAACATTACCCCGATAACAAAGTATCTAAATCAAATCCTTAAGTATCCATACATTCACCACAATCCATCACCGAGAATGAAGGATAATATTTCCCATAACTAAGTAAAAATGAAGACATAACCCTGTCATCAATACTGAACATTCAATAGCAGTTATTGCTAATATACGCGACAAAATCAGCATGCGTTCACTTTGGTCCTATTTTTTATTTGCATGACTACCTATGTCTAGTGAACATACACTGTATGCATGAATAATATGATGACAAGTGTAGCATGTTTACTTGAATACCCCCACCAACATATATGGCTGATCCTTGTACATAACATAATCGAAATTAGAAATGGTGAATAATACCTAATCATTAATTCGTAGTAGATTCGCTTCAACTCTAACAACGACGGAATATCAGCAGGAGCCTCTTCAACAATGCTTTCACCTTCTTTGGGCTTCTTCTTTTCTTTTGACGTATCAGCCTCAAAAACTCTAGGACTTATCTTTCTTGCAAGTATTTGTGCGCGGACAAAATCCTGGCGATCTAAACATAAACGAACCTGCAGAATGCAAAGTACAAGGTGCCTTGACCATTAGCCAAATGCCATATTGAGAAAGAACAACCACAAAACAAATAACTTACTTGATCAAGTATGTAAGCTATTTTTTCAGTTTTTGCCATGGCTCCAAAAGTTTCCACCTGTGGCATAAACCTGTTAAAGAACTGCTGAAACAGTAAAAGAACGTACAGCATACCTAGTGCATAAGTGAAAATAGACTGACCGCAACTTCTTGCATTAAATCTGCAGCCTCAGCTATAAGTCCTTGTTCCTCCTTAATCTGCGCGAGTTTCTTGATAAGGCGAGCTCTCTCTATCTCAACATAAATCTGTCAGCAAGTCAAGAAATACATTAGACATCGAAGTCCACAAAACAAAGATAAATTGGAAGGGATTTCTGCGCATGAATCACCTTCCCAGCCGATACATTGTTAAGTGTCTTGATAAGCTCAATTTTAGTATCAACATCTGGAGTCTGATCAATAAATTGCATTGCTTGTTGGACCATGGATTGTACAGCCTGCACAGCCAAGAATAAAAATCAATATCCACCGCAAACTTCATGCAGCAAAAGGGTTGAAAAGGGTTGATAAACCTCAATCATCAATCACGTAGGTGTTGAAAAGGGTTGATAAACCTCTAACGAATGTTGCTATTTTCACTTTTGCATTAATGAATGTTGAACCTAAGAGATACAAAATCAGCAATGATTCGACCTTTGCATTTTAGCTCGAACCAAATAAAGATAGAAACCCATCCTATATTTATATGAATAAAAACAGCCCAAAATTGACTCAATTTCAGCTCACTCCACGAGGCCTCAAATAATGAAAAACAAAAGCCCGTAACAGAGATTAAAATGCTAAAAGAAAAGCAACTCAACTTCAAATCTACGTAACTGAAACACAAAATCTAACAGTGAGAAATCGACCAGACCTGCTTCAACTGCCCCCGGCGCTTGGATATGAGCAGAATCTGCTCATTGAGTGTTTGCCACGCGCCGGCTTCAAAGCACAGCTGCACAATATCGGTGACGGCCTTCCGCGTGCCGGCGACGTCGCCTATTTGCCTCATCTGCTTCTCCACATTGAGCAGCGCCTCAATTTTCGCCTCCAAACTGCCCCCTCCATCACCCTGCAAAAATCGAAACAATAAATCGCCAAAATCATACAACGAGATCCAAAATTGCGCGGAAAAATAGAGAAAAGGTGAATTCACAGAAGCTAAACGTAAATTAGGCGGTGCGATTGCTTACCATTTTGATGGAAGAGATTCGCCGAGTTCACAGTTTCCGGTGCAATCGACTGAGAGTAAAACCCTAGAGAGAGAAAGGAAGAGAGAGATTTGGGAATTCTGAGAGAGTTGAATTCTGTTTTACCTTTCGACTATCCTCAGCTGCAGCTAACCTTTTTCCCTACAAATTAAATATTTTATTTTTATTTATTATTTCATCATTTTCTTTATTTCTTTTACTTTCTTTAAAATCAAAAATCAATACTTTATTTGGAAAATGAAGAGCCTATTTAAAGTTTTAAACAGAAAAAAAATTTGAAGAGAAAAGCGGAGCCTAAAACCTCTCGAGCACGTCGTCGACGGCGGCGATTAATCGGCGGCGAATAACTCCGATCGAATGGCGAGGACCAGAACGAGTTCGTTGATTCGAAGTGGGCCCAGAATGAATTGGGTCTCAAGTTGTGGGTGGAAAATCTCAATCGGTGTACTAGGTGCTGTGGGCATCGTTCTTCTGCGGCAAGATATAGGAAATATCTTGATTTTAGCGTCTCATATCGAGACGCCGCCTCTGCTAGTGTTTGGGTTGCTCCCGGATTGCAAAATCTCGGGAACAATTGTTTCTTGAATGTTGTTTTGCAGGTAAAGATTTCGATTATTTTGATGTTGTTTGTTGGTGTGATTTGGTTTTGAGCTCGAGTGAGCTTCTTTCTAGTTATGCTATGTGGTGATGGGATTTCTATTCTGATTGTTTTGCATGTAGAAAATTGAATCTTTAATGTTGTTCTTGTGGCCTGCAAAAATTTTATGTTTGTGTGTTGTGGATGTGAGCACTTTTCGAGGTGTATTATGTGGTGGTAATGTTCATTTCTGCTGTTGGAATATGTGGGGTGGCTGTTTTCTTGAGAGAGAGAGAGAGATTGTTAAATGTAGTTAGTGTGATTTGGTATTGAACTCGAGTTTCATTTATGAGGTGATGGGATTTTAATTCTGCGGTTGGATGATGTTGAGTGATTGTTTTGATGATGTTAGTTGTTTTGTTGAAATTCTTTTCAAGATAATGTTGAAATTTGCTACTGGATTATTTTGGGTGGTTGTTTTGTTTAGAGAGAGAGAGAGATTATTCTGATGGTTTGATGTTGTTTCGGTTTAAGTTCTTTTCGAGCTGTTGTTTTTTGGTGATAATGTTGAGTTCTGCTGTTGGATTATTTTGGGTACTTGTTTTGAGAGAGAGTGAGGGAGATATTATTCTGATGGTTTGATATGTGGGTTCAGGCATTATCTAGCTGTTCGAGCTTTCGAGAATATCTATGGGAGATGATGGAAGGATACGGTTCATATTCAGCTGAAGAAGTAGACGATAAACGCAGTGATGAAAATCTTCCACTTTTTAGTTCTTTAGCTTCACTAGTAGAAGGTTGGTTTATCTTGTCTCTGCACTAATAGTTCGAAACCTCAACTGCAATATTGCATATTTCCTGAGTTCGTAATTGGGATCGAGTTTCACTTCATCTCGAGAAATTGATTCTTGAAGGCATACTCCTACTTGTCTTGCCCTTGATGAGATCATTTTATTTACATTGCAGAATTATGTACTCTTCGCCACCGAAGAACTGTACTAAGCCCTCAAAGATTGATGGCTGCTATGGACTATTACATTCCAAATTTCAACCTTTCTAGGCAGCAGGTATTTGTTTTTTCAACCATTGTTCGTCTCTATCGCGATGTTAAAGGCGCTGCTTCTGATTTTTGTGCGAATGTAGGACGCCGAGGAAGCATTTTCTCATCTCTTATCTTCATTAAGAGAAGAAATATCAGAACACTGCGTCCCCACCACGAGTTCCTTGGCTGATTTGCCTGCACTTCCTAATGATAGAATTCTTACATTAAAGACCAACGAAGAAGAAAACGACTGGCAAAAATGGAGACGCAGTTTTCTCAAGCCCTTCGATGGAATTCTTGGCAGCTTCCTAGTTTGCCAAAGCTGTTCGTTTCAGGTTGAATGGTACTAGTAAGAATTTGCTCGGTTATTGTGTTTATTTCTCGAGCGAAAAGAATAATTAATCCGATCAAGACTCAACGTTTACATGAATAGATCGAATAACTAAAGATCGTGCAACCCTATTCTTGATTGTATAATTTCATGGTGGTTGTTGATATATTCTTTTTTCACTCGTGCAGATCTCTCTCGATTTTCAACTTTTCCACAGTTTACACCTTTCGCCTCCAGTGAGCAGCGATGGTACAATTGTATGTTTCGTACAATTTTCTCTATCAGTCGAATTTTCTTTATTTAAATCTGCCACCGCGCTTATTTGATTTATTCATCGTGACGCTTATTTGATTTAGATGCTTGGATGCACTCTCGAGGACTGCCTCAAGCGATACTTTGTAGCTGAACATATCGAGAATTATCGTTGCAGCAACTGTTGGCATACTGCTGCAATCGAATATGTGTCTATTTTCAAAGATAAGGTGCTTCACGATTTCCGTTTCACTTCAATATGTTTCCCTCGATACTGAATCATTGTTTTTCGACTTTCGTATTTACCATTCAGTGTCTCTATTCTTTATATCAGACAGATATTGAAAAACTACGATGCTGTAATAGGAGCGAATCCTGTGAATGCAAAAACCTCTCGTCCCTCGAAGCATTTCCTTGGTCGAATCGATTCTCCCGTACACTCAAGCAACTAAGTATCGCCCACAGTCCTAAGGTTCATGCAGTGAAACTTGAAGATTCTATGCAGTCATTAACTGCGAAAAAAGCATATTTATTTTGTTTCCTCTTCTAACTTGCAGATTCTATGCATTCATTTCCAACGAGCCTCGTATAACGTGTTCGGACAACCGATGAAACTTAGGGTACTCGACTTCGAACCTCCACTTCGTTTTCTTGCCTTCTATAGCTCCTATTTTTGATGCTGAAATTTTCATGTTATCTGTAAAGGGCCACGTCTCGTTCCCGGCGATCCTCGATTTGTCTTTGTTCGTCAACACTGGAGTCGGGATAAAACCCACGGAGGCGAATTCTCCATTCATACCATCAAACATCATTAGCCATCGAGCCACTATCTTCCCTCGTTTCATGCCCGAAGAACAAGAAAGAAGCGCCATTGCAGTTGAGGGCGGCCCTCGATCGGGAGCATCTAGAAGCTTCCGGCTCGTCTCCGTAGTCGAGCACTTCGGAAGCAGCGGAGGCGGGCACTACACGGTTTACAAGAAAGTGAGAGGCAAGATGGGTGATGGAGATCGTGTGGCTGAGATTGAATCTGGGATTGAGCAGTGGTTTTCAATCTCAGATTCTCAAGTTGTTAGTGTTTTAGAGAGAGAAGTGCTTGATGCAAATGCAAGTATGTTGTTCTATGAGAAATTAGGCAGTGAATAGTGATTGAGCTTTCTTCATGTTTGATGAAATGCAAATTATGGTTATTTTAATAATGATTAATTTTTATGTTTTTTTTTTTGTTTTTTAATAAAATGTTTTTTTAGTTTGGATGGAATGATAGATTGATCAAATATTGAATCTGTTTTGTTTTATTGCTGTTTTAATAATTTGATATGAAGGGAATGTGATATGAATACAAATATTCCCTCAATTGTATAAAAATTTGGCCTCATGGCTTTGTGGTCGGGCCGAGTCGGGCCTAGACCCACATTTCAGCCCAGATTCACTCGGGCCCAAATATGAGATGGTTTGGACCTGGGCCTATCTTTCTGCATATATTGAGCCTGTACAAGTTGGAAACGGGCCTTGCTTTAGATTTGTCTCCCTCTAACCAACAAGCCTTATTTATTTATTTTGTGAAATTTTTTAGATAAATTGAGGAAAAAAAATGTTGGATACACACACACACACATAATATATAGGGGTGCATTCAGGTGGAAACCACCTATAGAGAGAAACCTAGAAACCATCATACACCATTGATATTTATTGGATCAATGGCTAAGATTAAAACTTGAATCCTATAATTAATTAATTTATAGCATTATTAAATGTGAGTTGAGGGTATAATTGTCCAAATGGTAAATAATTTACATCAGTCAACTAGCTTTTTTGGACACGGCTACTTCTATTCTCCTTCCTCCCGTTTTCACTCTTCGCTCCCTCTCAGAAACATCGATATTTCGCAACATAAATCGAAGTTTTAGAGTAGATTTAGCAACATAAATCCAGAAAAAGACGAAGATCCAGTTCGCCTAAGCTAGATTTGGGGAGGAATCGCGATTTGTGGTGCAGATTTTGAAATAGCAATAGCAAAGCGACGAGTACTAATCAACTGTGAAGAAGGTTCGTAAAGTGACCTAAATGTTGATGAATTATTTCGTTAAATCATTGCATTTGATTTATATTCCTTGTTTTTGCATTTATTCCTTGGTAATTTCATAAGCTAAGTAGGTTATTGTTACAGTTTTGCTATTCATTAGTAATTTGATGTGTTTATGCATACAAACTGTTCGAGGAATTGCTTGTTTCAGTTTTATTATGTCTGTTCCCTGGGGAAATTACAGAACTTATATTGAAATGCAGTAGTTTCTGATAGTATATGTTGTTTAAGGGTTGTTATGATTTCTATGGAACATAACTAACTAATTTTGCTATTAGTTGTTAGCTACCTTACTTGCTCTATCTGCTGTGTGTATTTAGTGAATATTTTGAGGTGCAAATTTAGGCTAGGTGCAGCCATTGTGTGTGCAAATTGTTGTATCATGTTTGTGTGGATTTGTGCCTTAGAGCCTTGTGCTTCTTGCTAATTTAATAGTGCATAATTGAGTTATTTTATTGAATTTTTTCCCTTGAGTTCTGCATGGATTGTTTGTGTGGATTTGTGCCTTAGAAACTTGTGTTTCTTGCTATCATATTTGATTTATAATTGTTGAATATAGATGCTAGTAATAGATGTTGTTACACATGCATTTTACAACTACTTTACTTCTACTTTTACTGAGTTTTGTGAGGTGCAAATTTGAGCTAGGCGCAGCCATTGCGTGTCATTCAACAAGCACATTGTGATTGTAATGTTGTGTTGTGTCTGTTTCACTCATCTTCTTCTCTCTGCTTATCTTCTTGAAACTAGGAAATTATAGTTGTATAAGCTTTGTACTAGATGTCTATGGCTGCATCCACTTATTTCTTGGTTAATCTCTCTGTCTCTTCTCATTTGGGAGCTTGCAACTTTTCTTCTCCATTTCCAAAATGCTATTCACCATTTCCCCCTTCTTTTCTTGTAATATATGAACAAAAATTCAACCATTTATCCTTGTTTTGATTTCATCATATGTTGTTCTAGGTCTGCACTGTGCAAAAATAGCTTTTGTTCAGTTCAGACCAAGCAACATTTTAGTTTAAAATCACTTGGTCATATCAACAATTCTTGAATGTTGTATTTTAGGAGGTTTTGTTTGCAAACACCTGCAGAACCCCATGCATCCTATATGATATTGTTAAAAAAAGAATGATTCATTGGTATTGTTTTGTTTGTGCATGTGCAGGAAGAACTAAAGCAAAACACGATAGACCACAACATCCATGTATGTTACGAGATGAGGGAATCTGATGATGATTTTGTGGATACACCCCATTCAAGAGGTGTAGTGCGTGTAACTGACAGGACTATAGATGAACAAGAAGGTATGTTAATGCATTAACATAGTGATTCTTTTAAAGTGCTTACAGAATGCATGAATTTTTGAAATTAATGATGCAACAAGGACAAAAGCAAGGAACGATAGGCCACAAAAACCAAATAGACCAAATGTTGAAGCACTACCTTCGTTGATTGGAAAGAAGAGGAAAGGTAAAGATATTGTTGGGCATGAGGATAAATGTTTGGAAAAGAAAAGGAAAGGTAAAAATGTCCCTTCAAAAGCATCATATCCCAAACTTAGCACTAGAACAAGCCCCTTCTCTCTAGTTAAATCATTCCAAGGGATGAACGAATCACAGAAAAATGCTGTGAATGAATTAGGATTCGGTCACATCCTTAAATTGACAATTAGTGACATACCCTCTAGATTAGCTTATTGGGTAGTTAATAGCTTCGATGCACGAAGTTGTCAACTGATTCTTGGAACTGGAGAAAGAATAACTGTTGATGCTTTGGACGTACATAGGGTTTTTGGGTTTCCCATGGGGGGAGTAACCATTGATGTGACTTTAAAAAATCATAAATGCAATTTATTGGTTGAGTGGACTGGCATGTTTGGATCTGGGAAGACAAAAATAGGCCAGAAAGACATAGTACAGCAGATGTTAGATGATAAAGAGGGCGGGGTATGATTCAAACGCCATTTTATCATCTTACTCATTTCATCGCTGATAAAGAACTCTTCACATGGTTATGTTACTCCCAACATTATGGGATACTTGGAAGATGTGGATAAGATAAAGAAGATAGATTGGTGCAAGTATACATTGGAATGTCTGTTGAACAACAAGAAAGAGTGGGACAAGGCGAAGCACAAAACATTTCTAGGACCGGTGTTATTCTTAACTGTAAGTGCTTATTTACAATTAACTCATTTACAATTACCTAGAAATGCAACACTTTATGACAATTATGCAATGAAGTTACTTAGAAATGCAACACTTTGTGACAATTATGCAACACTTTATGATAATTATGCAATGAAGTTACCTAGAAATACAACACTTTATGACACTTATGCAACACTTTATGACAATTTTGCAAACAAATTGCTGAGAAATGCAACACTTTATGAGAATTATGCAATGAAATTGCTGAGAAATGTAACTATATTTTTTCATTATTTTTCCTTTTCATCGGGTCTATAGTAATATATTTCATTATTTGTTTAATTTTTTTTAGCTTTTCTTTGTGGATATAGTGTGTTTGTATGAAAAGAAATACGAAAGAGCATTTCCAATATTCTTGAACTGGACCAATGATAATCCCAGAGCAAGACAAAAAGATGAGATAAGTGCTAAAGAGTTTGGATGTGGAAGGGCTCTTAATCGAATAGAGGTTATCTCTGGACACGATAATGATGTGGCCAATGCTGATGTGGCTGATGAAGCAGTCGAATCTGATGCTAATGTGGCCGATGAAACAGAAGAGGACAATTATGTGAGGAAATTATATGTCCATGCAAAGTATGTTGCGGAGAAGATGTTTGAGCTCATGGAGATGATTGAAAAGGCACCTGTAAGCAAGAGTGAATATCTTCATAAGGCTATGAGAACTAGTCAGAAGTTGTGTACAGGTGGAAAAGTTCAAGGTAGTCAATCCTCAACAGAACAAACACAGTTTGATTCTAGTCAAGCCGACAGATTTTGGTTAAAGGAAGACGTTCTGAGAATAATTGCAGAAGTTGAGGCTGTCAATCTAATGAAGGATAAGGGATTAAACAAGACTGCTGATAATCCAAGTAGGACTACTACTACTTATCCAAAGTGGAGTGATGACATTCTTAGTTTCAACCTTGGTTTGACACAAGAAGAGTTAGAACTTAGGTCAAATGAGCAACTGCATAAAGATACTGGAAATAAGGTCAGTATCTTGTCACCTCACACAATGCCTAATTTGTTGCATTTTTTTATCAATTTCATTGCATAATTGTTATAATTTGATGCTCAACAAATTTGTTTTTGTTAGGACCGTGATTTGAAGCAGCAGCATTTGAAGACAAAGGGAAAGAAAAGGTATGCAATGTGTGATGCTTCAATTTTATTATATTCACATATCAATTAACTTAATTTGTTATATTTACATATCAATTAACTTAATTTTTATTACAGCCTGATACCAAGTTGAATAAGGTGAAGAAGAAAATGACTGAATTTTGTTCTCTATATCTCAATCGAACAATAAAGCCGACAGGGCGACTCACAAAGTTTGAAAAAGAGGTTGCATACTACATGATGCATAGTGAAGGCAAGAACATGTAAGAAATAGTTATTCAATATATTTTTTTATAATATAAATCTATGATGTATTGTAACCAATATCATTCTACTTTTTTTGCTAAATTAGGGAAGATGTTATCTTTAAATACGGTGACATTGAGCTCAGACTATGAGAGATCAGGTCATTACGCCCAACCATATACGTTCTTGCAGAGGTTGTCAGCACATGGAGCATTATTTTGAATGAGAAAGAAAAGCTGCGTGCACCAGATTCATGTTTTCGATTCTTTGCCACTGTGACAGCAACGGTAAGAAAATGTTACTTATTGTTGATATTATTGGGAATCTTAGATGGCATATTAACATAGTATTTGCAAATGAAATGTAAACAAATGAACCCCATTACAATGGTAGATCAAACATGGGATAATGAACGGTGTGAGAAATGGTTCTGTGATAACCTTACACACGAGTTGGGAATTGGTGGCACCAAACAGCTCGGACAAATTGACATGGTAAGACTAAAATACTTGAAAATGTGCATTATTTTAAATTAGAAATGTTAATAAATACTTTTGTTTTTGTGTATACTCTGATTTTTTGTTCCAGTTTGTCTTCCCTGTGTACAAGACAAATCACTTCTATACCGTATGCATTGACATGAGAAAATCAGTAATGAAGGTGATAGACAATGACAATGCTCAAGCAATGAATTGTCTTTCTATGACAAAATATCAAACCACAACATAAAAACTTGTAAGTAGCAATTATTTATTCTTATATGAAATTAAAAGTAAAAATGATTAGTCTTTATGTTGATACGGGTAATATTATATACGTTGCAGAAATCAATGTTTGCTCTTTTCCTTGAAAAAAATGAATGAAAGAAATGGCATTGAAGGTTAAGGGTTTTGATCATCAAATACTTCATCTGAAATGGGTTGATCTAAAAAAATAGAGTCGATTGTGCTATCTATACAATGCGGCATATGGAGACATATATGGGTGCAGATGGGCACAATTGGCACCATGGTTTAAATCTCAATTTGACAAAGCAGTTAAGGTAGTTAAGGGTAAGATATTGTGTGGAAATTGCAAACGCAGGTTGCAACGAAAAGAAACAACAGAATATTACCGATGCTGCTTCATTTTGCTTGGTTTTGTCAAATAAGACAAAAGATGTTGACTTGGAATCTGAAGTTATCGATCGGGCGTTTAAATCGAATTAATTCTTGTTAGTTCTTGAAAGCAACATAATATTGATGATGCTGCTACTTCCTTTTCCTTAGTTTTGTCAAACAATCAGAAAATGTTGACTTTGAATCTGAATTTATAGTTCACAAATTAATTACTCAATTATGGTATTTTTTTCAATTTAAATTGTTTTAGTTTTCGAGTATGCAATGAAATTACTCAATTATGCAGCCAATAATGAAAATTATGCAATGCAATTGATAAAGACATTTCATCGAACATATGATGTGCACAGAGAAAAGCTTGCTTTCCTTCCCTCTTTTTTCCTTCTTCATTCATTCCATTATCTCTTAAATACATCAAGATTAATTCATTATTCATCATTTGATCTCCTCTTACACTACAACACCAAATCCTAAATATCCCCCCCCCCCAGAATACTAAATCTTATCGATTTGTTGTGAAATCTACACTCTATAATTTTTCTTATTCGGACACTTTATCGAACATATGGTGTGCATAGATAATATGGGGTATGTATTTAAGGTGTGCTTCTCTCTGAAACTGATGCCCCATGATACACATCCTCGTCCCTCACGAACTCGCGGAATATACCTAGCACTTTCTCATTCAGACATTTTATCAAACATATGGTGTCTGGCCCTAATTGTGCACATCATGTGTTTGATAAAATATCTGAATGAGAAAAGAATTAAGGAGGGTAGATATATTGCACATCAAATATTTTATGCAATGATAAAAACACGATAGTTTATGATTTAATTGGTTATTTTCAAAATATTAGAGTATTTTTTATAAAAGTATGCAATGATAAAAAAAATGCAATAAAATATGACAATTATGCAACAAAATCACTGAAAAATGCAACAAAAATAATGAATCATCAAGACAATGATTCTAAAATTTCCTACAAAAAAACTAAACTCAAACTTTAAAGGGACAATTTCGGGCATCATGGTTCGCCATTTGCTTGCACGTGCCACATTTCCTTTTTGGTTTATTTGCATCTCGTATGACCTTATCTCTCCTGGACTTCATATCACTTCCACTTCATTTTGTTTTAATAGGATCAGGAGGCAGCACATCAATATTTTCTGGAATTGAAGAATCATAAAAGCTCTGAAATCCTATGTGCTTTGAGCTTGTAGCAGTGTCCTTACCTCCATCATTGTTATATTTAGCAGTCAATCCATTAAAATCTTGTAGCAATTCTTTCATTTTGCCAACATCCCTTCCAACCATTCCAATACACTTTTTTGCCGATTGATGCAACATGTTCAAGAAGTACAACATCTGAATATGTCCCTCATTAGTTCCTTCCACATCGGGCAACAAATCTTCCGAACAAGCATACCGTGTCCATCGAGAAACTATATATTTTTTTGGGATCCTTCGAACGAGACTATTCTTGAAGACCACAAAAACATGACGACATAAAAGACCATACTTGAAAAAGTATTTGCACTCACAATCATAAGTCTCTTCTGAAATATTAACTTCAACCTTGAATACCTTGTTAAGCCAAGAATCTTTAATATCGTATGTCGTCACCGTCGGTCGATAATTAAGATTGAGAATGCTGCATTCCAATGTAGACCATCTGATTTCCTTCTGAACCTTGTTCTGAAAAAATTGAGTAGTGTAAACAGAATATGCATGCTTCTCAAACAAGCAGTCATTACGCATCTTAGGAATAGAACATTGATCAATACTACTAAGCTTATCATGACCATCTTTCTGTGCATCAATCGCAAACTCAAAATGCATCAATAATGTTAGCAAATTTGCCTTTCTGTGAGAATACTTTTGGAAAAAATTGTTCTCACACTCAGACATGGAGGTAGTACGAAACAATCCTGCCATCAGGACGTCTTTGAAAAATGCAGGGATCCAAAACCCGCGTAACTCAAACATGGTTGCAAACCATTCATGTTCCGCAAGATCGTACTCCTCTAGCATCTCATTCCACTTCATCTCAAAATCAGAAGGTTCAATAGTTTCCGACAAAACTATATCATTGAACTTCTAGTTGAATCCTTCATTCTCCCTAAAAGAGATATGTATCTTAATTGCAACTTTTTTTCATGATGTGCCACATGCAAAAGCAGTGATTCGTATTAGGCATAGCACATTTAACTGCAATCTTCAATGCAGGGTCTTGATCAGTTATTATCATCCTGGGTGCAATCTTCATGCACTCGACAAACTTCTCGAGAATCTAGGTATAGGAGTCTGCATCCTCACTTGTAAGTAAGCCAGCTCCAAAAGTCACACACTTTCCATGATTGTCTTTTCCTGTTAATGGTGTGAATACCATATTATATCTGCATTTATAGAAAACTAATGTCAGGTCTATCATATTTGCATCATAACCATTCTAAAATGCATCAAATTGTATAGAAAATGCATCAAATTGTATAGAATATGCATCAAATAAAGATATGTACTTGTTCATCTTGTACGTAGCATCGAATGAAAAGGCCTCACCAAAAGCACGGTACATATTTATTGATGTAGTATCAGTCCAAAAAATACGAGTCAACTTCTCATATTCATTCATAGAGTAGTGATACGTGAAATCTGGAAAGATCTCTCTCTTGATGCGAAATTTATCGAGCAATATTTGAGCATCAACACCCTCAACATAAGCTTTCAGATCATATGAGAAATTCTTAAATTCAACACTGCTACATCCAACATTCCTATAACTCCCAACAATTTCCTTAAATAGCCGAAATGATTTCATTGGCCCAATGTTCGATTTAGCACAATTCAGAATGAAATTTTGTTGCACATCATCTAAATTTTTGTTGACCTTCAGGAAATGCCTATAACTCTCCGACACTAATGAGTGTGTGTGCCCTTCCTTAAAAAAATCAACCACGTAACCATAACGACCACAATACTTCAGTTTAACTTTAGCTTCGCATGATACTCTTGTCGTAAGCCTCCTCATTTTCTTGTAAGAAGGAGAAGAACCCCCACTCTTCACATTAGTATAACTAGCCTTAACCCCCTCACGGTTACAATATATATCTACTTAGTACAGTAGTACTGTCACATGCTTTTTAAGTTGTCCAAGCCGTACATCAAAACCACAAGCAGCACCGTACGAGCGATAAAAATCTTCTGCATCCTTAAGAGTACTAAACTTGCGACCAATGTATGGCTTCTTCTCATCATCGCATTCGGGCACATATTCAACCCCGGATTCACTAGTACTATCTCCATGAAGATTATGATCTCTACCAGCATCGGTATCGACTACAGAATATAAAAAAAAATGCATCATAATCACTCAAAAATGCATCGAAATGACTGGAATATGCATTAAAAAAAATGCATCAAATTAATAATCACTCAAAAATGCATCGAAATGACTGGAATATGCATTAAAAATGCATCAAATTAAAGTACTATGATATAATACAGAAACAACGAAATCAAATTGATTAAATTGATTAAATAGGCAACATATTAGGCATGAAATTGACTTTTAGTTGATTAAATTGTTTGGAAAGTGGAAGATAAATAGGCATCAAATTCAATTCATCATACTGGAAGATTCCCAATCAGCAAAAATTCGATTCACAACCATTGAATTTATCTCAGTGCCAGTACACACTTATGCATACTGAATACAATCTATTTATATATATCACTCCAAAAAATGGAGGTTAATTATAACCAAAAATCAAAATCCAAATTTCAACAACCAAACAAACAGCTCACTCTACCAAACCCTAATTCCCAACACTCAAAAAACAAAAACAAAAAAAAGCACACAAAACACAAAACAGTGTGTGCTTTCGATAAAGCACATACGTTCATTCGATCAGATCAAAAAATAGTATTCCAGCTCGAAGCATCCAAACGAACTCGATTTGACTCGTATTCGTACACATCGATTCAACTGAATTCATGA
The DNA here is from genome assembly GCA_001642375.2 of Mentha longifolia. Classification (NCBI taxonomy): domain Eukaryota; kingdom Viridiplantae; phylum Streptophyta; class Magnoliopsida; order Lamiales; family Lamiaceae; genus Mentha; species Mentha longifolia. Next base: position 33,652,782 of record CM038115.1, read on the forward strand.
AGGTATAAAAACAAACATAATCAAACCTGTAAAACCCATAGAGAAATCACAAATTCATTTGCAGATCACAATTGATTTAGATTGATTCCAATCGAAGTTGTAGATGTAATGTGAATTCAGTCGTGATTCAGTTGAGTTTGTATGAAATCGCGTTGGTCTTCTCTTGTGAATTGCTTGCGACGTGAATTGGCTGAAGATGGTTTCTGCATAACTACGTGAAGAAGAAGACGCGATAACAGAAGACGCGAAGAAGACTTAAATACGCTAATTAAATCAGTTATATGCTTAAAAGACTTAAATACCCCTGTTGGGTTAAAAAATAATTTTATCACTTGTAATTAAAACATAAAATCCTGATTAATCCTAACCATAGGATGACAAAAATCAAGAGCTCATGTTGGTTTCTAGGTTTCACACTATAATTAGTTTTCATATGATCTATTACATATATATATATATATATATATATATATATATATATATACTGGTTTGATTGGTTTGGAGTTGCCAATTCGGCCCCGCTGGGTACAGGTCCACGTAGGAAACGGGCTGGGCCTAGAATATGACCGTGGATGACGTGCGTGGTGCGCTATTTTATGATTTATTTCGTGGGCTATCATAAAATTTGATTGAAGTTTCGAGAATTTATTTTACTTATTCTAAAAAAGGGATTTGTTTTACTTTAATAACAAAAATTATCATAATTATTAGTTTTTTTTTTTTTATATAAAGAGGATCAATAATGGTTCTCGATTTTCCTGACATAGTCCGACCCTTTGGTTAGAGAAAAAATATCTTACCAACAGAGTTGCGCTTGGTTGACCTTTCAGATGGGATACGTAGTATCAACCACAATTATAGAAAATTTCAGCAGATTGCTATCTAAGTTTACATAATTTTATTATTCTTCTGCAATAAATTATAAATATCATAATATCAATTTTTCTGCACACAAGAATGTGTGCTGAAAAAAGAATATTTACGTTTTCCGTGAACGGACCAAGGGAGTACAATATTAAATTCTCTTAGACATTCGTATCAAACTTTTATCTCATATATATTTTCAACCAAGCGAGACCATCGATTCACAAAGATTATATGGAATAAAATTGTATCATCACATCGTATAAATATAAAACGAAAAACATGACATTATATTACTGTTTCGTAGAATAAAGAACGATTCATATCGTAAACATCACAAACAACTATTGTAATCCAACACAATTGCTTAATAATTCCGAAAAAAAATTAGAACGTATTAATTTCTTGCAACAAAGAATTAATGACCGTATAGTAGTCTAACAAAAAAAGAAGCAACATACAAAACCTAGAATATATAATCCAAAAATCACCAAAGAATCGAAATCTGAGATTCATAGCTAATTAATTAAATCAAAGAGCGATCAGCTTCTCTTGGATTCTTTTCACCACCGCTGCCGCCGCCGCCTCAAGACTCCTCCGATCACCCCCGGTCGAAGAAGACTCCGATTCTTCGACTAGGGTTTGAGTCGTTTCTTCCTCCTTTGTTGAATCTTGATGTACAAGGCACTGCGCTTCGTAGAAAACATGGATATCTGGGAATAACAATGCAAGATCGGAAGAATCGCCATAGCTTTTGTTTTCACCAAACAATAAGGAGTTCAATCTCTCTCCTATCTCGCTGGCTAACGCCATGGATTGCTTATTGCTGCAAGCCATTCTCTCTCTCTCTCTAGCTCTCTCTCTCTAGTTGTGAAGTAGGTTTCTTTCTTGTGTTGTGTGTATGCATGTGATGTACGTATATATATAGAGAGAGGTTGAAGTTGAAATTTAGTAGGAGAAGGAAACCTAGTGGAGATGGGATTAGGACTTAGTTTTTGTATGGTAATAATTATAATTTTTGATTAAAACAAGGATTTTGATAACCGTCTAAAGCCTTTTTTTCCTTTTCAGAATCTAATCTAATTAGTCTTATATATGGAAATTTCCATAATTATTTATTTGCTTTTTGTAAATTAGGGAGAGGTTCGAAAATTCTTGTTAACTATAAATAAATTTTGGATGCATTTATTTGCACAGTTCTAGAAATAAAAAATAATATCTATAAAAAATACTATCAAATAAAAATATAATTTATATTTTCTTGTTCTTAAAAATTAATTAACCTCTCGGAAGAAAATATTCTTTTCTTTTTTTTCTTTTTTTTTTTGTATTTCCTTAACTTCAAATACTGAAATTGAGTAATAAAAACCACATACGAGCTCCATTATTTTAATATTAGAAAAACTAAAATCATTGTTTTATTAATTTTTTAAGCATTGTGAATGTGTTTGTAAGCACGTTTTGTAAAACTATTAAACTACTTTTTCGAATCTTGATATTTATAATTATTCTTTAATAAAGGCATATTTATCAAATATTATATATATATATATATATATATATATATATACTTATTATTGATTTTAGAAATATTGTTGACATGTGACAATTCACCCCTTTATGTAATAGGAAATGTCATGCGTGATTATAATAGATGATCTGAATTGATTGGCGCAATAGTAAATGTTCACACGAAATTAAATTACAATAGAGAATCTGAATTAATTTAACGTTGAAAGAGAGATAAAGGGGAGGTTCAACGCAGTTGATTACCAAAATCATGATATTATTATTTCGTACAAATAAGAACAATTCACATTATAAAATTAACAAGAAATTAAAAGTCCGAAAGAATAGATTTTCTCGCAACAAAGCAATAAACAAAACCTCAAAACAAAGATTCATGCATGCATATATATACTTAATTGAAACAGTAGCTCAGCTTCTCCTCGATCCTCTTCGCCGCCGCCGCCGCCGCCGCCAGTCTCCTCCACTCGCAGCAGCTCGAACTCGAAGGCATCGATTCCCCGATTAGGGCTTGACTTTCTTCTTCCACCTCAGTCGAGTTGACTAGGGTTTGACTTTCCCCCTTCAATGGTTTTCCCTCTGCTCGAGGCGGTTCGAGGGTCAACCCTCGGTGGAAAACATCAACATCCGGCGACGAAAAATCTCCCGACGAAGAAGCTCGAGGTTGGAGGGGAAACCCTTGGTCCAAAATATCAACATTTGGCGACGAAAACACGAGGCGTTTGCCCGTTTTCGGGATATAATTCGTCAAATTCCTTGCACCGGACACCGTTTCGTTCAACCTGTCGCCCATAAAGGTTGCTAGATCCATCATGGATTGCTCAGAGGGCACGCCATAATAATCCATTCTCTCTCTCTCTCTCTTTCTCTTTCTCTTTCTCTATATATATAGTAATTCTCTATGCGGTTTATAACTTTTGAGGATTCTATCTGTGTGTGTACGTGTGTATATATGGAGGTTGAGGGTTGATTTGTAGAGGGAGAAGGAAACCTAGGTCGAAAGGGATTAGGTTTCAAGTTTTTAACACGAATGACCAGACAACCTAGTTCGGAAGGGTTAATTTACAACTGCTGACGTGGCATCCTTCAACACTAGGACAACACCATCGCCTAACATGAGATTATTTATAATTTTATTAGGTTTTATTAGTTTTATGGATTTTATTTCAATAATTTTAATTTATAATAATTTAATTTAATTATATAATTATTTTTCGGATTCACCAATCTAATTATAGTTTATAATTTTTAGGAATATATTATGACTGATATAAATTTAAATTTAGGATATATAATTATTAAAAAATTCAAGCTTTCTTTATAAATGTCTAAAAAGTATTAGAAAATTAATAAAAATTAAGATTTTGGACATCGAATTTAGGGCAGAAGATCCCATCATGATTATTTTGTCCTTTTTTTTTCTGAAGAAAACCAAATTATTAAAAATAGAAATTTCCACATATACAATTAGATTCTCTATTGATTTTCGACGGTTATCCAAACTCTTCCTTTTGATCAAATTACATAATTATCATTGTCATCCCAAAACTCAGAACTAATCCTCTCTCTCTCTCTCTCTATATATATATATATATATATCCATTTATATATATGTACATGCATACACAACAAAGAAGAAAGAAAGAAACCTCGTAACTTCACATCCTAGAGAGAGAATGGCTGATCCGAGGAGAGAGAGAGGCAGAGGTAGAGGTAGCGGTGGCGGCGAGCCCATGAATCCATCCATGGCCATAGCAAGCTATCTAGGCGAGAGGTTAAACAACACATTGTTCGGTGAAAATAGCATAAATCGTCAAGATTTTCTAAACCCTGCGTCTGTATTTGGAATTTCGAGCTCAGAAATCGATGTTTTCTACGGAAGGAAGCATCATCCAAATCCAACGGCGTTGACTCAAGAGGAGAAGAATTTTCATGAAAATTTCAGAAACTTCACCCAGCAGTTGCCAAGAAACGAAAACGTTAGCAAGAGAGTCAAACCCCAGTCGAGAAATCGAATGGCGGCGATCGGAGGGCGGCGGCGGTCGAAGCGGCGAGAAAAGGCCATGGCGGTGAAAAGAGTTATTGAGAGATGAAGTATGTTGTTTAAGTTCAACATTGATTTTTGGATTTTGGACTTTTTTATTTTTTTCTTGCATGTTGTTGCTTTTGTTTTTAGGTACCATTGCGTTATATTTTTAAGCAGGTAATATTATGATTTTATTTGATTCTTTTATCAATACATGCATCTGAGATTTGTTTAGAGTTAACAAGAATTTCGCAGATGGGATCCTATGTCCTAAATTTGATGTCTCAATTGTGTCAAAATTTAATTTATATTGTTTTCATATAATATATATATATATATATGGATGGGTTATGGTGAAAATAATTATTACGTGAAACCTGCAACCCATCATAAAATATTGCATTTTATGCACAAAAGTGTTGCATTTTTATCATAAAATGTTGCATTCTCATGATGATGCATTATATGCATAAAAATAATATATAAATAATATATTTTATTATGCATCATTTTATGCATAAAATGCATCATTTTATGCATAAAATGCAACATTTTATGATGGGTTGCAGATTTCACGTAATAATTAGTTTTCATACCTATATATATATATATATAGTTTGGTTCATATGTTAATAAATCCTGGTGTGTTAAATAGGAATGAATCTGGACTATTGATCTTATTCAAATTTATGGCTGTCATTGATTTAAGCATGGTTTCAAGGTACAATAAGAATGATTTTATTTATTTAAAAAAAATAATAGATAAAAAAATTCATTTACCAACCCTATTGTAATCAATAAAAGTTAAATTAAATGCTAAAAAATAATTATAAAAACTAATTTGATGGGTGAATCATATAAAAAAATCATAAAATTAAATTAAATCATTATAAATTAAAGTTATTAAAAAAAATACATAAAGCTAAAGAAATTGCAATTTGGGACACGTTTGGAACATCAAATTTGAGACAGATCGAGGATCCAATTGGAATTTCGAACTCTCTTCCTTGTGTACAAAGGCAAAATAATTTTCGAACTCTCTTCCTTGTGTACAAAAGGCAAAAATAAATAATTATGGAAATTTCCATATTTAAGATTTAGATTCTAAAAAGGAAAAGGGGGGGGGGGGCTGTAGACGGTTATCAAAATCGTTTGTTGATCAAAAATTATAATTATTTCCTTACAAAAACTAAGACCTAATCCCACTTCCACTACGTTTCTTTCCTTCTCCTACATCACATGCATACACAAGAGAAGAAACATACCTCACAACTAGAGAGAGAAAACTAGAGAGAGAGAATGGCCTGTTGCAGTGAGCAATCCATGGCGTTAGCGAGCGAGATAGGAGAGAGATTGAACTCCTTATTGTTTGGTGTATACAAAAGCTATGGCGATTCTTTCAATCTTGCATTGTTTCTCCCAGATATCGATGTTTTCTACGAAGTGCAGTGCCTTGTACATCAAGATTCAACAAAGGAGGAAGAAACTCAAACCCTAGTCAAAGAATCGGAGACTTCTTCGACCGGGGGTGATCGGAGGAGTCTGGAGGCGGCAGCGGCAGCGGTGGTGAAAAGAATCCAAGAGAAGCTGATCGCTCTTTGATTTAATTAGCTATTTTTGGTGATTTTTGGTTTACATATTTTAGGTATTGCAATTGTGTTGGATTACAATCGTCGTTGTGATGTTTACGATATGAATCGTTCTTTTTTCTACGAAATAGTGTAATATAATATTATGTTTTTCGTTTTATATTCATACGATGTGATGATACAATTTTATTCCATGTAATAATTGTGAATTGATGGTCTCGTTTGGTTGAAAATATGAGATCGAGAAAAAGTTTGGTACGAATGCCTAAGATAGTTTAATATTATAATCCCTTGATCCGTTCACGAAACCCCAGTCGAGAAACCTCAGGCTTCGAGCGGCGGTGATCGGAGGGCGCGGTGGTGGAAGCAGCGAGAAAAGGCCACGGCGGTTAAAAGAGTTCGTGAGAGATAGATGAAGTATATTTAGTTCAACTTTGATTTTTTATTTTTTTTTTGGATTTCTCTTTTTTTTTTTTTTTTTTTTATGCATGTTGAGTTTGCTTGTTTTGAGTTATATTTTTTGTGGTTGATTATTAGAAAATTACCACATTATAATTTTTCCATATGTGTGTGTGTGTTTAGTTATGCCCAACTATCTCACTTTACACTTATTTGATAAATATGTTTTTATTAAAGAATAATTATGAATGTCAAGCTTCGAAAATTAAGTAGTTAATAGTTTACAAAACATGCTTACAAACACATTCACAATGCTTAAAAAAAACAATGATTTTAGTTTGTGTAATATTAAAATATTGGAACTCGTATTGAGGTTGATCAAATTTTGAATTCTTTTGGTTTTTATTACTCTATTTCAGTATTTGAAGCGAAAAATACAAAAAAAATATATAAAAAATATATTTAAAAAAAATAACTCACCAGCCTCACATAAATATTAATTTTTAAGAGCAAGATAATATAAATTATATTTTTATTTGATTATTGTTTATCAATATTATTCTTGATTTCTAGTAATACTAGTATGCAAATAAATGCATCCAAAATTTCTTTAGAGTTAACATGAATTTTCGAACCCTCTCCCTAATTCACAAAAAGCAAAGAAATAATTATAGAAATTTCCATATATAAGACTAATAATTAGATTCTGAAAAGGAAAAGAAGGGCTTTAGACAGTTATCAAAATCCTTATCTGATCAAAAATTAATTATTTCCATACAAAAACTAATTAAAGTCCTGACTCCTAATCCCATCTCCATTAGGTTTCCTTCTCCTAATAAATCTCAACTTCAACCTCTCTATATATATACGTACATCACCTGCATACACAACAGAGAAGCATACCTCACAACTAGAGAGAGAGAGAGAGAGAGAGAGAGAGAATGGCTTGTAGCAGTGAGCAATCCATGGCGTTAGCGAGCGTGCTAGGAGAGAGATTGAACTTCTTATTGTTTGGTGAAAACAAAAGCTATGGCGATTCTTCCGACCTTGCATTGTTACTCCCAGATATCCATGTTTTCTACGAAGCGCAGTGCCTTGTACATCAAGATTCAACAAAGGAGGAAGAAACGACTCAAACCCCAGTCGAAGAATCGGAGTCTTCTTCGACCGGGGGTGATCGGAGGAGTCTTGAGGCGGCAGCGGCAGCGGTGGTGAAAAGAATCCAAGAGAAGCTGATCGCTATTTGATTTAATTAGCTATCAATATCTCATATTTGATTTCCTTAAATCTTAGGTTTTGCATGTTGCTTTAGACTACTATCGTTAATTCTTTGTTGCATCAAATTAATACGTTCGGATATTTTATGGTATAATTAATCAATTTTGTTGGATTATAATTGTCGTTGTGATGTTTACGATTTGAATCGTTCTTTATTCTACGAAATAGTAACATAAATCATGTTTTTCGTTTTCATATTTATACGATGTGATACAATTTTATCCCATGTAATATATATTTGTGAATCGATGGCCTCGCTTGGTTGAAAATATATATGAGATATAAAAGTTTGATACGATGCCTAAGATAGTTTAATATTCTACTACATTGATCCATTCATAAAAAACGTAAACATTCTTTTCTAGTACACATTTTTATGTGCAGAAAAATCGATCTTATGGTATTTCTAATTTATTGCAGAAGAATAATACGTAAAATTATGTAAACTTAGATAGCAATCCGTTGAAATCTTCTATTAATTGTGGTTGATACTATGTATCCGATCTGAAAGGTCAACCAAGCACAACTCTGTTGGTAAGACGTTTTTTCTCTAACCAAAGGGTCGGAGGTTCGAGTCACTATGTCAGGGAAATCAGGAACCATTATTGATCCTCTTTATGGAAAAAAAAAAACAACTAATAATTATGATTATTTTTGTTATTAAAGTAAAATAAATCCTTTTTTAGAATAAGTAAAATAAATTCTCGTTTCTCAAAAAAAAATAATAGTAATAAATTCTCGAAACTTCATCAAAATTTTATGTTGGCCCACAAAATAAATCATAAAATAGCCCACCAAGCACGTGATCCTGAGCCATATTCTAGGCCCAGCCTGTTTCCTACGTGGAACTGTACCCGGCAGGGCCAAACTCTAAACCAATCAAACCTGTCCAACTCAGCAATATATATATCCAACAAACTTTTTTCAATTTATCTAAAAATTTTGCACAAAAATAAGTTCGGATTCAAATTTCAAAACCAGACGCGAAACGGTGAAAGCTTTACATAATTAATCTCCATTATCGTCTAATCCGAAAAGCTTCGAGATCTTCTCGAGGTCGAGGTCTCTGAAATCGATGTGAGAGATCGAGCGGCGGTAGAGGCTGGAGTTGCTCTCCTTGAGGTGATTCGCAGCTTCGGTTAGGGAGGCGAGAAGCAGAGGGTAATTTTTGATGTTCTTCAGCGCATTCGGATGCGCCTCCGTCTTCGCGGCGCGGCTGAGGTGAGATCGGAACGCCGCCGGAGTCGGCGACGGCGGAGGCGAGTGGCGGCTGCCGCTGCTCGATGATTTCGGCGCCGACGACGTGCTGCTTGAGCTGGTTGCCGTTTCCATTTCCTGCTGAGGTATAGAAATTTCTCAGTTTTTAATTAAGCTGCTAGCATTTGATTTTGATGAAAGTTAGCTGCAATTAGTTAAAAAAAATGAAGATTAGGGATTGAAATGTAGGGTGATTTAATTACCTGTTTAGCATATGCTTCTTCACCGAGGAAACCAGAGAATGAGACCTTTCTTCTATGAGTTCCATTACCGTTTTGGGATTGTTGTTTTGCGTTGCTAATTCTGTTTCATCAAAAAGCAAGCATTCAAGTTCATATTTCTTATGTTAATTTGAAGTTAGGTTAGTGACATTTAGTTACTGAAGAGAAAGTGAAAGCATACCTTCTCCGGTCCATTGATTGGACCGCCCCGGTTCCGCCCGCGCCTATCACGGGCAGACCGGACGGTTCGCACGGCAAGGGACTTGCCGTGAAGAACTACAATCAAAACTCACTAAAGTGTTAAATATCAAAGTTAATGAAACTATGCTTAAGGTTAAGGTATTGGTCTTAACAATGGCTTGATTCTCAATTCAAGCTTGTATTAATGAAGTGAAAGAGTAGTACTTACTTCGTTCCTGAGAGCCGTGGTAGCGGTTCCTCTGTAAGTAGGATCGAGCGATAGAAGCCTACTCAAGAGCCCAAAGACAGAGCGAGGAAGATGTGGAAATGCCTCTTCGAAGTTAGCCTTGTATTGTTGTGGAGGGCGAAAGGTTGCCGGTGGCTTCACCGTCCTCCAATATTCCTCCGATGGCGATCCACATAGTTTGAAAATCTTGTGTAGTTGTTCAATCTGAACCCCAAACACTAAAACTTGTCAACTTCCAATTTCTTAGTGTGTTTGTTTACTTTGATGATAGCTTAGGTAGAAAAATAGAGTATAAGTCCATCCACCAAATGCTTTGATGGATCGAAAACTTTTGAGAATGTCTGACCGGTTAGTCTCTTAAATACTTGATATGATCTATCACTCAAAGTAAACGCCTTATCAACTACAAAAGATTTACCTCGTTTCTACCGGGCATAATAGGCCGCCCGACAAACATCTCCGCCAAGAGGCATCCGGCACTCCAGAGATCAATGCCAACGCCATAGTCCATGGAGCCAAGGAGCAACTCTGGAGCTCTATACCATAGTGTCACAACCCGACTTGTGAGGGGTCGTTTAGGCTTATTCTTGTAGAAATTTGCCAACCCGAAATCAGCAATTTTTAGTACTCCATCTTTATCAATCAAGAGATTAGATCCTTTTATGTCCCGATGTAGTATTCCTTTCTCGTGGCAATGCTGCAGACCCGAGAGGAGCTGCAGCATATAGGTTTTCACCTACGATATAAAGCCATAACATGTGAAAATAATGTAAAACTTGCTTAGTTTTTGTGTATATGAAGCCTAAAAGGGAGAAGAGCTGCACCTGAGGCTCGGTGAGCCTTCCCTCGGGGCGAGAGATGACTTTGGTTAAGTCGGAAGGCATGAAATCGAAAACTAGATAGAGACTGTATTGCATTCTTGAAGTGGCTATCCCTTCAAGCTTCATGATGTTGGGATGATCAAGCTTCTTGAGCATAATGATCTCCCTCGCCATGAACTTCACGCTTTCCGGCTCCGATGTGTCGAACCGGACTTTCTTTAGGGCGACGATCTTTCCGGTGGACTTGTCCCGCGCCTTGTACACGTTACTATATGTTCCCTGGCCTACCTATAAATTTTTTCACCATGTATATAAATTATTTTTGTAACACTAAATATTAAATTAATAATTCCTTATGACCAACCTTTGCAAGCTTTTCGTAGGAATCGGCGCTCTTGGCGACAAGGCCGGCCAAGACATCTCCCTTCACGTTCTCGAAGAGCCATTTCGGCCATCCATCGATCGTCTCGTCGACGGCGACGATCTTCTTCACCGAGATCCTCTGCGTAAAGTTCCCACCGCCGTGTTTCCTCTCGCTCTCCCTACTGATCCTTCTCTCTCCTCCTCCTCCGCTGCCCACTTCTGCCGCCTCGCCCCGCCTGCCGGAGCTCTCGACTTTGACGTAGTCGTTGTTGAGCTTCAACCTCTCGAGCGTCGACGGCTGCCGCGGGCTGCATGAGCTCCCCTTGGTCTGAACGCAGCCCATGATTCTTGATCGACGTACGGCGGCGGATCTCCGAGTATGGTTCGATTATTCCGAGGTATCTCGAGTGTTGGTAGCGACTAGGTGGCGCTACCATGCATGGAATGAGATGATAAGCTTTGAGAGTTTAAGGCCGGCGATTAAAGAATGCTGTAAGAGCTAAGTTTTTTCCGCCAACAACCAAGAAATATACCAACAATTGTTTCTATTACCAATTGTTTATTTAATTACTACCTCCGTCCTCCATTTAGTGACCTTCTTTTTTAGCATGTGTGGCACGCATTTCTACGTTTATCTTTGATGAGTTTTAAAATGCATTTTTGAAGTATTCTTTCTTTTACGGGATACTACAAAGTGTTGATCATTAAATGAAGGACGGATGGAGTATTGTTTTTAATTTGATGCTGCTAGGCTTCATAAATTGTTATTTTGTTACAACTAGTATTGTTTGATACCCCCACGTAAGTATAATTTAATGGAGTAGATGCTATATGAGTAAAAGATCGAGGTAAACTTAATTCATCCATGCATCACTCAGTAGTGAATTTTATCAGAACCCAAATGTATTGTAAACTATTCTTAATGTTTAATAATTATTATGAGGAACTTAAGAGTTATTATATTGTGTTATTTGCATGTAAATATACAAATTTCAGTGAGAGTTTTCTTATAAACACGAACTTTAAAATTACAGAGCTCAAAAAATTATCAATTCATGTATGACGTGAAAACTAGAGTTACATATCTAAACGGCTTCATTTAGGTATAAATTGGAAAAAAAATAAAAATGCATCTTCTTCCTAAAATTCCATAGAGTTTTTAGCTTCCATCAAATTGAACTAATCCTTAGTGTATAATTAGTTTTTCGAATTCGTATAAATTGAGTTATCTGAATTTGTATCAAAATTAAATTGATCGTTAGCTTATAGACTATATAGATTTTAATTTCGGGTAAAAAGTCAAATTTCCACCGAATCTTATACTACCTCCATCTCAATAACTTATGTACATACACTATAGATTCCAAAACCAATGCAAAATTATTAAAGTGTGAAGTGAAGAGGTGAAGTGATATAAAAAATGTGAAATGAAGGGGTGAAGTGATATAAAAAGTGTGAATTGAAGGGATGAAGTGATATAAAATGTGAATAAAATGTAAAATGATAGAGAGAAGTGATATAAAATTATTTCCATTTGAAGAAACGTACATAAGAAATGAGACGGACTAAAACAGAATACGTACATAAATATATGAGACGGAGGTAGTATATTTACAAGTATATAATTACATTATACTGTATAAAATATAGTAGACGAAGTAAAATTACAAATGACTGAAATCATGTATGCATGGCGACTGGTGTACATTGAATATTTTAAAATTGCATCACATAATATCAAATTAAATTCCATTTGAAGGCTCCTTTTAAACATACAGTGCATTATAACGAAGATTACAATTGAATTTTTTCAATTAAATTACAATTCAACACAAAACAAAGGGTGCGACAGCTTCATAGGTCTCCACAATGACAAGTAAATAACCTGCAAAATAATAAAAGTGAAAATCCTAGCTATAAACTCTCGTGACAAATAAAAATCTAATTAGGATTATTTATTTGGATTTTGATTTTATTCAATATACAGGAGACTGGTTTGTAAATTAAGAACAAATAATTAAAAGTGTAAAATGGTTGTAGATAAGAACAATAATAAAGTGTAAAATTAAACGGTTGAAGAGTAATTACCAAATTAAATTAGATTGTTAAAAAAAAAAAAAGCAAAGTTAAAATAATTTATAGCAATAAGAAAACGAAGATCTCAGACATCCAAGGAAGGAGAAAAACAGCATTAGCTCTCAAGCCAGGCGATGGCGAAAGCTCTTGGGCGGCCACTGCGAATGTTTGAGAAACAAGCCTTTGGATTTATCATCACAGATCCAACAATTTCAATAAATTAATCAAAACAAAATTTCCATCCAATTATGGCCAGCAAATTACGGATCAAATATGCTGACAAAGTGAAGGAAGGTTGAATTTGAGGGACGCATTCATCCCACAAAAGAATTTTAATTTTTTTTTAAAATTGCTAGAGGGGAAAACGTTTTGTCCCTGCTCTAAACCGAATCAGCCATGGAAATTCATCCAAAAAATTAAAAAAATAAATCGAGAAGAGGGAATTGAATGGCCTCAGACATCCAAGGAAGGATTGAGCAGCATAAACTCTCAAGCCCGGCTAAGGCGAAAGTTCTTAGGCGGCCGCTGCGAATGTTTTGAGAAACCGGCCTTGAATTTCTTCATCATCGACGCTAACAAAAATTCGAAAATTCAAGAAGGAATAAATACGAAAAAATTAAAAAGATCAAAAGATGGAATTACAATCTAAGAACCTATTTGCAGATTGCGAGCTGAAAACCCTAGCTGAGAATGAGATGAAGAAATTGGGGAAGATGCGGAGAACTATATAGGGAGAGGTTAGGGTTTATTCAAGCGGTGGAAGTTCGGGCCTTGTGTTTTAGGACTGGATCATGGGCCGCTTTTCATTATTATTATTATTATTATTATTATTATCAGTTTTAGTTTTAGTGTTTTTTTAAAAATTTCTTTTTCTGGACTATGTTATTTTATTTAATTTTTTGAAAGGAATTTGAAATGTCTTGACAGTTGAAACGATACTGATACGCAAATACGGAGTATATTCAAGTGCTGCAGAATTTTATTTTTATTTTATAAATTATTCGTAAGTATTGAAGTGTGCCTCAAGATGTAATTTGGGTAATTGAGCATTCATTTACGCTAATCATATCCCTAATATTATCTCTCCGAAAAATTCTTCCATTGCATGGTTTGTCTAGCTAAATGATATTCCTTCCGTCCCATTTCATTTAACTCGTTTGTTGAATAAATATAAAGTATAAAATAATAAAAGACGGAGGGACTATTTGACACTAATAGACCAAGACAAAATGAAAGAAAAAAATGAAATCACAAAGGGTAATAATAAAGAATAAATGTCAACATGAAAAGAGACTCCAAGATCAAGAGAATTACAATTACACTTGCAACTTTTTGCACATTTTAAGTAAGTATCATCAATCAATTCCATAACTACAGTTTGCTGCTGTCTTGTTTTCTTGAATCTAAAGGGGGCAATGGACTTTTTAGTATGTCGGATCGTGCATCTCCATTGAAGAGCCGTCCAAAGTAGGAGGGTTAGGATCTCTACTGCTGTCGTTGCTCCTTACAGCACCGCCCTGTGACAGGTGGAAGTGCTGGAGGCCGGAGATGGCATTTGAGAATGCAGTGTTTTTAGTTAGGTCGGAACGCAACACTTGTCCAAATGCATTTGAAGATACTGGACTTCCTGAGAGAGTTGATTGTGTTGCAGTTTGAGACTGTTGCTGAGGCAGGAATGGCAAAGACGGAGTCTCTTCCGTCCCCAAATCCAGTTCATTCTGCAAATTTCGAAAAGTTACCATGAGATCAGAGGTGATGGATACAGAATTCAGAAGGTGGTACATATATTTGATCTGTTTTAATATATTGCCAAGTGATATTGAAACATGCAGTTCCATAGAAATCGATTTTGCCATAAATGTAAAGAGACAGTCCTAACACAAGGATCACAAGCACATCTGCCCTCTATTCTATTACACTTTTGCTTGTACTGTCAAAAGTTAAACAAAAGGTTGGAAAAAACAAGATTGTTAGAGGAAAAAATGTAGAGATGTTCACACAACAATCAAATAATCGAATGAAAGAGTAACCAACCAAACCATAATATGAATTCTATCAATTGGGTCACTTGAAAATCAGTTTCCACGAATCGCATGGCAGAGATTATAGAGTATCTATCTGGAAATTTATAACTACAAGGGAAATGAAACAACCTACACAACGTTTTAATATAGAATAGGCAAGTTTCCCACATCCTAAAATTCCTAGTTCCCCAAAACCAACAACCAACCAAACAAAAATTACTCTTGTCTTTCATTCCACGAATTCATCCAGTTGTTTGAAAGTGTGTTAGTGGCAGGTTAACTATAGTTCCAATGTAAAATGAATCAGCTGCCCCAAACACAGGCAGTCATATGCATATTATAGACTCAATTTGACAGGAAAATGAAAAATACTAATTCATATCCGCCTAAGCATAACTTACCGAATTTAAGTTTGAGACGATTCAAGAAATGAGATTTAACATGCTTCTAACAAAGCAATACAGAATAGTTGAAAAATGCTATAAAACCCAACTTCATACATCCATAATGTAATGCTCAGCATAAAAGTAGCATGTTAAATCACAACTTAATCATGGATCAAGGAGACGACACCTGCAAATAGGCGAGTACGTCACCCGGCATCACTCTAATACCATTTTCTTGCTGCCTCAAAATCCAAGCATATAGCTTCTCCTACAACCAGAAAACAGGTTGAGGTGAGTCAAACATAATACCTCAAATCCACAAAATGCCCAACTGCACTTTGACATTATCATATCCCAAACATATTGAGGACAACTAACATATCAGAGATTAATTAAACAACAGAAACTCCACAAAAACATAAAATTGAGCAAAAAATGATTGCAGAGACCAAAATCGCAACATAAACAAAGCAATACATTTCCAGAAGTTCAAGCATTCGCCTACGAAACAAACATGTAGATAAAGTAATCATAATGACACCAAGTATCAACTCCATCAACTCAGTCCTTCACGAGTAATAGAAACCGCCATCGAATCACCGCTCAATAACTTAAAACTCACAAAAAATTCGCCACAACATAAAAATGCAAAAAAAAAAAAAAAAAAAAAAAAAACGGCAAGCAAAAAGAGAGAGGAGGTAAAACGACGGGAAACAAACCATGGCGTGGCGTTCGCCGGCGTGGAAGGAGACGCGCTGGTGGCTGACGGCCTGCGAGTAGAGCTGCGAGAGGGAGTTGGCGGCGCCGCAGAAAGCGGTGTACATGCCCCGATCCACCTCGTCCAGCCGCGTCGCGTCGGATTTCCTCTTCTTCGCCATTCGCAAACAACTCCGGCACAAAAAATCGTATATTTCCCCGCTTGGATTGCGCCGGAAAGAAACCCTAGAGCGGTGGAAGGTGCGGTGTGTGTGTTTGTGCGTGCTTTTGGGGGAAATATGTATGAGAAATGGCGTGCGTTTGATTCCAAAGAGGAAGGTGAGATGAAGAAGGAACCGACAACTATATATACGCGGGGGGTTGGATTTCGTGCTCCCGGTGTGCCACGTGGCTTTTCATTTTCTCTTAATACTAGCCTTCAAAATATTTACTACTACTAGTATTGTCGCCGTGCGATGCACACGTGATATAATCTACGTTAATTACTACTACTATAAAAAAAAGAATAAGCAAATATAAAGATGATCGAATTTAACTAATGAAAGTAATTTTTTTTACATACAGAATTTTTGATTAAAAATAAAATTATCAATATTAAATGAATGTGTGGATATAGCTGTTACTCATTTAATTGTAATTGAATTATTCAAAAATATTTATAAATTAAATTCATTTTTGATAACGAAACGCAGCTCAGTTAGTAAGACGATTTCCCTTCAATCAAGAGGTTGGGGGTTCGAGTCATCTCGGGTGCGTGTGTGTGAGTGTGTTGTGTTTGCTTGTTATTTTTCATTTAAATTAATATTTGATAGTATCTTCAGGCCAACTTTAATATCCAAAATAATTTTTATTAGTTTTAGAATATTTATCATAAAAATGCTACTATAATGATTTATAATTATCATTTATAAACTAAAAATGAGGATTTTAAAAAATTACTATATACCTTAATTTTAAATTTATTAAATTTATTTTAATAAATAAAAATAAATGTTAAAAAATAATTAAAAATTATAATTGGATTGGTGAACCCAATTGATAATTGCAAACCTAAACTAAATCTTGATATATAAACTAAAATTAAAGTTTAAAAATTAAAACTTCAAAAAATAATTATATGACACACTAATATACTGAATTGAGACCGAGTATTACAATTGAATTAATATTATTGTTAGATTATAATATTCAACAATAACAAATTGAAAAGATAACAATTACAAATATCTAATTTGTTTACAAATTGACCGTTGGATATAATATACATTTATTGAAGAAAAATACAATAATGCTTAATTTATATTTACGTCGGTAGCACAATCTATTTGATAAATTAATTTATAAACTAACAAACAAATGTACATTATTGTAATTAATCAATGTGTATTAACCATTAATTAGATCTCATTCACCTTTAAACACTTGTGCAATAAGTATTTGTCTATAAGATTTTTGGATGTATGTTTTTTAGGGAAAATAGCATTCTTGTAAATTTTTGCAACAATTTTCTATTAGATATTGTAATAGAGAGAAATGATATGCTAGTCACCTCCCGATGGGCACCTTCATGGGCACCTCGTCATTTTATCACGTTTGCATTATTTTTTTTAATTTATATTTTTATTATATATTCTAGTATCTTATAAATTAATTTAGAAATCATAAAATCTAAAATATCAATGTTCAATTTGTTACTGTATTTTTTATTTTTAACTTCAAAAAATGAGTAATAAAATAAATCGAGCTTTGATTTTTATGTATTTTTTAGATTTTATGATTTCTAAATTAATTTCTAAAATACTAGAATATAGAATAAAAATAAAAATTAAAAAAAAAAACAATGCAAACGTGATAAAATGACGAGGTGTCCACGAATGTGTCCACCGGGAGATGACTAACATATCATTTCTCTTGTAATAGATACCCATAAATATATTAACATTAGGGCCTCTAGCCATACTTACTAGTGGGCCCGTAAATATTGGGCCTTTTATGCATGGTTTGTATTTTTTTTGGTCCGTACATATTGGGTGGGCCTATTTTTTAATACGATAATTTGAACACTCAAATTATAAAATAAATTGCAAATAAATGTCTTTTACAAAATTATACTCCTCTTGTTTATGACTAGTATTGCACCCCGTGCTATGCACGAGATTTACATGACAATTAGTATTGAAAAAATAAATAATACAAATATAAAATAGTATCCCGTAAAAGAAATAATTCTTTAAAAATTTATTTTAAAACTCATCATCGAAAAGCGTGGAAAAACGTGCCAGAAAAGTCAAAAAGAAATAAGTCTTTTTATATGAAATTGAGGGAGTAGCAATTACAAACATAAAATTATTTATTAGATGATTCGCATGGCTAAAACCATACAAATTTTTAACTACTAATTGTTAATATCATCAAATAAGATAGATGATAGTATATTAGAATTAGTGCTTGCTCAAGTTGAAATAAATTAATGACCCAAATTGTGAAGCAAGTTGCAAAATTGACATTTAAAATCTATGCAATCACTCACATCAAACATTTCAACAATTGGCTTTCAACATATCAAGTATTTCATCTACAAAATTATTTTTGTTACCTTCTAATTTTATAATTGATTATAATAAACTTTTTATGGAACCCAAATATATGTTCAAATCTACATATGACAATGCTATATCATTAAAGTACCATATTAAATAATCTTTAGTTTTCGGTATTAATTTAGCAAGCACAATTTAATTAACAATAATACTTATAACTTATAGAGGCAAAAATCACAATTTTAATAACGTCTAGTTTCATTATCATACTCAAATATTTTATTGTATCTATTTATTTATATCAACTTAGTTAAAATATAAATTTATCAGTGCTTAATTATTATATATAGTCAAACAAGTTAATTTTATTGAAGCACATTTGATCCAATATGGTAAGTACAAAATCAAAGTTTGAGCTCCAAGCTTGTATTTTTGAAATTCACAATATAATCAATATAAAAGTTGGTGAATGATAATTAATGAACAATTTATTGGACAACTATTGGACAATTGAAGAATAAAGAGATAATCTATTGGACAATTGTTTGAGTCTTTTGGAGGGAAAATGATATTTTAGTAATTTTTGACAACTATTTAGCTTTTATATATTGTAATTGTAATAGATATGTGATTGTAATTTTCTTTTCTTTTTTTGGAAGGTCTTTATATAGATGAGATTTGTCCTCCACTTACAACACAAAACTTGTATCGAGCGAAATTTAATATATATATTAGGGACGGAGGGCTAACTAATAGCATCCTCAAATTCAAAAAAAGTGGTCGAATTCTATTAAAAAATTACGAAAATAATATTTACAAATGTCCATTAGTGGCATAATGCCACTTGGCTTTGAAGAGATTTAGATGAAATTAATTCGATCTTATAGGATATGCTATAATTTTAGAGTGAGTAGGTGAAGATATCCATCTATTACGGGTACTATTTATGAGTTGTTCGGTATTCATAAAAGACAAAGACTTATGTCAGCCCGGTCGCATAGTGTAGCCAAGCCTTATAAGCAAAATAAATTATTTGGCTCAATTAATCCACTTGGCCCACAACCTAAAATAACAAGTCCATATAAAAATATTCAATGGACTACAATATAAGTTGGGGCTGATGCAAGTGTGCCCCTTCATAAAAATGGGTCATACTCATATCATGTGTTTGGTATATTAGTATATGAGTATGGAAATGACATCTTTAATATACTAATATATCCACTTTTAACATCATTTATATACCAATAATTATACTGGTATAATGGTATCACTCATTTCTATTTTTCACCACACATCAAAATCTCCAAACTCCGACCTGAAAATTTCATAGAACCAATCAAACATTGATGGTCCCATCTTTTTTTTATACCCATATACCTAATATTTGACATACATGATATCTAATACACATACCTCTATTTGATATCTAATATATCAGTGTATGGATACTAAACGACACCTTACTATCATAAGGAAATAATAATAATAATAATAATAATAATAATAATAATAATAATAATAATAATAATAATTACATTGAGATTTATTTTCTTATTTCAACCATTCAAACTTTTATATTATGTTTGATAATTAAACTCATTATGACAAATTTAAAACATTAGTAATAGACAAAAACAATTTATTATAAACTTTAACTCTTCGTTTGCAGTTAGCTCATCTCTCCATTGTGATCAACCCAACATATAAAAAAAAAAAAAAATAAAAAAAAAAAAAAAAAAAAAGAAAAGAAAAGAAAAATTCTGTTAATGCAAAGAGATTCTTCAGAAATTCCTTCCTCCGAGGCCGGCGCTCATGACCCATGTTAGAATAGAGAGAGGAGAGAGAGACGAATGGTAGAGAAGACGGCTGTAATTCTTTATCCAGTTTACCGTTTTTTCCATGATGTCCCCACTAGTCTATAAATACGGCTCAGCTCATTCATCATCCCATTTCAGCAATTATTTGGATTTATTACAAAAAGCCCAAGAATCTTCAACAAATCTTCAATCATATGCAAAAGTATCGGTGATTGGATTCTTTGTTTCTGTTTTTTTTTTTGTATTTTCCTTCAATGGGCTTTTCTTGAGCTTCTCTGCGGCTCCAATGGAGATCAGAGTTTGACTTTTGAGCTGTATTTACATCAGTTGATTTGGATTTAGTATATTACTCTCTCTCACCTCACTATCTTGTTAGATTGGATTTCATGAGCATGTTTTCAATTTAGTGAATTTGGTTTTTTTTTTTTTAGGCAAAAACTCTTTCTGCACTGTTTTATTGCTGATTGAAATTGTGATTTTTGTATTGTCCATTGTATATATTCTTAGTTAAATTGGTTTTTGAAGTTAAATTTTCTGATATTGTTTTTCTTGGAAAAGTGCAGGGGAAAAGGAGCAGATGCTTTTTTTAATTGCTTTGAATATATGAATTAATCCCATTTCAAGATTATTATTTTGGTATCCCATTTTCCTATAAATATAGTAAGCAATCTACTTTTGTCGAAATGAAAAGGGATTTTGCTTTTGATGCAATTCTTATTGTTGCTTATGAAAGAATGACAATTTGATGCTTGAATTCTTGCTGATAGGCGATGTAGCACATGAATAAACCTAAGCTTGATCACTTTTACTTGTTCTTGATAGTTTCTGAAAGAATCTAAAAATCGAGTCTCACTAAAGATCGAATTACGTAGATTTGATGACTAGTCGGAGTATATCATAGAGCGAAAGTCGAAGAAAATGTTATTGTTCTGCACTTTGGCTACAGTCTTACATTGTTTCTCACTGAATGAAGTTCGATTCAGCAACTTCGTTTAAAATCTGTAAACACAAATTTTATGTCGAAATTCGGATGCCTATGAATTACCAATACATATCTTGCCTCATTAACATTGCATTGTTCATTTTCTTGGTCTAGTTGGCCTAGTTTCTTCACATGTGTGAATTCTGAGAGATTCAAAGATGTCTAGCAAAAACTAAAAAGGGCTCGAGTTAGTTACGAGCCAAGGAGAGTTTACATCCCTTCCTTCAGCTGCTGATCTTATGAAAGTTCTTCTTTTCTTGAAGCAGAAGAGAATGACTCCGAAAGGCAAGGAGGAAAACAAATTGTCTCTTGATTTGGCTGCATGGCTGTTCAATATTGTCACTTCGGTTGGAATCATCATTGTCAATAAAACTTTGATGGCTAGCTACGGCTTCACTTTTGGTATGCAACTATGGCTATCTCAATAACATATTCTCGAATAAACTTGCATCGTCTCGTATATCACATGAACTCTATGCTATGCTCTTAAGTCGAATTAGTACTTAGCAAAGTTCCATCTCATTCATAAGGATGTAAAACCAACTTCTTTTGCTTCTTCAAATAAATATGTAAATCGGCTTATTATTTTCGTGCTTGTGTAGCTACGACTTTAACTGGCCTGCATTTTGCTGCCACTACCATTATGACACTTGCCCTCAAAAGGCAGGGATTTATCCAAAGCTCGACTCTCCCATTATCTGATCTTGTGAAGTTCGTTTTGTTTGCAAATTTCTCGATTGTTGGAATGAACGTGAGCTTAATGTGGAACTCAGTTGGATTCTATCAGGTCACTCCAACAATCATGATAGCTTTCGATCACCTCCCATAGCTCATATTCGTATTTGTATTCCTAACTCCAATTCTTGCTTCGGTATCAGATTGCAAAGCTGAGCATGATCCCCGTCTCGTGCCTCCTCGAAGTTGTGCTGGACAGGGTCCGTTACTCAAGGGACACGAAGCTTAGTATCTTAGTTGTTTTGTTAGGTGTGGCGATTTGTACTGTCAACGACGTGAGTGTGAATGCAAAAGGGTTCGTCGCTGCCTTGATCGCCGTTTGGAGCACTTCTCTGCAGCAGTATGTAAGTCATATTTCCATTCAACTTATAAGCAAATCATACATATTTCTTACAATCTTTGTTCTTATAAAAGGGATTTTTAGGGTTTTTTTTTTGTGGGATTCGGAGAGTTGGATATACTAATTTATCGATTGATAACTGCATAAAACACCCCCTTGATTGTGACAAGAATTGTATGATTAATTTCTCATGTTTCTATTGCTATGCAGTTTGTTCATTATCTTCAACGGAAGCATTCCATCGGTTCGTTCAACTTGTTAGGCCACACTGCACCGCCTCAAGCTGCTTCATTGCTCTTAGTCGGCCCCTTCATGGATTACTGGTTAACGAGCAAGAGAATAGATGCGTATGACTACACCTTCTCATCAACGGTAAGAAAACACGATACTTTCTTTATATAGATCATGCATGTTACACTAAACGGTAGCCTAACTCTCTCTCTCTCTCGTTTGCAGATGTTCGTTGGAATATCGTGTGCCATTGCTATAGGAACAAATCTTAGCCAGTTCATCTGCATAGGCAGATTCACAGCAGTCTCGTTCCAAGTATTAGGGCACATGAAAACGATCCTTGTCCTAACATTAGGGTTCATTTTCTTTGGGAAAGAGGGACTGAACCTGCATGTGATTGTTGGAATGGTTGTTGCAGTAGTCGGGATGATCTGGTACGGTCACGCCTCGTCTCAACCAGGTGGGAAAGAACGTGCCTCTTCTTCGTCTTCGTCTGGCAACAAAGACGAAGAAGAAGAAGTTGCACTAGTGAAATCCGATGAGCTCGATGGGAATGTCTAGAAGCTGAATTTTTCGCTATATATTAGACATCTATACGAGCTAAAATCTCCTACATTTTTGGCATTCTTGTTAGGTTCTTGAAATTTATATATATATAGGAAATTGATATGCTGGGCGCCACTTTTAAGCGACACCCGTGAGCGACCGACCCACGTCACCTTAATTTGTTGAATCATTCCTACACGTTTCTTTTTCTGTTAAATATTTATATTTTCTTATCTTTCTTTCCACCTTTTCAATGCCTCTGTTTTTTTTTTCCTTCTGCAATAATTTCTGTCTCCTCTTTCAAATCTTTAACAATATCTATCTTTGGATTGGGTTAAATGATTTGCAATATGTTTAATAATTTCCCTAAGAGGGTTTAGTAATTTTCAGTTAGGGTTTTAAATTTGATAAAATTCGTAATATTGGAGACAATTATGTTCACATATCTTACTCTTCTCTGGAAATTCTCATCTTTCTTATAAATTATTATAGGAAAAAATTATTTATGATTGCAATTCAATCAAAACTGAATGTGTAGCATTTCTAAGAAATCAGAAAGAAAAAAAAAATTGCGCCATATAATCTTGGAGAGAGAGAACATAGGTAAAAAAAATTGATATGTTGCCAAGAATGAGAGAAATCATAGCCGATATAAGTTGAGAGAGAAAGAAATTCAGAGCAGGAACAGGGATGACATATAGAGAAGGAATCAAGGAAAAATGGAAAAAATGATAAAAGTAAAAATAAAAACAAATTAATTAAGCCTCCACGTCAGCAAGTCGCTCACAATGTCGCCCATAACAGTCGCTTAGCATATCTTGTCTCTATATATATAATAGCAAAATAAATGTCAATCAACCATGATTTTTCTTGATTATTTTGCTAAATTCTCATAATTTTGACTGATTAATAAATACTTTAATCTAAATAATATATATTTTTAATTTGATATATATCTTTAATTATTTCATAATGTATCATTAATTAATTTTACCAAATCTAATGCAAGAATAAATTAAGATAGCCAAAAAACAAGAATAAAGTGTTTGAAGACGTGTATATATACGTGGCTCATGAAATAGCACTAATTAACAAGCTATTTAACTCATGATCAATGTCTCATACAGTCATACTTAACGCCATGGTGCGTGTGATGTAATAATAATAATAATAATAATAATAATCTTTGATTCGAGTCAATCAGGCTAAGATTTTAAATTAAAATATTTTGACCTTAACCTTACTTTGATTTCCAGGTGGCCTATTTGCCAAGAAATTTTTCTAATAAAAATCAAAGAAAATATCATATTCATTATATAAATCGGTTTTTATAATAGCAAAATAAAGGTCAATCAATCTTGAAATTTCTTGATTATTTTGCTAAATTCTCATAATTTTGCCTATTTAATCAATACTTTAATTTAATCAATATATATCTTCATAGAATTTCAATTTGAATAGAAGCCTCATAATTTAAATCACGTACATATACTTAATTATTTATGCTTAGTTATTTATATATATATATATATATATATATATATATATTCATATTCTATTTTATGTTAATTATATTTTTCATTAAACTATCCCGCATTGATTATTTATGAAATTTCATCAATATAAAACTCATATAAAAAGAAGACCATAATAAAATATAGTTTGGGACAACAAAAGTAATTCTACGTCTACCCGAAAAATATTTTATCTCCAACGGGTAATTCAACAATGTCTGACTTAACGTTTAAAAATAATAAACCACTTGACTTGAGACATGCAACCCCTCAAATGGACGATCCAAACAATGAGAAATGATATTTCTTCAACCGTCAATCTAAACAATGGACGACTATAGATTTAAAATAATTATAACTACAAGAGAAATGTTATATCTTCACCGGGCAACCTAAATAACGAAGCACTTGACATCAAGAAAATAATAAAATTACATAACAAATTGTATCTCACATTGACTTATCTTTATATTAACCATCAAATGACTTTCATGAAATGCTACATTTGGTTAACTTATATTTTATTATTATGACTCGAATAATGAGTGGTTTAAGATGTAAAATTTCTGTTTAGTAGTGATCTCCCAACGAATTTCAAAAATAAATATAACTCTCTAACAAATGCTACTATTCACCACACTACTTTTTAATATTAAAATTCAATACTAATATATCGTTTTACTGAATTACATATTTTTGAATAACTAAATAACTTATTTATGAATTAGTTTATTAAAAAAACCTGAAAAAATATTATACCTCATCAACCTTTTTTTTAAATCGAATAATGTGCGTCTTAACATACAAAATAAATAACGGGAGCCTTTACTTTAAATGAATACAACCACGCGAAAAATCTTATATCTCATTGACCTATTTTTTTTACTAATAGAATACTCGATCGATATAAAAAATGTTACCAATTGTCAATATATTTCTATATTATAACGTATACTTGACGGCTTAACATTTAAAATGAGTATAACTATATGAAAAACGGAACCTAACCTAATCTATTTTTCTATTACAATGATCAACAGGCTACTTGACATTCAAAATGAGTAAACCTAATCGAAAAATGTCACACCTCATTAATCTTTTTTATTTATTTTTTTTTCTAATTCAATTTAATTTAATTTTTTCAAATGGATCCTAACAAACTATACTCTCAAAATAAATAATTATCTTATTATTTTTCACGAGAAATGAATCCCGTCGAATTTTGACGGGTACTAAACTAGTTTTTCATGTTATAAATTTATAATAATGATATTCGGTCATAATGTGGCCGGCCACACAAAGATATTTTTCTTAATATATATAATTTAAAATATATAAAAATAAATATTTAAATGTTTATAAGAAATTATTCTTAATTACCTTTAAATTTGAATATAAAATATTTTTTTCTCCCAAATATTTTTTTTTTCTCTTAAATAAAAAAGCAACAAAATCTTTAAAGTAGTCATGAATTCATCAAATAATTTAAAGGTTAATATGTTAAAAATACATAAATTATATACTATCACTTTTTGAATTTTCTCATAAAAACTATAAAAAAAAGGCATAAATACATAAACTATTACATATTAATATTAATTATGGTCTGCCACATTATGATCAAATAGCATCACCCATAAATTTATTATGATTAATGGATGATATGATATTGATAAAGTTGTTATGATACTCAACGAAGGCACAGAAATATAAATCAAAATTATTTGGAAATTTTCCATAAAGTTTTGTGGGGCTCGGTTTTTTATTTTGCACAACTCAGTGGATTTTCTCTAGAGTGAAGGTAGGCCCCCGTTTCTTAGCTAAGTTCATCCCGGGTGTCATCATCCCTCTATACCTGGTGGGATGCTCGCTATACTACATAGTTTTTTTTTATATTCATCCACTCTAGTTGGCCGACTGTGGTCGACTCTCTTGGACCAGTTGTTGACGGTTCTAAAGCCATCATTGAGGAAGTGAGAGGATTTGTTGTCAATGTGGTGGGGACGTGGATTCACCATCTGTATACCGTGACGTCTCAAAACATATCACAGTGGTGTGCCTTTTGATTATTGTCTGCGTGGATACAATTTATTGCTATAGTCTAGTATTAAGTATCATGGGCTCTCGTGAAAGAGTGAGGAGTTCTAAGAAGAAGTCAACTGAGGTTGGTGATGATAGCAATACGAAGCAACGTCTAAGCAAGTACCCAGACACTCTACCAAAACCCTGAGAAAAATTTACCGATAAAAATAATTGTGTATTTTACTGGAATGCCAAGAATAATCATATGCAGTGGCACATACTCGGATCCCGCCTCTACCACAACCTTGGGAACAACCTTGCGAAAAATTATTTTGCACAACTCAGTGGATATTCTCTATAGTGAAGGTAGGCCCCCGTTTCTTAGCTAAGTTCATCCCGGGTGTCATCATCCATCTATACCTGGTGGGGTGCTCGCTATACTACATAGGTTTTTTTTATATTCATCCACTCTAGTTGGCCGACTGTGGTCGACTCTCTTGGACCAGTTGCTGACGGTTTTAAAGCCATCATTGAGGAAGTGAGAGGATTTAATGTCAATGTGGTGGGGACGTGGATTCACCATCTGTATACCGTGACGTCTCAAAATATATTACAGTGGTGTGCCAACATTTTGATTATTGTCTGCCTGGATACAATTTATTGCTACAGTCTAGTATTAAGTATCATGGGCTCTCGTGAAAGAGTGAGGAGTTCTAAGAAGAAGTCAACTGAGGTTGGTGATGATAGCAATAAGAAGCAATGTCTAAGCAAGTACCCAGACACTCTACCAAAACCCAATGAGAAAAATTTACTGATAAAAATAGTTGTGTATTTTACTGGAGTGCCGAGAATAATCATATGCAGTGGCACATACTCGGATCCCCTCTACCACAACCTTGGGAACAACCTTGGGAAAAATTAACTGATGCAAGTGGTGATTCATATTACTGGAATATCCAGACTGGCCAGGTGCAACGGGTAGTACGACGTATGTACTTATTGTGTGTTTTTCTCAATTATGTTTGTGCTTACAGATGAGTGACTGTGTTTTTTACTGCTGCATCACAGAGGTTTGTAGATTGTGCTGCGTGGATCAAGAAGCATGGAGAGAAGCAAGAGATATCAATAGAAATCAAGAAATCCATAGAGCTCGGATCAGTTTCATGGTTGACTCGATTATAGAAAACAAGTAAAGTTTTGGAGCTAGGGCACGTTGAGAGCACTGTTCGTTCTAGAAAGGCACGGTTCAAATGGGTTCATTCTTGTTTACTATGTTTTTCTTGCTTTCCCTTTTTTTCTAGTGTGCACTGGTACTTCTTGAGCGATTGAGTTGATGGGAAAATACGAATTAGTAATTTTTCTATGTGGAATTATTGTTAGATTTGTTTTGGATATTTAAAAAAAATAAAAATATTCTGAATTTCTTAAAGAAAACCAATACCATAACCAGTTCTACCGGTTAACCGTTACCAGACCGATATCGAATGAAATTGTGATCTTAGTGAATAGGGATTTTAAATTTAATAATACATCAGACATGTAAATACATATATATTACATATTAATATTAATTATGGCCGACCACATTATGGCCGAATAACATCACCCATAAATTTATTATGATTAGAGGATGATATGATATTGATAAAATTATTATGATACTCAACGAAGGCACAGAAATATAAATCAAAATTATTTGGAAATTTTCCATAAAGTTTTGTGGGGCTCGGTTTTTTATTTTTTATGATTTAGACCTTATTGGCGTTAAATGTAAAATTGGGATTGCATTAGTAGTATTAAGGGTTATTGATTTATATACTGTAGTTGTTTGTTTTGATTTGTAACTACAAATTCATTTTATTTTCCCGAATTTTTAGAATTTTTTGATTTGTGAGCTAAATTTTACTCCGTTTATTAAATGACCTAAACTTTCTACACTTTTCCATTTATGACATGTATCCCAAATTTTGATGTTGCTTTAAAAACTCAAATCACAGTTGAAATGAGTTGGGATATCTGAAACGATGATTGCAAGGTGGAGCATATTATCCTGATTCATTTCAACGCCAAATTAAGTCATTTATGAAAGTGAAAATTCAGAATGCAGGTCGTAAATCGAAAATTTTGAAAGTTTAAATTATTTTAGAAATAAAGTGAAGTTCATCAGGTCCCAAATCTAAAATTCTAAAAGTTCAAATCATTAAGTTGCAAAAATATTTGGACACACTCGATTATAAAAAATTACACATGTGGTATATAGAGCTAGTGATTGATAAAGTTGTGCTCTAAGTAAATCGGGATTTTGGATTGTAAATGAACATCAATTGAAATGCTTGAAACAAATGAAGAGAAAAAACAATATGCATATAGAGTTAAAGATCTAGACCGGTAACTCAAGTAATCTTGGTAATCTGCTGCTTTTACATTTTGATTGAGTAATTTCTTCAATTAAGCAAAAATCGCAAAAATACCTACTACTTATTTGTGGACCATAAATTACTTCCACGGGTTTGTCGATTCTACCAGTATCTCCGGCCTCTTTCTAGGTTTTGAGTCCCGAACAGTTCCTTTTTAAATATCACTCTCTTTCAAATATGTCATCAAATAATTTATGAAATTCTTGAAACAAATGAAAGAGAGAAAAACAATATCCATGTAGAGTCTAAGATCTAGACCGGTAAATCAAGTATTATCACTCGCGCGTGTACTCAAGGATGCGAGGAAATTGTTGTGGGTGGCCGAGTTGGCCATTTGTTTTGGTTGTGAAATTCCTCTGCCATCTCAACCCGTACAGAATGAGTGTGACGAGTTTGCATCGATTCCAATTGCGTTTCTTTTCGCCTAATGACGATCTAGATAAGGACGTGAACGAATTGATGTTCATCATTCATTTGGTTTCTCTTGGATACCAAGGCGAACAATAAATTTGTTTATGATAAACTGCGTTGTAGCTGCCCGAGAACGTGTAGCTGTCTCTAGAGTTGCTGTTGAAAACGAAGTGCATAAGACCATAGCATCACCCTCTACTTGGCCTCTTTTAGGGCATGGACTATATTGATTGAAGTATATCTAAAAGCTGTGATTGTAGAAATAAAAACTGAGGGAGAAAAACATAGTGGAATAAAGCTATGGTTGCTGAAGTTGATTGAGAAAAAGGAGAAGTATGCATGCAACACAATGTTATTGCACGCAGCTATAACATTAGTTGTGTTTATGGTGGTAAACCTGAGATTTACCACCATATGGAATTTGATTGGGACATCTCTAAGTGTTTTAGTTGGTATCGTTTGCACAACTCAGTGGATTTTAGTGAAGGAAGGCCCCCGTGTCTTAGCTAATTCATCCCGGGTGTCATCGTCCCTCTATACCTAGTGGCGTGCTCACTTTACTACCTAGGTTTCTTTATATTCATCCACTACAGTTGGCCAACTGTGGTCAACGCTCTTGGACCAGTTGCTGATGGTTCTAAAGTCATCATTGAGGAAGTGAGAGGATTTGTTGTCAATGTGGTGGGGACGTGGATTATCAATAGGTATACTGTGACGTCTCAATGTATTACATTGGTTTTTATTGTGGTACGCTAACATTTTGCAGCATTTTTTATTGCTGCATCGCAGAGGTTTGTAGATTATGCTGTGTGGATCAAGAAGCATGGAGAGAAGCAAGAGATATTAATAGAAATCAAGAAATCCATAGAGCTCGGATCAGTTCATGGTTGACTTGATTATAAAAAACAAGTAAAGTTTTGGAGCTAGGGCACGTTGAGAGCACTGTTCGTTCTAGAAAGGCACGGTTCAAATGGGTTCATTCTTGTTTACTATGTTTTTCTTGCTTTCCCTTTTTTTCTAGTGTGCACTGGTACTTCTTGAGCGATTGAGTTGATGGGAAAATACGAATTAGTAATTTTTCTATGTGGAATTATTGTTAGATTTGTTTTGGATATTTAAAAAAGAAAAAATATATGTTCTGAATTTATCAAAGAAAACCAATACCATAGCCAGTTCTACCGGTTAACCGATACCGGACTGGATCGATATCGAATGAAATAGTGATCTTAGTGAATGGAAATTTTAAATTTAATAATACATCAGACATGTAAATATATATATATCTATTGCACTTGGGATTTACGAAGAAAATATTATTATATCACTTGAATTGAAAAAAGTTATAATTAATTAATTTATTTATTTCCATAAATGTGGGGTGAGGTCTATGAATAGTAGGAATGAAGAAATGAAAGGGTTAGCGTAGCAAATAACAATGATTTTATTGAAAAAATGACAAGATGTTGTTACATAGACACCTGCATTTGGGCACTACTATTTCTTTCCTTGCTCCCTAATTCCACCTTATGTTATCTTACTTGCAAATCAAGATATATTACCCTAATCTATCTTACTTGCAAATCAAAATATATTACCCTAATCTGCACATTTGGAAATTGCAATCAATCTTCTTCTTCTTTTCTTCACTTAGTAGTGCTTGTTACGGTACAAATTAAAAAAAGTAATGAGGTTTACAATTGGAATCTCTCTCTCTCTCTCTTGTCAAAACTTATGTGGGCCAATCCATGAAATAACATGTGGCATTGATATTCATTCTCAACTAGTTTATGTACTTTGGGCTATAGTGCTTTTGTACTTTGGGCCTTATAGTGCTTTAACAAGAAGGCCATATATGAAATCTGTCCCACAAAATCAACACTTCAATAAACAAACCCTAGTTTAATCACTTGGGCTCGATCATTATGAATTATGATTCTATAATCATCATCGACTTAAGTACTATTAGTCGATTATTAATATTTTATAATACCTCTCAAAATTTATAATTTTTATTACTCCTTCACCTCATTGTCCACCACCGTCCAAACACTTTCCCAAATCTTAGGATCAATTACAATATACAATACCCATTCACTATTTTATTACTATTACTAGTGCGATTAGAAATTAATTAAGATAATTGACTCTTCTGCTCTGGGAAGGTAATCTGATTCCAAATTATTAAATTCCTGTATTTGGTGTAACAGGGAAAGTAATCAGATTCCAAAAAATTAAATTCTTGTGTTTGTTTCAAATTTTATAAAATTCAGGAAAGTAATAATAATAATGACATCAAGGAAAGTTAGTTCAAAATTCAAGGATTCTTATTCCATACTCCAACCTAGATATTCTTTTTCCTTGATAATAATAATAATAATAATAATAATAATAATAATAATAATAATAATAATAATAATAATAATAATAATAATAGTAAAAACCAAAACAAAATAATAATAATAACAAAAAAACAAAATTAAAAAAATAATAATAAAAACCAAAAAATAATAGTAATAAAAACAAAATAATAAATAATAAATAATAATAATAATAATAATGAAATTTGATATTATGAAATTGATATTTTTTCAATGTAAACGATAACTTTATTTCATATTAGAATCTAGACAATTTTATTGATAATAATATCTAAACACTGGATTGTTGATTAGTTATGATTCATTTTCCTCAGAATAATATTCATCGGAATCATATTCCATAACAATTTTACTTTCTTATTTTATTTTCCCCAGAATCACATTCCTCATAATCATTTTTCCTGATAACATTACTTTCCTGCCAACCAAACGAGCCTTACCTTATTTTTCAGTATTTTGGTGAAATGGCATTGATAAAATTTAGGTAAAATTCAATTTCCTCATATATATAAATTCATATTCATAATATTGTAGTATGAGTATGATGTATGCATGGAATTATAAAATTAATTTAATTCTAGATTTAAAGATAGTACAGTAACATTTATTTTAGTATACATGAAATTGAAATTGCTCACTATTATAGGAAAGGTGGACTCCACATCATCATTGTATATATATTTTTTCCCTATTCAAAGAAAGATGGAGAAAAAAAAATTGTCTATGAAAAAGTAAGATGAAAAAGAAAATGAAAAATAATTGAGACTTCTCCCACTTTTAAGATATTCAGTGCCTCATAATTCAAGAATGAATGTGAGGAGGTCATAAAAGTTTGGGGAACTTTGAATGTTGGTGTCTACTATGTGGGGTCCTATTAAATAAATTATAAGAATTTTATTTTATTTTTATTTTGTGGGTGATTTTTTGGGGTTAGTCATATCATATAGTAATAAATAATAAATAAGTGTTCAATTCTTGAAAAGTAGTACCTGAGTAAACTTTTATTTACTTAATTCTTCAATATTCGTTTGGTGGGGTCATGTTAATTTTACTCTACACCATAAAAGGTTATTTTTTGATAATGGTAATAAAAATTAAAAAAGAACAATTTATGATCATATTTATTCTATGCCATAAATATTTGCTGCAATATATACACACACACATGTATATAAGTATTGTATGAATTGTTGTAATATTGCATGGTTAATTTGGAATATCTACGTAGATATTTCATTCTTGCAAGAAACTACTTGAAACATGAAAATTGTCAAAAGGCACCGAACTTTTAAAATTGATGTGATGTTTGGAAAAATAATATCAAAATATCATACTAAAAATAAAAATTCCTTTTTCTCTATAGATGTAAATCAAATAAGTGTTTGATACATTTTTTAAGTCATCTCTAGATGAGTCATATGAATAGTATTAAAGATGCATGAATCATATGTTGTTTGGTAGCAAATCTTTCAAAGTGAGATAATTTTTTTTTTAATAATAATAACAATAATAATGAATTATTATTAATAATATTATTGTTATTATTATTGAGTCATATTTATTTATTAATTATATAATTATAACCGACAATATCTATAAAATATTTTTAATATTATTATTATTTAACAACAACTGCAATCTACATTATTAAAATATTATTGAGTCCTATTATTATTATTATTATTATTATTATTATTATTATTATTATTATTATTATTATTATTATTATTACAAAGTGAGAAGAGAGAGTCATCTCCCTTCAACTCACCATTTTGGAGAGTTGAGTCAAGTGGAAAAAACAGTAAATAGAAACGGGCCGGGTAGATGATGTTCGGGCTTCTCACTTTTGTAAAATGCTACCAAACACCGGATGAAAGGAGATGACTCATCTCATCTTGCCTTCATCTTGCTTCATCTTGCCTACAAAACTTTTGTCTACTCTTTATTTTTTCTTTATATATAAATAGGTTCAAGTTCAGAATAAATTTTTATATTTTATAAATTTGATAATATAACAAATTTTATGATTTATTTTAATTTATAATTAATGTTACGTACTACGTAGTACTCCCTCCATTTCATATAAAATGATACTTTTCTTTTTGTCTTTTTCTGTCACGCTTTTCCACGCTTCTCATTGATGGGTTTTAAGATGAATTTTTTAAGAATTCTTTCTTTTACGGGATACTACCACTGTCGTAGTATCCCGTAAAAGAAAGAATTCTTCAAAAATCCATCTTAAAACCCATCATCAAGAAGCGTATAAAAGCATGTCAGAAAAATCACTATTAAAATGTGTCATTTTAAGTGAAATAGAAGGTAGTATTTGAGAACAGTCTATAAAAGAAAAGGAAAAATGAATATGACAGCAGCTTGCACGGTCACACGTGCGACATATTTCGAAAGCTTGCCGAGTGACGACAAAGAGAGTCTGTGAAATGACAATATTGTCCCCACAACGTTTTTCAACCCCAGGCAAAAATAGCTCACTCTCAATTTTAGTGAGCACAACAATCACATTTATTTCAAATCGCATAAATAAACAGGCCCCTCATTTTGTGTGGATTGACCATTTTACCCTCCACTCATCGTTATTTCCTCTAACGTATGCCTCTAAATGTAGTTTAATTTATTAATCAAGGGCAAGATATTTGTTTGAAATATTGTTGTAGATTCGTAACACTTTTTTCTTGTAATTTACGATTTGTGCATATGTATTCCGGTATTAACCGTATTATTGCGTTTTTGTTTTTCCAAAAAGAGTTAGGCTAGTCGAGACTAATTTAATTTTGACGAAAAATATCATTAATTATTACGTAACATCATTAAACTATAGATAACGTTGCTCGTCTTTTTCCTATTTATTTCTTGAGCACCACAAAATTATAAGTTATGTATATTTGACTTGTGTGACAATACAATTGATGTTTCTCTCGATGAATAGTACTCGAAGCATATTATTTATTTCCTTTTTCTTTTTCTCAATCTGTATTTTAATTTGTGTATATACTAGAATATTATAATTTATGATCTGGACTTTTAATATTTTTCGATTTATGATATGAATTTTAATTTATTTATGGAAAACCTTGAACTTTGTGGACTTTTGGCCTACATCCCATATTATAATGTCGAAAAATGTCGTTATCGTATTTCAAATTTTGGTACAAGTGACGAGATGTATGTCAAACATGGACTCAACATATTTTTTCAAGACATCGACAAGATAAATCACTGTTCCAACATTAGTATGGAGTGTAGGCCATAAATCAAAAAAATTGCAAAGTTCATAGTTCTTTAAAAATATACACGTTTAGACCATAGCCGCAAAATGTTCAAAATTTTAGGCCATACACGTTTTCTCTGATTTGGCTTGTTTATTTAATGTATGAGTGACATATAATAATAAAACAAGCCAAATTAGAGAAAACAGATGGAGTATCAAATAAAAAATAATTTTTTTGTAAGAAATTATCTCAATGTGATTTACGATGTGCATTATAATTATGCTGATAATACATAATTAAAATCGATGGATTATGTCAATACTAACAATGCATTATGATACTAACAATGCATTATGATACAAGATATATTATTAATGAAATTTTTAATAAAGTCTGACATATTTTGCTTTTAGGGCTAACAAAATTTTAAATATTTATTTCAGTGAAATAATTGTCTTTTCCTTAAAATACAATTGGGTTCCAGATAGGTAAAATTAATTGTTCTTGGACACATTCATTGAATATTCATTTACTCTTTAAAGCGTGTTATTTCGTGATTTCGTTGTGGTCTCGTTATAATTATATTTAGTGATAAAAAGAAATCAACATCCACTATATTTATTTATTTATTGAGGAAAATTCAACATACACTATTTTTTTTGCAAATTCCGAAATGTAAATATTTTGCAATAGCCCGTGTAAAATATTTGGTAATTTAGCAAAATTTAGGATAGTTTTGCCAGATTTACTGCTATATATATATACTGCTGGCAAATTACAAATGCAAAAATTTTGCTATTTTTGTCCATAAATGTATATAGTGAAATAACTGTTCAGTCATTATTTTGTCCTAACGTCATCAACGGTGGAGATTGTGCTTGTGTGGGGCCAGGAGAGTATGCCACCTTGGATTGTTAAGTACCAAATAATTGACGGCGGCGCGTGCGTCCACGCTCTGACCTTATTGCATGAATTATTAGATTTTAATATTTTAATATTTTAATATACTGTATATATAGTCACAAAAGTCCATATTACATTCATGACAAATTAATGACTTATGGAGAGAAATAGGGCTTCTTTTGTGCTTATTGTTGGGATAATATTATTTTTTTAATTTATTGTTTGGATTTATATTAATATGTTTTGTTTATTTGCTTCTCTTTTTTTTCCCTTTTTTGGACCCACCAATATTATCATGCGTTTACTCAAAGAAAGTAAAGGGTTGGGTATATTTTCTTGTGTAAATATTATCAATTTCAATATACAAAAATTAAATAATTACTATTACAACAAAAAAAAAAAATTAGAGATGCCACATGTTATCTTTTTTTATCTTTTTTTTTTTCCTCTTGATTTTCTCATATATATTTATTATATTTATTCCTATGTGGACAAATAAGTTTGATAGTCTTAGGAGGATGTAGGGAGGCCTAGGTTATCTTTTTCTATGATGTCAATCAATAAATTTAAGATTCTAAATAATGGTCACAATCTTCATAACTAAAACTATTTAATTTATGTTGATATAGGCCGTAGCCTCTTGTTACTTACATGGAGGCTATGAAGTAGCTAGGTTATTTCTCTAAGCTTTTTAATATTTATGAAATGCACATGGGGTGTGTGTGTGTGTGTGTGTGTTCATTTCAAGACAATTAATGGTTTTTGTGTGTTTAATATTGGCAAATTAGAACCAAATTTAGTCAATTAATTGAATTGATGTGGGCACTTGTAGTAATAAAACTGTACAATTAACTAATTCATATATGTGTATGTAATACTTGAATAAGACAACTGAAAATTTGAAAGAAGAGAAACTCCACACGTAAAAGTTGAACTTGAAGAGTGACGCAATATGTAGAGTGAATTTGATTATAAAAAGTATACTTATTACATTATTTATAGTGGTATTGTAGTCATCTACCCTACTTCCCTTAGTTTACATAAAATTTACCCACCCTTTTAATTTTCTTAGTCAAATACCAACAATTCAAAGTGAGTCTAAAATACACCCAACTACCCCATTCAAATTCTAATTTAGAATTGACAATCCCCAATTCTCACTCCTCCCCCTTTCTCTCTCTCTCTTTCTCTCGTCTCTCTCTCTCTTTCAAATTCAATTCACGACATGAAGAAACAAGGGATGGGGAGGAGAGAGCAGCGCCGTCGTTGCTGCGGAAATCGCCGACGGCAGCGGTGTTGCTGCGGCGGCGGAGGAGAGGTCGACCACTGTGAAGTTGCGAGATTTGAGCTGTGAATTGTGAGGTTTTCTCCATGTGTTTTTTCCAATTTTGATTGAAATTGCTTACGATTAATGTTGTTTATATGGATGTAGACTTCATTACGTCTTTCTTTCTTTTCTTTTTTTTAAGAAGCAGAGGGTTACAATTGAGACGAGGATGGCTATGGTTCTAGATCGCCCAGATTCGAAGAGAGGGAAAATCCTCTTCATTTAATCGATGCAGAGAAGATTTCATACGCCGTTTTCTGTGTTTTCTGTGTTTCTTCGTTTTCTGTAAAAGGATCGGGACTATTTCTGCGTTTTTGTTGCCACGGAGGTTACTTTTCGTTTTTTTGAATTTTATTATGTTTTTAGTTTTTCGGTAAGAATATGATTAAATCGTACTTCGTACCGGTAATCATTATAGGTAATCATACCGATAATCATATGTAATCGGGGTGCGAATTGATAATATTCGTACCGATAGAATATAAAAATTTCTTGTTGTTGAGATATGTGAAGGTTTTTGCTGCTATA
Organism: Mentha longifolia; assembly: GCA_001642375.2. Classification (NCBI taxonomy): domain Eukaryota; kingdom Viridiplantae; phylum Streptophyta; class Magnoliopsida; order Lamiales; family Lamiaceae; genus Mentha; species Mentha longifolia. The sequence continues at coordinate 33,690,678 of CM038115.1, forward strand.
TGTTTGTTATTCAATTCATCTTGGATTCGTACTATAGCATAGGTAATCGGTACGAATTGAACAATATTCGTACCAGTGATCATAGGTAATCGGAATTGACCGATATTCGTACCGATAATCATAGATAATGAGTACGAATTGAACAATATTCGTACCGATTGAAATATAAAAATCTCTTGTTGTTGAGATGTGTGAAGGGTTTGGCTGCTATATGTTTATTTTCTAATTGCTCTTGAACTAACTTTGTGTATTCGTACCGATATGTTTTGTTCTCTCTATAGTGGATTTAATGTTATTGTTATCCCTGAATTCGTACTATTTTATAGGTAATCGGTACGAATAGACTGATATTCGTACCGATAATCATAGTAATCGGTACGAATTTGATATTTCGTATCTCGTACCACTTCCCTGTTCATACGAAAAAAACTGGAAAAAAGAATAAATAAACAAAGAAAACGAAAAAAGACAAACGAAAAAATGGAAAAGGAAAAACAAAAAACATTGAAAAAAAAGACTAAAAAAGTTGAAAAATAATTGAAAATAGAGAAAAAATTAAAAAAAAAGAAAGAAAAAAGAATAAAAACGAAAAAAGAAAAGGAAAAAAATAACAAAAAAATTCTGAAATAAAAAAGTTAACTACAAAAAAAATGGCGTGTAATAAAAAAAAGTCAAAAAATGAAAAAAGAAAAAAAGGCTGGAAAAAAAGTCAAAAATAAAAAAAGAAAGAAAAAAAAAAACAAAAATTTTAAAAAAAACTGAAAGAAAAAAAAAGGGAAAAAAAGACAAGAAAGAAGAGAAAGGAATAGGAGGGAGAGTGCATGTGCATAAAGACAAAAAAAGGTAAGCTTGTCCAATTTGTAAAAAGTGGGTAAATGAGTGTGTAAATTAAATGAGTGGGTAAAAATAGTGTTTTTTATGTGGGAGTGGGTAGATGGTGGTTTGCCCCTTATTTATATGTGGGTCTAATTCGATTAATTCATTAATATGTAGAATAATAATTGTGGGTTTTTTTTTTTTTTTTTTTCAAAAGCTCTATATATATGAAATATGAAATTAATTTCTTAAGGCCTCTTTCATTGTGAATTTTCAATAAATAGATGGATTTTGGAGTCCATATTATTGTGCGGAATCTCATCACTAGCATTCAAAAAAATGAATTTAATTGTTAACGTCACCTAAAATTATCTGCATTTAGTAATTGCTTCCATAACTCAATATGACAAAACGTAACAAAGTCCCCTACATAACTACATATTATTTCACAATTTTCGTTCAAAATTCAATGGGGTTTTTCACACGGATAATTGATAATTCAAATGAATACTAGCAACTGTATACATAGTTTTTTAGTTTTATAAAAAGGAGGAAATATATCGTTTAACTATTTTTTCTCAGTAAAAATCCACATACAGAATGGTCTTTTTTTCTCGTATTATCCGCAGTCATAAGTAGAGACAAACGTGTAATACTTTTGGTAAATGCTGATGAGATGCATTTATATCGTTCAACTATACCACAAGAAACGTTGTAACGTAAGATGCCCGTGTGAAACCATAGTAAAAAAAAAAGTAATAATATATTAATTATAGCTTTAAAATCTATTTATATATACATAATCTTTCAATTGTTTCTCATTTCGCACTTGAGGTCGATTTTTTCATAATTTTGTCAGATTCCGTACTGATATGCGAGTCAGAAGTTGGATTTGTTGAAAATTATGTCATTCATATATAAGGAAATTAGAATCTCACTAATCCTTCGACATATTCGACTTCCATATAAGCATGAAATTTGACGAAATTAAAAAGAACAAAAAATCAAACTCGTGTGAAAATCAGAAACACTTGATAGATTTTGATGCACGTACGCAAAATCATAATTTGTCGAAAGATTTGTGTATTTTGGGGCAATTATCTGATTGAAAAAGTTTGAGTCCAAACTTGTAGCTAGTAAAGGAGAATAGAGGAAAGGACGAGGAAGGAAGCCATAAATCCCAACTGTACATGGAAATAGTGATCGTACGGTTATTTAACAATCTATGTATAATTAAATAAGTGTAAGTATAAGAATAAATTAATGATAGTCCAAGGGCCAGAGTGTAATAAAGGTGAATTAATCCTAATTATTCTAGAGATGATGAATGAAGACAATTGTAATTAAAGAAAGGGCTAACGGAATCTCCATTTAAACAAATGGACACTTCCATCCATTCTTAATCACACGTACGCGGAAACCTAGAGAGACAAACAGATTGTTGTAATAAAACTTTTATCACACACATATATAGAGAGAGAAAAGAGAGAGAGAGAAATTAAATTAGTGTCACATGGCATGTGAACAGCTGTGTGTACCCATCTTGAAGAAAATAAATAATGCTGATAATTTTTAGTACTCCTATATATAGCCTTCTTACCACTTACTCAAGCTTTTGACTCTCTCTTTCTCTCTCATTACTTTTCACTTTCACCTCTCTCTCTCTCTCTAGAAACTGACCAATCCACTTTCAGTCCCTCTCTCTCTCTCCACCTCTCTGAAATGGAAGAAGCAAAAGGGCAGTTCGAGAATTAATCCGCCATTAAAATCCCAATCTTTTGAAGATGAAAGCCGATAATAATCTCTTCCACCACCATTTATACTACTCTCTCTCTCTCCTCCTCCTCACCGCCGCCGCTGCGGAAAACGGCGTCGTTCGGGACTCGCAGCAGCTGATTTCGTTCAAGAACGCTCTCTCCGACCCTACCCAGCTCCCTTCATGGCAGCCGACTGTCTCCCCCTGCAACTTCCATGGCGTCTCGTGCAAGAATACCAGAGTTTCCTCCGTCGACATCTCTAATTCCAACCTCGGCACCGACTTCTCCACCGTCGCCACTTTTCTGCTATCTTTACAAAGCTTGGAGTCGCTCTCGCTCAAGAACTGCAACATCTCCGGCTCCATCTCCGCCGCCGCGGGGAGATTCTCCTGCGGCGCCGCCCTCGCCTCGTTGGATCTGTCTGAGAACGCCGTCTCCGGCCCGGTCTCCGACGTCCCGGCCCTCGCCGCCTGCCCCGCCCTCACCCTCCTCAACCTGTCGAAAAACTCCATCGACCCGTTACCACACTCGCCGCCGCGCGCCGCCGCCGCGCTGCCGTCGCTGCAGGTGCTCGATCTCTCCCACAACAACATCTCCGGCGACACCGTCATCCCGTGGCTGCTCTCCGCCTCCGCATTCCCCGAGCTGCAGCACCTCTCCCTCCAGTACAACAACCTCGCCGGCGGCTTCCCGGAGCTCAACTCCAAGAGCCTCGCCCACTTGGATCTCTCCAAGAACAACATCACCGCCGCCTTCCCCAAATTCACCGACTGCTCCGCCCTCCGCCACCTCGATTTGTCCTCCAACAAGTTCGCCGGCGACGTCGGCGCCTCCCTCTCCTCGTGCCCGAACCTCGCCTTCCTCAACCTCACCAGCAACAAGCTCACCGGCGCCGCCCCTTCCCTGCCAGCTGGCACTTTACAATACCTCTACCTCCAAGGAAACGAATTCCAAGGCCCAATTCCGGTGACCCTCTCCGATTTATGCTCCACCCTCCTCGAGCTCGATCTCTCCTTCAACAAATTCACCGGAGCTCTGCCGGAGAGCCTCGCCGCCTGCTCCGCCCTCCACTTCCTCGACGCCTCCAACAACAACTTCTCCGGCGAGCTCCCCGTCCACACCCTCTTGAAGCTCACAAATCTGAGAACTCTGGTGCTTTCCTTCAACCAATTCGTCGGGAACTTGCCGCAATCTTTCTCGAAGCTAGTGAATTTGGAAATCTTGGATGTGAGCTCGAACAACGTCACCGGCGTGATTCCGGCGGGTTTGTGCGGTGAATCTCGGAACAGCTTGAGGGTGTTGTACCTTCAGAACAACATGCTCACAGGTACAATCCCTCAAAGCTTGAGCAACTGTACTAAACTGGAGTCTCTTGATCTTAGCTTCAATTATTTAAGAGGCAACATTCCTCCTAGCTTAGGATCTCTGCAAAAATTGAAGGATTTGATATTCTGGTTGAATCAACTCGATGGGGAAATCCCTCAAGAGCTGATGTATTTACAGAGTTTGGAGAATTTGATTCTTGATTTCAATGATTTGACTGGATTCATCCCTTCCACCCTTAGCAACTGTACTAGGTTGAACTGGATTTCGTTGTCGAATAACCATCTCTACGGCGAGATTCCGTCTTCCCTAGGCCAGTTAGGCAACCTAGCGATCCTCAAGCTAGGTAACAACTCGTTGTCCGGTAGCATCCCCGGGGAATTAGGCGATTGCCGGAGCTTGATTTGGTTGGATTTGAACACGAATTACCTCAACGGCTCGATCCCCTCGGATTTGTTCAAGCAGTCGGGCAACATTGCTCAGGCGGTCCTCACCGGGAAGAGCTACGTGTACATCAAGAACGACGGGGGCAAGCAGTGCCACGGGGCGGGGAATCTGCTCGAGTTTGGCGGGATCAGGGCGGAGCAGCTCGACCGGATCTCGACTAGGCATCCCTGCAACTTCACCAGAGTGTATAAGGGGATCACGCAGCCGACTTTCAACCACAACGGCTCGATGATCTTCCTCGATCTCTCGTATAATGTGCTCGAGGGCAGCATCCCGAAGGAGCTCGGGACAATGTACTACTTGTCGATACTGAATATGGGGCACAATGATTTGTCCGGTCCGATCCCTCAAGAGCTAGGGCATTTGAAGAATGTTGCCATTCTTGATTTGTCTTACAATAGGCTTAACGGGACGATCCCGCCTTCGTTGACCGGGCTTACGTTGCTCGGGGATATCGATTTGTCGAACAATAATCTCTCCGGGAGCATACCAGAGTCGGCTCCCTTTGATACTTTCCCGGATTACAGATTTGGTAATAACTCTGGTTTGTGTGGATACCCTCTCCCCTCGTGTGGGGCCGTTGGCGCGGGAGGCGCGCAGCATCCGAAGTCGCATCGGAAGCAAGCTTCGTTGGCCGGGAGCGTGGCGATGGGGCTGCTTTTCTCTCTGTTCTGCATATTCGGCTTGATAATCGTGGCTGTCGAGACGAATAAGAGGAGGAAGAAGAAGGAGGCGGCGCTCGAGGCTTACATGGAGAATCACTCGAACAACGCCACGGTTCAGAGCAACTGGAAGCTCAGCGCGCGCGACGCCTTGAGCATAAACCTCGCCACGTTCGAGAAGCCGTTGAGGAAGCTGACGTTTGCGGACCTTTTGGAGGCGACCAACGGCTTCCACAACGACACCCTTATCGGCTCCGGAGGGTTCGGAGACGTGTACAAGGCGCAGTTGAAGGACGGGAGCATCGTCGCGATCAAGAAGCTTATACATGTGAGCGGGCAAGGCGATAGGGAGTTCACTGCAGAGATGGAGACGATAGGGAAGATCAAGCATCGGAACCTCGTCCCGTTGCTAGGGTACTGCAAAGTAGGCGACGAGCGCCTTCTAGTGTACGAGTACATGAAGTACGGGAGTTTGGAGGACGTTTTGCACGATCGGAGGAAGGCCGGAATCACCCTGAACTGGAGCTCAAGGAGGAAGATCGCGATCGGTGCAGCTCGAGGGCTAGCTTTCCTCCACCACAACTGCATCCCTCACATCATCCATCGAGATATGAAGTCGAGCAACGTCCTCCTCGATGAGAATCTCGAAGCCCGGGTCTCGGATTTCGGAATGGCGAGGCTGATGAGTGCTATGGACACACATTTGAGTGTGAGCACTCTAGCCGGAACTCCGGGTTACGTCCCGCCCGAGTACTATCAGAGCTTCCGTTGCTCGACTAAAGGAGACGTGTACAGCTACGGAGTCGTGCTTCTCGAGCTCCTTACCGGAAGGCAGCCCACGGATTCTCCGGATTTCGGCGATAACAATCTTGTCGGGTGGGTGAAGCTGATCGCGAGGAATAAAGTGAGCGACGTCTTCGACCCGATGCTCCTGAAGGAGGACCCGACACTCGAGATCGAGCTCCTGCAGCACCTGAAAGTGGCGTGCGCCTGCTTGGATGATCGGCCGTGGAAGCGGCCCACGATCATCCAAGTGATGGCGATGTTCAAGGAGATCCAGGCGGGGTCGGGGCTCGACTCCGCCTCCTCCTTGGACGACGCCATTTTCAGCACTGCAGGGGAAGGGGTGGGGATGAGCATCAAGGAAGGAAATGAGCACTTGTGAGAAGTGATTGCTTGTACTTTGCGCTAGAGATTGTTGTACCTAGCTAGCCCATCAAGAAAGAAAAAAAAGGAAAAATCTTGTTATTACACATAAAAGAAAAAAGGGGATGTTGGTTTAACTTGTAACAAATGTTGTACAGATATAGTTTGAGTTTGTTATGAATTTTTCAGTTTTGTTCGTTCATGGCTTCTCTTTTCTTGTCTGAAAATAGTAAATTTTTTCTTCTTTTTTATTTTTATGTTTTTTTCTTTCTTAGATTCTTTTGAAAGGTGGTGTTAGATCTCTGACCTCACTGTGATGGTGACTAAGTGTGGATGGTGGAGTTTTGGAACTTTCTTAGTAAATTCTTTTTAAGAAAAAATTCAATTTAAATTTATAATTATTTTATCATTCATTAAAGTCTTGAAATTACAATAAAATGTGAAAATATGTCTGTCGTAATTCTTACATGCATGCAATTCACACATCAAATCCATCATTTAAACTGGGAATTGTAGGTCCTCCATTCTCAATTTCTCATGCTTGCCAGCTGTAATCTTCCAGCTATTTTTCATAAATAAATATAATAATAATATAATTTTTTGTTCTTTTCTTTTTTGCAAACAGGGTGTATCATCATCCAATAATTGTTGAGAGATAGAAAGTATAAGCGCTTGACTGGTCAAAGCTCTTTCTATCTCAATTACTATAGCCTAAGGCCAGATTCAAGGTCAATGGAGGAAAAATAAATTTAAATAAATTTAATTAATCATATTTAATGTTTACATAATATATACAAATAGAAAGGCTATAAAGTTTTGAGATGCCAGCCACTTAAAAAAAGTCTCACTAAATCTGACCCTAATTAATATATATGGTCCAGGTAAAGATTCATAAATGGGACAATAATAATCATTTCATTTATCATAAATCCATCATTATTTATTTATTTATTTTAAAACTTTTGTAGTAAAAGAAAAAGAAAAAGTGAAATCTATTTTGCACTCATTTTCTTGGATTATTACAATTTGTCACCATATACTATAATCATTCACATAAGTGATTTTATACTACATTAGATTTACATACTTTTTTTTATTCATCTAAAGTACTAAATTAAAAGTTAATAAATTTAGAAATATATAAGATTCACTTTTGGGAAGATACCATATCACATATGTACTAATTTTGTTGGAATACAATTTGTCATCATATATATTCCAACTCTACTTTTAAGATTAGTGTGTGGTCCTTCAAAAATTTTATTATAATTCTTGATTGTATTATACAATTGTGTGTTTTGTTTGTTTCTTTAGTGTGTGTGTGCGTGTGCGTGTGCATGCGCATGTGCACGTGTATTCTTTGCTTGAAGACTATGCATTCCGCAAAGCAAGGTCGAGTGCTCAATTACCAATAAAAGTGCACATTTTTACCTTAAAGTTATCAACTTCAAACTCAAAAAGGTCCAATTTTATAAAAATATTTACTCCCCGATTTATCTGAGTATGCACATTTGATTCGAAACGAGTTTTAATAAATGTTAAATGAGTTTGATGTTAGTAGAAGAAGAGATCCGCTTAAGATATAATGATAGGTCCATTTCAGTAATAAAAATGAATCAAACGAGGTATTTTTATAAATAAATAAAGATAATAGTGTCAAATAATTTAAAAGTAATGGCGAGTTATAAATTATCTAGCTTGAAGATTTTTATTTTTATTATTTTTTTGTTTGTTTGAGAAACTAGCTTGAAGATTATTTAAATACACATTGATTTAAATATTCCTTAGTGCTTAATTCCAATAGTGGACCATGCATAAAATAGACCAACTAACTCTTAGTTTCAATGCATCAAGGCACAAACTACTCTATCCTTATTAATGCCTGCCCACTTGGTGTCAAAAATTTTGTATTTTTTTATAATTTAAGAATTTCAAGATCTGTCTTCATCTCCTTAACACCTTTCACCTATCACTAATTTTCCTTTTTTTAATATATATTTTGAAAAATTAAATTGAAAATTAAGAATGTAAATTCATATTAGTTGGATTTGTTAATATTTTGGGGTTTCTTCTAGCTTTCGTATTTTTAAAATAAGAAATGAAAATAAATATTCATATTTTTAATTGATGTTGAACTAGATAGGAAAACACATTAAATAAATTTTTGGGGAAATAAAAAATAATTAATGTAATATAGCTTGAGTTTGAAGGCTTTTACTTTTTCTCATTTTCATCGAAAAACTATCATAATAAAATTATAAATATTTTGCTTCACTTTCACACAACCAAACAATTTTTACAACAAAACAATGCTACCTAATTAAATGTGGACACCTAATTAAACATCTTCCTGCAAATACAGCTGTGCTTGTTCTTCATCTCTCCAACTCCAAGATTTAAATAATTGCAGTTTGTTCCCTTAATTAGCTTGCATTATTTGATTTTAAAATTATCCACTTGTTTAATTTATTAATAATTATTTTCTTAGTATCACAAATACACGTTTATACCTCAGATCCCAAAATTAAAAAGTACGGAGTACTAATATTTTCAATTTTGGTTTAATTAATTTAAAGCCAACCAGACAAATCTCCCACCGAACCGGTACTCAATTCACAAATTAATTTCACTAATTATAAAAAAATATATATTTTAATTAGTTCCATCACATGTGGGTTACAATTTAGGGTGAAAATTTAAAATGCCCTGTTTCAAAATCAATATGTGATAAATGCCCC
>CM038115.1:33699666-33772164 GCA_001642375.2 Mentha longifolia
CTGCATTTATAATAGACTTAATTGAAAAACTAAGCTCTTTCAAACCATCCTTAACTATGAAGTTAATTATATGGCATGCACAACTCAAATGCAAATATTTCCCATCAAACAATAAAGTATTTTCAATCTTCATTCTCCTTTTCAAGTAATCAATTGCAGTGTCATTAGAAGATGCATTATCGACTACTATAGAAAACACTCTTTCTATCCCCCACTCTCTCAAACAAATCTCAATCATCTTCCCAATATCTTCCCCAACATGGCTTGTACTTTTTGTGAAGTTAATTATCCTTTTATGCAAATTCCAATGACTATCCAAAAAATGAACTGTGAGAACCATATAGTTTATGTCTGAATGGAGTTCCAAGTGTCAGTGGTGGTGGACTCACCCTATGGTCACTGATAATTTTTTTCAATTTTTTTTTTCATCCAAAAACAAATCATAGACCATACTTGCAACTTTCTTTCGATTAGGAATTCGGAATCTTGGTTGTAATTCATGAACAAGTGCAGTGAATCCAGCTCCTTCGACAGCCCGAAACGATACTTCGTCAATGATCACATACTCTGCAAGCTTCATTTCACACTTTTTTTGATTGAAAGTGTGAGTAACCATGCTACTTCCTTGCACAAATGTCTCACTTGTCAATATGGGTTGACCCTTGTCAACCTCACTCACATAAAGAGGGCTTAACCTGCAAGACTTGATCAAGTGGCTTTTCAACCCACTAGTACATCCAGATTTCGTTGGTATTTCTTTTTGGCAGTACTTGCATATTGCAACATCCGTTGTTTTTTTTATAGCATAATCCCAATATGGACTTTTCTTTCTTGCAGGGCTTTAGGAGGCTTATGTGCTGAAACTTCTCTTGGTCTTTTTCGACTATTGCCATCATCATCATCAGTAGCATTTGGGTTCATAGAATCAATAGGAGTCATAGTCGTAGGACTGGGAACTGTGTGAGAAGATTCAGACTCCATTCTGTACAAAGAAACATTATAAAGCTATTACAATTCATTCATAATTTGCGGTGTAGATAATAATTTCATTTAACAACAACTAGAAAATATAATTAATTTTCTCATATAGCAGAAGTAGTCTTTCAATTCATACAGCAGAATAATCAATCAAGAGAAAAAGAGGAGTGAGAATGGGAAGAGCTCCATGCTGTGATAAATAATATGTATAGAATCCATATTCTGCGAAGTAAAAAATCTAGGGATGAATCGGCATTCATCATCTTACCTTTTTTGTTTCACATCGTTTATGTGGAAAAAAATAAAGTTCATACAGAAATTCCAGCTGAAAATTAAAAGAAAATGATAACTTACCAAGAAAAGAAGCGGCGGCGGGGTATGGTGGGAGGACCGGCAACGGCGGCTGGCTATGGAGGAGCGGCGACTACTTTCCAACTAGGGCTTTTTGAAATTTTTGGTTTGGGGAAGAAACTTGCACAGTCGGACGTTTTATCTCTTGTTTCAACTATTCATTATCTTTTTATTTATCTCTTTTCATTATTTCTTTTATTTGAATTTTAAATACCACTTTAAAAAAGTGAATTTTTTTATAAGAACTTTTAATTACAAGGGTTATTTATTTACTGCTCACTACAAATGAATTTATGATTTTATTAGTTTCACATGATTATTCAAACGTTATAGTTCATTAGTTCCCAAATTACACTAAATAGTTTTAATGTTTTATTTTATAGAGTCATAATTCATTAGTTATCAATGTGTCGACAATTGACGTAGTTATACCAAATCTTGGAAAATATTACTTAAATACAATTCTCATGTTTGTTGATATGTACTTTATTATAAATAAGGAGTTTTTATCTTAAGATAATTACCAAATTATACTAAATATTCTTAATGTTATATTTTATAGAGTCAAGGTTCATTAGTTATCACTGTGTCGACGATTGACGTAGTTATGCCAAATCTTGAGAAATACTACTTAAATACAATTATCATGTTTGTTGATATGTACTTTATTATAAATAAGGAGTTTTTATCTTAAGATAATTACCAAATTATAATAGATATTCTTAATGTTATATTTTATAGAGTCATGGTTCATTAGTTATCAATGTGTCGACGATTGACGTAGTTATGCCAAATCTAGGGAAATACTACTTAAATACAATTATCATGTTTGTTGATATGTACTTTGTTAGACATTGTATTGTACTATTTTATATCATAGAGTCATAATTAGATGTATTTTTCTATATCATGTTTGATTATAATAAATAATTTATAATATTTTTATTTTTACAAACATTAGTATTAGCATGATTATAAATTATTGAGAATTTCATAGTCATAGACTCATAATTCATTAGTTCTCAATGTATCGATGATTGACATAGTCATCCCACTCATCCCAAATTCTAAGAGATCTTACTTAAATACAATTGTCATGTGTGTTGATAATTGATATATACTTTCTTAGAAATAAAGAGTTTTTTTCTTAATTTATTTACCAAATTATATTAAATTATTTATAATATTTTGTTTTTACAAGCATTAGCATGATGATCATAATAAATCAACAAATATAATTAAGAAATTATAAGTCAATAAATATTTTTAAAATTATATTTAAACTTGGATTTTTTTGATATCATCTTGTATATTATTTAATGATATTAAAAACTTATTAAGGTTGTATTTAAATTTAAAATATAAACATATTAAAAATAAATATATATATATACCGGTAATTATCGGTATTTACCGGTATACCGGAACTTCGGAAAATATCGGAGGGTCGGTATTTATCGAAGGATCGGTATTCACCGGTATACCGGATCTTCGGTATATATTTGAGGGCCGGTATTTACCGAAGGATCGGTATTTATCTGATATTTTGACATTATCGCGGTATCGGTATTTTTCGGTAATACCGTGGTATTGCGATTTTTGATACCGATACCGTGCCGCAGATTATATCGTACCGAAAATTCAGAATATTGAAAATTTCGGTATTTTCGGTATTTTTTCGGTACGGTATCTTCGGTATTTCGGTTTTTTTCCCAGCCCTAGTCAGGAGAGAGAAGAAAGGGGAGGAGAGAGGAGAGAGAAAAGATAAAAGTAAGGGTAATATGGGGAGATAATTGAAATTTGAGCGTTATTTGTGTTTTTGTTATATTTTGGATAAATTTTAATTTTTTATGTCTAAAAAATATAATAATTGTTGCCTCCACACACACACACACACATATATATATATATATATGGGTGAAATGTCGTAAAAGCTAGAATATGTATTATATGTACTAGTATAATGACAAAACCGATGTGATATGTAAGGGTAGTTTAGGATTAGGTATCCTCTCTATCCCAAGTGCCGCCTCTCTATAAGGTTTGGTAAATACTAAATAGAACTCTAGAATATTTAATTAAAAGTTGTGCTTCTGTGTCAATCAATATATTTTTTATGATTCAAGAACAGTCAAGTTCCGGCCTTGCATGCCATGATTGCGAGAATTAGGAGCAATTCCTCGTGTTATGATAATCATTAGTCCGTAAACGAGTCAAAATATTAATCGATAACTATTCGGTGATTAATTTGAAAAATGCTCATTCAGACTCAAATTAAATTAGCAATCGATTCATACTCGATTATTAAATTAAGTACTTGACTTGATTTGCTCGCGGACATATTTAGTTCATAAATATGTAATCGAGCTTAATTATTAGCAAGTTCCATATGAACATGTTTGCGAGGTCATTATCGAGCACATGCATAACCGATTTTGTAATCGAGCTTTAATTAACTTTTTTTTGTGGAAAGAAAATTGTAATACGAGCTCGAGCTTTCTAATTGAATATTTGTCAAGCCGAATTTTCGATCATAAAGTTAAAGCTTGAGTCGAGCTCGAACAATTGAATTTTTAATCAAGCCAAATTCGAGCACGCCAATATTCGGCTCAACTCGGCTCGTTTACAGCCCTAATTATCATTAGATTGCAACTAATGAAGTTCAAGATTAATTATCTTGATTTGTGGCTAAGCTCCATCGTGAGTTCCGATAAAATTAAATTTGAAAATTCACATAATTTAAGTAATTGTTGTTGCTTATATAATATGCATGATATATTTGTGAGTTGTAATACTAATGTTTAAACCAACGGCCTAGATTTCCAACTTGCCATCTACTTGCAAATTTCGACGAAAGTATACCATATTCATAAAAGCCAAAGATTTCGTTGTGTTTGAGACTTATAGTTTTTGTACATTGATTTGGACATGACATGGGAAAAGGTCAAATAATTTGGCTCCACTCCACTAGCCAGTTACTAGGAAATTTCAAACGTAAATCTTGCTATACACACATCCTACTATGCTTAATCTTAATGTATCAAAATTCAAATTATATATAATCATAAGATCGTTCAACTCTACTAACTAAATCATTTCACTGACTTAATCTATAGATCGGAATAGCCCTAAGATGCTTAGTCCTAGTGACGACCATACCATAATTTTCAGACATGTCTAATTCACCGGGCAACATTCCGTCGGGAAGCTCCCAATCGAAGCAATGAACCAACTGCGCTACCACGAATTGAACTATCAGAAGCCCTAGTTGCAACCCGGGGCAGCTCCGACGGCCAGAGCCGAACGGAAGAAGTTGGAAATCCCGACCCCGAAGATCCACATTGCTATGAAGAAACCGGTCGGGACAAAATGTTTCGGGGTCGGGCCAGATGTCAGGATCTCTCCCGATGGCCCACACGTTCACGAACACGTGTATTTTTCTGGGGATGTCGAAACCGGAAACCTTGCAATCTTCTTGGGCGGCGTGCGCCAACAACGGGGCCACGGGGTGGAGCCTCAACGACTCCTTGACCACACAATCGAGGTACTTTAGACTTGAAAGGTGTGATTTCTCCACCATTTGATCCAACCCCACGATTTCCTCAATTTCCTTTTGTAGCTTCTTCATCACTATTGGATTCTTCACCAATTCCGACAATATCCAATCCACGGTTGTCGCTGTCGTGTCAATTCCTCCAATCAACATATCCTGCCCCAATTGAAAAAAGAAAGTATACTTTTTCTTATCACAACATGCAATTGATAGTCTAATATACATACTTTACCAAATATAGCATGTCTATTACCAAAAGCACGGCCTTGACGTGGCGGCGGTCGAAGTCGAACCCGGCTCCGCCGGCCTCCATGATCGCCATCATGACATCGACGAGATCTCGGCTCCTTCTCTCCCTCTCCACCCCTGCCTTTTTCTCGACATGATCGTCGATGATCATGTCGAGAAAGCCATCAAACGTCGCGCTGAGCCTCTCAACGCGACGGTTGAGCCCCTGGAGGTCGAGCGCCGCCAGGACGGGAAATAGTCGCCGAGATTCGGCTGCGCGGCGACACGCGTCGTCGCGTCGATCACATCCTTAAACCCTAATTCCTTATCCAAATCCCTATCAACAAACTTCCTCCCAAACACCATCAAACAGTTCATATCCCCAACGAGGCCCGAAACCCTAGCGGTGACGTCCACTGCCTCTCTCCTCTCCGAAGCCCGCCGGAGCCCATCTACCGTCAGCCCGAGCTCGGCCCGCCGCATGGGCTGAAACTCCTCGATCTTCGGCCCGCTCAGCAGCTCGAAGGTGCAGAGTTTACGCATGTTTCGCCAGTACGGGCCGTACGGGGCGAAGATCAGGTCTCTGTGGTTGTACGTGAGGCGCGTGATCGATAAATAGTGAGGCCTATCCGAAAAAACGGCGTCGTTCGTCTTCAGCACGAGCTCGGCTGTGGCCGCAGACGAAACGACGACGATCGGAAGAGAGCCGAGGCGCATGTGCATGATCTCGCCGTGTTTTTGGGAAAGACGGTGGAAATCTTGGTGAGGATTCTTGCCTAAGAGATGGATATGGCCGATTATTGGAAACCCTTTTGGCCCAGGTGAAGCTTTAGTTTCTTCTTTTTCTGGTTCCGCCATTGACGGAGGAGGTGAAGAAATGCAGCTGCTAATATTGCTAGCGCCCATATCAAGACCATTTTTCTTTTCTTTTCTTTTTTTATTTTGAGTTTAGTAGATAGTGAAGTGTGGAATATATATAGTCGTGGATTTCTTTCCACTATCAATCTTGATTAGTTTGGATTTTTTTTATTTTTTGGTTATTTTCAAGTCAATCAATAGTTAAGTCGTCGAAGGTGCATGCGGAATTAATTGGTCGCACTAAATAATTAATGCGTAGGTCGATTTGTGGCGAAGACTTCCTCTAGACGAAGACTTGCCGTCAATCTAAAGTTGTAAATTTACTACTCTCTCGGTCCTATCGATAAAGGGTTAATTAACTTTCTTTTTGTCATTCTATCGATAAAAGGCTAGTGTCATTGCCTTTTATCGATAGGACGAAGGGATAAAAAGCAGTCAATTAGCCTTTTATCGATAGAACGGAGGGAGTATCTATTATGAAAAATTGTACATGTTGAATGATGAGTAATCCAGATTCTTTGTTGCATATTCGTGTTATATCTCTTGTTGCATGCACTGTTAGATGTTCGACACGTGTTAAAAATATTCCAAAATCAAGATTGATGTCTACGGAATCCTTTAATTATTACTGATTTTAAAAATATATTTAACGCATATCGAACATCCGATAGTACAATATATATTGAGATAGAGGATCCGAATTGAATGACGAGTGTCGCCTCAAATTCAAAGACATCTATATTAATATAAGAAAGTAGGATAGTTTCCTCCAATATTTTTGATATTTGAGCCTCATTTAATTTTTGTAATTAACTAAGTTACATATTTTAAAATATATTATGTTATTTTCTATACAATTCCTTAATTAATGCATTTATTCCTGATGAAAACTCATTTTTATTCATTAAAGTTCAACACATTAATTAAATTTCAAGTATAAATATTAAGTTGACCAACTAATTCTTCTCATTTGTTTCTTTTAAATGTAATTTGAATAATCGATTAAATACTAAAACTAAGTAGTGAATCTCAATCAACATCTCTCAATTTAATGTAATATTTTATATTTTATTTTTTTGTTCTTTGCTATGAAAATTGAAAATATTTTAGTATATGCATGTTCATTTTTCGTTTTTATACACACACAAATAATACAACAACTGATAGTGAACTTAGATAACTCAATTAATTATGTCAGGAGTCTTATAAAATTATAATTATGAAGTTGATCCATATATAAACGTTTAATCAAACAATCTCTGAAAATGAGCTATAAATTTACACATGTATATAGAAATAATTTTTTCTTTCGTCATTTTATGAAATAAAGTAAAAATTATTAATTAAAATAAAAAGTAAGCATTAGATATTTATGATGTTATTTATAGATCAAACATTTGCATCGCGGGTGTACAATTCTAGTTAGAAAATAACATTAGATAGTTTAATTTCGTCGTTACATGAAAGAAGTGGAGTAGAAAACAAGAGAAATTCAATCCAACTTAGATTAATTTCTAAATACTACAAAACTGATGAAAAGGACGAGTGTAGGAGAAGTTGAATGGAAAAGATTGCGAAGAAGCAAACCGAATTAAATGTGGGGAACTATTTTCTCAATACGACAAACTTAAGTGCCGTTTAGGGATTGGTGGATGACTTTTCCACTAAAAAAGAGGATTTTGGAAAGGGGCAAAATGTAATATCCATTTATGATGGTAGATGAAAAAAATTAGCCACTTACTTATTTATATATTAAAAGTTAAAAACTAGCCATTTTCTCATAGGTAAGACAAAATTACCCTTAATGAGACCCTTCCAGCCCGACACACGGGCTCGATCGAACCCATTCGAGCCCAGCATAGTAAGGCTCATTCGATCCCGACGTATGGGCTCGATCGAGCTCATTTGATCACAACACACTAAGGCTCGATCGATCCATTCAGGCCCGCTCGCGCCCAACATACTAGGGTCGATCGAGCCCTATCATATATAGTTGCTGGGCTCGATCGCTCGGGCTATTTGGGGTCGATCGAGCCTTTTGTACTTCTATGAGTAGACTGAATCAGGAACGATTGAGCCTATTCGAATTCGAACGCGCACAACTCAATGAGGCTCGATCAAGCACGATCGGGATAGAATAGATCTCATTCGACCCCGAGAGAGAGAGAGAGAGCATCGCCCAAGGAGAAGACACACAACATAAGAAGAAATGGAGAAGAGGCAGAAGAAGAGAAAATGGAGAAGAAAGCCGAAGAAAAAAAAATGAAAAATACACGTAACAAAAATGGAGAAGAAAGAAAAAAACGAAAAAAAAAAGAAAAAGAAATGGAGAAGACGCATAAGAAGAAAAAATGGAGAATAAATCACGAGATGAAAAATACGCAGAACAAGAAAAAATAGAGATAAAAAATAGAGATAGAAGAAGAAAGAGAAAAAAATGGAGAAGAAAGCAGGAGAAAGAAAAAATGGAGAAGAAAGAAGAAAGAAAAAAAAAAATGGGTTGAGGGCGGAGGGTAAGTGGGGGGAGGCGTGCTGGGTAGGTTTTATTTTTTATGTTTTGTTTAGTTTTATTTTTATTAATTTTTCATTAAATGTAAAAATTTCAAAATAGCTATATTTTATAGTATGTTTATAAGTTAGTGGTTATTTTTTTTCTTTTGTAATACTAAGTGGCTAGTTTACACCACTTTTGGAAAATGATTGGAGTGATAGAAAAAATTTATTTGAATGTCAATTATTTTTTTTGCCGTCATGTATATTAAAAAATATATATATCTTATCTTATATGTGGTTAATTAATTATTCCATATTGAAGTATGAAATATTTATGATGCCGTGGTCCCGTGGGGAAACTTTCTCGCTTCAAAAGGGGTAAAAATGTCTTTTATCCAAGTAGTCAATTGATACACTTAAACAAACAACGTAGCAAAGAAGAGATATATTTTAATCTAATTTGGATTATATTATACATAATTCGGAACTAGTTTGTTGTCATCAATAAATTATTATTTTAATTGCCAAATATAGTTACATTTTGAAGACGAACAATATTTTATAGGTTGTTTTTCTTTCTGTTTATATACGTCAGGAATCAAGGACCTCAAGGTTAAATGATTTACTTCATATGATCGTTGCGTACTCTTTTAAAACTAGTACAAGATTACTATTTGAAGCTTGGATTCCATATTCTATAGGTTAAGTTGTATATCTAGAATCATTTGTGATGAAAAGTTTTAAATTTTAGCAAATAATGATAATTTAAAGTATGGTCAAATGTATGAATAAGATTCCCATTATATGGGCACTTGTTCATAACTTCAAACTTCAAAGTCAACACTTTAAGCACAAAATAATGAGAATTTGATATCAAATCCAAAGTCTATAAAAAATTCGCCGTAGTATACGTTAGTCCATGAACTATTGGTTATTGAATAGGTTGTAAACTTGTTTATTAATCCTTTGTCTTCTAGCATAAGTAAGGAAACAACAATATGTAATTCAACAAGATTCCTTGAAATATTCAATTGGGGTGAACAAATGGTCCCATAACTAAATAATTGTTATGTTATATCTCCATTGTAAGTTGCAAGTAGAGATAAAATTAAAAAAAGATGAACATTATTATAAATAGAGATTTTTTTCGTAATTAATTCAAACCCGCAACCTATAAGTCGGAATAACCATGAGATGGTTAGCCCTTGCAGTGACCAATCCAAAATTTTCAGACATATCTAGATCACTGGGCGCCACTCCATCATGGAGCTCCCAGTCAAAGCAATGGACTAGCTGCGCTACCATCAAGCTAACTACAGTTAACCCCAATTGCAACCCGGGGCAACCCCTTCTACCCGTACCAAAAGGAATAAGTTGAAAATCTCGACCTCGAAGATCCACATCGCTCCCGAGAAATCTCTCGGGAGCAAATTGTTCGGGGTCAGACCAAGCAACGGGATCTCTCCCGATGGCCCAAACATTAATTAGAACTCGCGAGTCCTTTGGTATGTGGAACCCGTCGACCTCGCACTCTTCCATGGCCTTGTGGATGAGCAACGGGCCCACGGGGTGGAGCCTCATCGACTCTTTTATGACACAATCTAAGTATTTGAGGCTCGAGAGATGAGACTCCTCCACCATTTGGTCTGGGCCCACCACTTCTTCAAGCTCTTTTTGGAGTTTCTTCATTTCATTTGGATGTTTTATCAATTCTGACAGTGCCCATTCCACCGCGGCTGCTGACGTGTCCATTCCAGCTAGTAGCATATCCTGAACCACAATATATAAAAAAATATATATAATTTGAGAAAATATATTATTATTAATTATTATTATTATTATTATTATTATTACCAGCAGCACCGCCTTGACATGGCGGCGGTCGAAGTCGAAGCTGGCGTCGCCGGAGTGAAGAATCCCCATGATCGTATCGACGAAGTCGTGGCTCCTCTCCTTCTTCTCGACGTGATCATCGATAATCCTCTCGAGAAACGCGTCGAAAATCCGGCTCAGCTTCTTCAGCCGCCGCGCCGACCCCTGTAGATCCAGCCACCGGAGGTAGGGAAAGTAGTCGCCGAGATTGAACGCCGCCGCCTCCGCCATCGTCTCCGTCATCACCTCCTTGAACCCCCTCTCATCCAAATCCCTATCCACAAACTTCCTCCCAAACACCATCAAGCACGTCATGTCAGCACTGGCCGACGCGATCCTCACGCTCATGTCCACCGCCTCACCCGCCGCCGCCTCCCTGAGCGAGGACACAAAGATTCCTATCTCCGCCTTCCTCATCGCCTCGAACTGCGCAATCTTGAGGCCGCTGAGAAGATGAAGAGTGCAGAGCTTCCGCATATTCCGCCAGTAGGGGCCATAGCGGCCGAAGACGATGTTCCGCTGCTCGTAGCTGAGGTAGTGGGCGGCCTCGTGGTGGGGCCGGTCGGCGAAGATGAGGTCGTGGGTCTTGAGGAAGAGCTCCGCCGCGGAGGGGGAGGAGACGACGATGGTCTCGACGGAGCCGAAGCGCGTGTACATGATCGGGCCGTGTTTTCGGGCTAGGCGGTGGAGATCTTGGTGGGGATTCTTGCCTAGTAGGTGGAAATGGCCGATGATCGGAAGCCCGTGTGGGCCCGGAGAGAGGTTCTTCTTGTTCTTGTTCCGCCATTGATGGAGGAGGTGGAAGAATCCGATCATCGATGCAATCGCCGCCGTCCAAATCCAGTACTCCATTTTTGGTTGGGATTGAAGAAAAGATGATAATGTGAAGAAAAGACGTTCCAATATGGTAAGACGTTCCAATATGGTAAGACGTCCTTTATCATCGATGCAATCGCCGCCGTCCAAATCCAGTACTCCATTTTTGGTTGGGATTGAAGAAAAGATG
The DNA here is from genome assembly GCA_001642375.2 of Mentha longifolia. Lineage (NCBI taxonomy): Eukaryota > Viridiplantae > Streptophyta > Magnoliopsida > Lamiales > Lamiaceae > Mentha > Mentha longifolia. The sequence goes on from CM038115.1 coordinate 33,711,006, forward strand.
ATATGGCGGTTCAGTTATTCAGACTCTAGACTTGGAATTTTCGTGGTGTGTCGGCAGTACAATTAATTAATTCGGTTTATTTTATTTAAATCTAATCTATTATATTATAATATAAAAATGATGCATTATGAACGAGACAAATGGAGTAAAAGATTTCCTAAATTGAAGACTACGAGTTTAGAATATCTTATAATAGGAAAAAGGAATAAGTACTTACTTTTCTTTCTCTATTTTCAATTCAAACTATATGGTGATGTTATAAATTAAATTGTGAATTGGAATTCAAGAGAAGAAAATGTAGAATTCTTGCAATGTTGAATCGAGAAACTGAGGATTTAATTTATATGGAAGTGAGTGATGATTCTGATTTCGATGATTTCGAAATAGTATCTCGTAAAAGAAAAAATACTTCAAAATTATATTTTAAAACCCGTATTAGATTTCGTTAAAAATACGTGCCGAAAAGTCAATATTCAAAATGAAATAATTAGGTGGGATGAAGGTAGTATTTGTTATTTGACCATCATCACATGTTGAATTGAATTGAATTCCATGCTAAGACTTCTTACTTTTTATGAAATCAATGCGCAAGTAGCTGGCGGCGTTGACGTCGCAAAGCTCATTAAATCAAAGGAGTTTTTAAGTAGTAGAGTAGTTTTAGTAGTAATATTAAGAAACGAAAGGAGTATAATATCATAAACTTTGCTTATTTACAAAATGACAAACATATATATATATCATACACAACAAAACATAGTATTATTCAACTCAAACATCATTCTTAATAGCAGAACTGTATCCACTCTGGCCATCATGGTACTTATCCCACAGCATCACTCCTCCATACTTAGCCGAACCCTTGATCGCCGGAAGTACCTCCGACTTAAGATCGCCGGCCGGAACGAATCCGCTTCCAGCAGCCGACTCGGAAGCCGGCAAACCCAGAAAGATTTCAGCCCCCGCAACCGAGCTCCACTGCTTCCAGGCCGCTTCAAGATCCGCCATGCCAGACGAATACTGGCATGGCGGATTGTTATAAAATTGAACCCACACGTAATCGAAAAGTCCCGTCTTGAGCGCTTCCCCGATCCACGCATCGGGAAAGGGGCACTGAGGGGCGGCACTCAGGAACACTTTGTTTCCCCTCTTGCTATAGGCCGAGAGGTATCGGGCCAGGTCATCCCAGTGTTGGTCGGTCCCACCCTCAATATCGAAGTCGATTCCATCCAAAACCGTGTCCCCTAGTGGTCGGGTGCTCGAGCTTCCGCCTAAAAAGTTGTTCCATAAGTAGGTGGCTACTTGCCTGGCATCCTGAGCGGATGTCAGGTAGTAGCTGCCTGCGGCCCCGCCTAGAGAGAGAAAGACTTTGACACCGTTATTCTGACACGACTTGATGTCAGAGGCGAGGCCAGTGCAACCACCATCAGTGGGGTCGCAGTGGCCGGCAAGATTGATCGCCGGTGTTTGACCGTTGCCAAATGTTGCGAGAAATGCTACATTGACGAATTGGTAGTTTCCCGATGCACAAGTTTCTGCTAGGGTTCCTTCATTTTCATTTTGGCCCCAATAGATGGATATTTTGCCGGCTTGAGAAATCGAAGAGAATAGGTATATGGAGATGAGTAGTGTTAGTGGAAATCTCGAGTGAAATGCCATTTTTGGTATTTGATAATTCTAACTTGAGTTGAATTTGAGGGGTTTTTTTTTCCACTTGGGATTTGCATTGTTTAGAGCCTGATGATTTATATAGGAGGAGGTGTTCTTAATAAGGATAAATCAGAACTCCAAATTCGAAAAGGGACTTGGCGTTGCGGTTAAGTTGTTTTTTTATCATTTAATTGGTTGAATGGTTCATCCAAATTATTATTCTAAAATATGAAATAAGTAACATTTCTTGATCAATAACATGGAAATGTGATTTAACTTTTATTAGAAAACAGAAGAGGAGTCAACATTTTACAATTGGTCGAAATTTTTATTGATATAACTTAAATGCAACGCCACACTTCTACTTGAAGGGTGATCATTTAAGTTGATACTTGTGTTGCTTCCCAAGTAGAAAATTATGTAAATATTTAAAGAGAATAAGAAGAAGCAATGAGAAAATGAAATTTAAAACTATTAAAAAAAAAACCCTATAGATGGCTAGTTGATAGAGGTGGTACAAATAAAAAAGACTTTGGAGTTGGACCTCATGACTCTAGGCCCGACACTCTTCGGGCCGGTCATGTCGAAAATGATCTAAACTCCAGTAATGTTTTCCTTGGCTTGAATGAGTCATTATATACCCGACCCGATAGGATTTTAGCCCGGCCCGGCCCGGTTTTCTTCAAACCCCAATAAACAACCAATCATTGTGCGCTCGTAGTGGTGGGCCTTTTAGATAACTTTGATTTGGGCCTTGTAAGAAAAAAAATTGCTTACGATTTAAGTGAGCCCATTAAGCTCTAGAAGAGTTTGATTATATAGGATTTCTCTAATATAGGCTTAAGGTTTTATTAGAGTTAGTTGTAAATAATAAACTCCATCTGTCTGATTTCATTTGTTTCATTTTATTATTTTAACAAACGAGTCAAATAAATTGAGACGAAGGAAGTACTATTTATTTAAATATCCGCCCATCAGAATTATGAATTTCTCAAAAGGAACTAATTAATTGATAACATTTTCTCTAACCGATATGATTTTGAAAATATTGTTAGCTTGAAGGAATATCATAAAAGACATATTTCAAAAATATAAAATTGACTAGATAGTGTAAATATCTCTCTTTTGTCTCTTTGAAGAATGACCATTGAAAGAGTTTCACTTTGAGTGATTGCTAAGGATTTGGAATACCCTATATGACGTCACCACTTTTTATTTTATCAACTGTGCTATATGACTCATCTCTTGTTTAAATCCACCTTCTCATTTAGGGTTTTCTTCAAATATTTCAAATTGGGAACATAGGATATGATCAAGTCTATTGAATAGGTTGGAAACTTACTTATTAATTCTTTATTTTCTAGCATATGAGATGGTCTCATAAGTTTAATTTGATTCAAACCCGCACCCTATAAGTCGGAATAACCATGAGATGGTTAGCCCTTGCAGTGACCAAACCGAAATCTTCAGACATGTCTAGATCACCGGGCGCCGCTCCATCATGGAGCTCCCAGTCAAAGCAATGGACTAGTTGCGCTAACATCAAGCTAACTACAGTTAACCCCAATTGCAACCCGAGGCAACCCCTTCTACCCGTACCAAAAGGAATAAGTTGAAAATCTCGACCTCGAAGATCCACATCGCTTCCAAGAAATCTCTCGGGAGCAAATCGTTCAGGATCAGTCCAGGCCCCAAGATCTCTTCCGATGGCCCAGACATTCACAAGAACTCGTGAGTCCTTCGGTATGTAGAACCCCCCGACCTCGCAGTCTTCCATGGCCTTGTGGATGAGCAAGGGGACCACAGGGTGGAGCCTCATCGACTCTTTTATGACACAATCTAAGTAGTTGAGGCTCGAGAGATGAGACTCCTCCACCATTTGGTCTGGGCCCACCACTTCTTCAAGCTCTTTTTGGAGTTTCTTCATTTCATTTGGATGCTTTATGAGCTCTGACAGTGCCCATTCCACCGCGGCTGCTGACGTGCCCATTCCAGCTAGTAGCATATCCTGAACCACAATATATAAAAAAAAAGACATAATTTTTGAGAAAAATATATTATTATTATTATTACTCCTTCCCTCCCACTCTAAAAGATATCAATGCTGGAAGAGATAATAGATTTTAAAATAGTATTAGTTGTGAGATAAGTTTTTATCATTTTAGATAAGTGGACGTCCCAATAAGAAAACACAGGTGAGACCGAGGAAGAGGGAGTATTATTATTGTTACCAGTAGCACCGCCTTGACATGGCGGCGGTCGAAGTCAAAGCCAGCATCGCCGGAGTGAAGAATCGCCATGATCGTATCGACGAAATCGTGGCTCCTCTCCTTCGTGATCATCGATAATCCTCTCGAGAAACGCATCGAAAATCCGGCTCAGCTTCTTCAGCTGCTGCGCCGACCCCTGCAGATCCAGCCACCGGAGGTACGGAAAGTAGTCGCCGACATTGAAAGCCGCCGCCTCCACCATCGCCTCCTTCATCACCTCCTCAAACCCTCTCTCATCAAAATCCCTATCCACAAACTTCCTCCCAAAAACCATCAAGCATGTCATGTCAGCATTAGCCGACGCGATCCTCACGCTCATGTCCACCGCCTCACGGGCCGCCGCCGCCGACCTGAGCGAGGCCGCCAAGATTCCGATCTCCGCCTTCCTCATTGCCTCGAACTGCGCAATCTTGAGGCCGCTGAGAAGCTCAAGGGTGCAGAGCTTCCGCATATTCCGCCAGTAGGGGCCGTAGCGGCCGAAGACGATGTTCCGCTGCTCGTAGCTGAGGTAGTGGGCCGCCTCGTGGTGGGGCCGATCGGCGAAGATGAGGTCGTGTGTCTTGAGGAAGAGCTCCGCCGCGGAGGGGGAGGAGACGACGATGGTGGGGACGGAGCCGAAGCGCGTATACATGATCGGGCCGTGTTTTCGGGCCAGGCGGTGGAGATCTTGGTAGGGATTCTTGCTTAGTAAGTGGAAATGGCCGATGATCGGAAGCCCGTGTGGGCCCGGAGGGAGGTTCTTCTTGTTCTTGTTCCGCCATTGATGGAGGAGGTGGAGGAATCCGATCATCGCTGCAATCGCTGTCGTCCAAATCCAGTACTCCATTTCTGGTTGGGATTGAAGAACTGATGATAAAGAGTTCTTCTTGGAAGTTATATAGAAAGTGAGTGATGATTTCAGAGTATTGACCTTCACATGTGCAGTTGAGTTATATGGAGGTCATCCATTAATGGCGATTCAATTATTCAAACTCCATTCTTTGAATTTTCGTCGAGTGTAGAAGACTAGTTAGCATTAATTAATTCGATATTTTCTTTTCTTTTTCTATATTTCTTGAATTTAAAGTAGATGGTGACATCATATGTTTCCATGCATGCTGCTAATTAAATCGTGAATTGGAATTCAAGAGCAAAAAATAATGTGGAATTCTTTGATTGGAATTCTCTATTATATTTTGGTGTTGCATCTTTTATTGCATATTTGATGTTCGTCAAGTGTTTAAAACATTTCCTGAATCAACAATAATTAAATAATTTTATTAAAAAATGTCGATTTAGAAAAAATTTATAATATATATCCATCATCTAAATGTGCGATGAAAGGTGTAATACCGAAATGCTATAGAGAATCTTGATTTGAAATTCTTGCAACACTGAGTCTTAAAACTGAGGATTTTATTTATATAGAAGGGTGTGATGATTTTGATTTCGAATAAGTTGTGATTTGATTTTGGTGTATGTATTATTTGATAATTTGACTATCATCAGATGTTGAGTTGAATTGAATTCTATAGTAAGACTTCCTCTGTTCTAAACTTGGTATCCCAATCGTGTTTCAAAATTTGATTTTTATTAATTTTATATTGTATTTTATAAAAATAAAAAAATATTATAACATACTAAATCATCTACTATTAGACATTTATAAGTAAAAATCTAAATTTTAAAAAATTATATACCCTATTTTTGAATTTATCAACACTAATATAACTAATAAAAGTGAAATTAAATGCTAAAAAATAATTATAAATCCTAATTGGATGGATGAACCCTTAAAAATAATTATAAAAATAAATTAAATTATTATAAAATAAATTAATTGAAAAAAATATAAAACTAATAAAAATAACGATTTGGAATACAATTACGACACATAATTGGGGATAGAGGATTCTAAATCACACTTCTTACTTTCTATGAAATCAATGCGCAAGTAGGTGGCGGCGTACGTGGCACAGCTCATTAAAGGTTGGCCCTTAAAATCAAAGAAGGAACTATTATTAAGTACAGTAGTTTATAGTGATAAATTAAGAAAAGAAAGGAGTATAATTATATTATAAACTTTGCTTATTTACAAAATGACAGACATATACTCCTTTTTTTCTTAAGATTGAAGAGCCTTTTCATTTCGGTATGAGAATTAAGACGAGAGTGTTTAGTGTTTAAAATGTATTATCTTTATAGAGGAAGTGTTGTTTATATATTTAGGCATATTTTAAAACTAGAGCACCGTAGATGTTCTTGTAATTAATCAATAGTTACGTTTTTTTTAGATAGATAATATCAATTGCATGCTAAACATAAGATATGCAGGATATATATATATATAGAGAGAGAGAGTTTGGTTCATATAGATTTAAGTCCTAGTGTGAGAAATGCGAATTATGCTTAAAACTATACAAAATCATGCTTACAGCTATACAGAATCATGCTTATGGTGCATGCACCATAAGCACAACATGCACCATAAGCATGATTCTGTATAGCTGTAAGCATGATTTTGTATAGTTTTAAGCATAATTCGCACTTCTCACACTAGGATTTATTTGCATGTGAACCTTTCCCTATATATATATAGAGTTTGGTTCATATAGATTTAAGTCCTAGTGTGAGAAGTCCGAATTATGCTTAAAACTATACAAAATCATGCTTAAAGCTATACAGAATCATGCTTATGGTGCATTTTGTGCTTATAAGCATAAAATAAGCCATAAGCATAATTTTGTACCATAAGCATGATTTTGTATAGCTGTAAGCATGATTTTGTATAGTTTTAAGCATAATTCGCACTTCTCACACTAGAATTTATTTGCATATGAACCCTTCCCTATATATATATATATATATATATATATAAACAATGATAGGATGGACTGAAAATCGAATGAATTGCTAGATGTTATATGTGGCTATCAAAGAAAGTACCAATTAATATTTAATTTGAATAATTGTTTATACATACTAAAAACATTTCAAAAAATTATTGGCCAAAGAGCCACCCGAAGATCGAAGTAGGGTTACGGCCAAAATATTTTAGCTCAAAAATAATTTAACTTGACCGAATCAAATCGAAAATTTCCCTATCAGAAAAAGTTATATAGCTCTAATTGCGCAAGGCAACCCAAATAGCCCAATAAAATTACATGGGTGAAAAGCATGAATGAACCAAATACGTAATTCATATAATTAGTAAAACTAATTATTTCTTGTGTAGTTATACTTATTTTGAGTGTCAAGTGACTCATTAGGCAAGTTTGCTTAGGTCGAACTGGGCGAGTTAACCCGAATGTCTGATAAAAATATGTGGATAAGTTATCATACATTCACTAAAAATTGTGTTTACTGTACTATCAAAAAAAGGGGAAAAATTGTATTAAAAATATATTTAAAAAACATATAGAGAAATTGATATGCATAGTATATTGTGTTTTATATGTAATCATTCAGATTCCAAATAGCTAATAAAATGGCTACCAAACTATATATCGTTTTTAATTACTTAGGTACTTAACTATACAATGTATATTAAATGTTCAATTTATTAACAAAAGTTGGAGTTCCCCTTTTAATATCTTATCTTACTTAGGTAGTACTTAACTATATAATGTGTATTAAATGTTCAATTTATTACTAATAAATGTTGGAGTTCTCCTTTTAATATCTATGTGTATTTCGATGTCTGATTAAATGATTTTAAATTTGAAAAACTTTTGAATATATTGATGCAATTTATATTATATAAATACCAACTAATTTCAAAATAAATATTAATTTGCATTAGAATGATATATCTATTTATATAAGTTCTCCACCAGAGAATTTTTATAAAATTAGACGCGGGATTGAAGAATTTAAAAAATTACGAAAAAATAATATAGATATATTCTTATAATTAATTAATAGCTAAGTATTTTTTTAGATAAGTAATATCAATTGCATGCTAAACATAAGATATATATATATATATATATATATATATATATATATATATATATATATATATATATATATATATATATATATAGGATGGATTGAAAATCGAATGAATTGCTTTACGTTATATGTGGCTATCATGGAAAGTACTAACTACTACAGTATGAATTTGATTAATTGATTTGATTAATTGCCTATACAAACTAAAAACATTTCAAAAATTATTGGCCAATGAGCCACCCAAAGATCGAAGTAGGGTTACGGCCAAAATATTGTAACTCAAAAATAATATAGCCTGGTCGAATCAAATCGAAAATATCTCCGTCAAAAAAGTTGTATAGCTCTAATTGCGCAAGCCAACCCGAATAGCCCGATAAAAACACATGGGTGAAAAAGCATGAATGGACCAAATGCATAACTCATAGCTAATACAATCGCTACCGAATTATACATTTATTTTACTTAGGTACTTAACTATACAATGTAGTATATCAAATGTTCAATTCATTAATAAATGTTGGAGTTTTCCTTTTAATATGCATGTGTATTTCGATGTCTAATTAATTGAATCACTACCAAATTATATAATTATCTTACTTAGGTAGTACTTAACTAAGTAATATATACTAAATGTCAATTTATTAATAAATGTTGGAGTTTCCCTTTTAATATCCATGTGTATTTCGATGTTTGATTAAATGATTTTGAATTTGAAAAACTTTTGAATATATTGATGCAATTTATATGATATAAATGCCAACTAATTTGTGAAATAAATATTAATTTGCATTAGAATGACATATCTATTTACATAGGTTCTCCACCAGCGATTTTTTATAAAAACTAGATTTGTACACCCGCGATGGAGGGGTTTGATTTATAAATAATATGATAAATATTTAATGTTTACTTTTTATTTCAATTAATAATTTTACTTTATTTCATAAAATGATGAAAGCTTTTTTTTTCTATATACATGTGTACTCTCGTATGTTGTGTTATATTTGATTATATATATACACAGTTTATATGCATGTGTAAATTTATAGCTTATTTTTAGAGATTGTTTGATTAAACATTTAAATATGGATCAGCTTCATAATTATAATTTTATAAGACTCCGAACATGATTAATTGAGTTATCTAAGTTCACGTGTGTGTGTGTGTGTGTGTGTGTAAAAGAAAAATGAACATGCATATACTAATATATTTTCAATTTTCATAGTCAAAGAATAAAAAAAACAAAATATAAAATATTACATTAAATTGAAAGAAGTTGAGACGGTAAAATTGAGATTCACTACTTCGTTATAGTATTTAAATCGATTATTCAGAATTATATTTAAAAGAAACAAATGAGAAAAAAAATAGCTTGTCAAAATTAATATTTATACTTGAAATTTAATTAATGTGTTGAACTTTAATGAATAAAAATGAGTTTCCATAGGAATAAATGCATTAGTTAAGGAATTGCATAGAAAATAGCATAATATATTTTAAAATATGTATAACTTAGTTAATTAAAAAAAAAAATTAGCCTCAAATATCAAAAAAATTGGAAGGAAACTATCCTATTTTAATATGTTAATATAGATTAGGTGTGGGATTTAAGAATTTAGAAGAAAAAAAAAAGTATAGATATATTATTATAATTGATTTATAGTTACGTTTTTTTAGATAAATAATATCAATTGCATGCTACACAAAAGATATACATCTATCTATATCTATATATTATATATAGACAGCAAAATAAAGGTCGATTAATCATGATTTTTTTTGATTATTTTGCTAAATTCTCATAATTTTGGCTAATTAATCAATACTTTAATCTAATTAATTAATATATGTCTTAAATTTGATACTATACAATTTATCTCAATATGGACTCTTATTAATTATAAAGAACTAATTAGAACATATCTCTAGAACTCATTACCAATTATTAAATATATTTTGAATATTTTATTATTCTAATGCAAAGTAAAATTTTATAAAATTTAATATATTAACGGGAAAAAAAAAATCTTATGTTGCTTGGGTGTATTTAATGTTACATACTTACATCCGACAAAAGCTTTTAGTATTGTTTCCTTTTTCTTTTCCTGAAATAATGAAGTAAACTATATGCATAATAGATCTTGATTCTATGCTTATTTCAATTTTTCAAATTATTTTCCTAAATTCTTATAGCTTTGACATGAATTATATCCTATATTGAATTTTGTATGAATTAATCAATAAATAATCCGTATACATCACATTCAATATTTATTATTCATAAAAAATCAACAATTATTTACTAGAAGTAATTCTTATATTTTTGGCTTCATCAAATACGAAATATTCATTACGTTGTGTATGATATCTTGATTATTTTTACATGTGAATATTGTAGTGAGAGTAATGTTCGTTTACCCATTATGGGCATGGTTAATGTGCCCACGGTTGAAGTGACAATATTATATTTAAGGAAAAAATTAATTAGTATACCTTATAAAAATAAATTTTACCTAAAAAAAATAAACCCTACCAAAAAAAAAAAAAAAAAAAAACTAAACTCTAGAAGGAAAAATTATTGACGCGGCAGTACCACGTCACCCGTAAACACATTAAGCATTTCTGATTGTAGTGGTATATATATTCATATTGAAGAAATACGTTTGAGTAAAAGGTTAAAAATCATTATTGGCGTGGTTGAAAGTAATATAATAGCCATTTTCTTTTCATTTAAATTCGGTCTCTTAATCTTTATTGATATAGAATAATAGTATAATTTAATATGATAATAAGTATTGGAGATATATATAATTATATTTTAAAAATCTTTAAGAGCCCTTATTTCAAATTAATTAGATTAAATTATTCATAAGTAAGACAAAGTTATGAATAATACGAGAGAAAATTTATCTTCACGATACTTCTTCGGGTCAATAAAAAATACTCATCACATGCTGATATTGTTTTTGACGGGATGTGGCATATATATAACTTTTTTTTATTTTTAAGGAATCATCATTAAATATATAATGTTGTTAATTCTTATTGTAAACGATAATTTATTACTTGATTATCTTTATTTTAAATTTTAATCTATTTAATCGAGTATAACTATTTGGGAAATATTATAGGCTTCATATTCAACTATATGAGAAATATTACTCCTCCTTAGCCAGTTTTTAATATAGCTATATGGGAAAATATTATCTTTTTTTCCCTTAACTTTGTACTCCATAACATAACGGACAACTCGACATTCATGAGAAATGTTATCAACTTGATATTAACAAATACAACGAGTCGGAAAATGTTAATCATCCACCTAGCTACTTGATTTTTCTACAATGAATAATGAATAGCTTCACCTTCAACTTAAATGCAATTACATGAGAAATAATATCCCTTATCAACTAATTTTTTTTATTACATTAAAAAATGGACGGGCTTGACAGACAGATTCAAAAATAATAACTCTCCTTTTTTATTTTATTTTTGTGAGGCTATAGGAGTTATAACAATTTTTGTAAATAATTTGTTAGTAAACCCATAGACTTACCTTAACCAAAAGAGATAGATTGTATCTATAATTTAATTTTTTTTGAAGATAAGTTTCATATGGAAATAATATAATTGTTTCTAGAGGTATATTTTATCTAAAATTTAATTCCTATAGGCATCTAAAAGATAATTATCTGCGGGCTTAATAATTCAAACTCATAACTAATTGCATCAAACTACTCCGTATTATATAGGTAATATTCCGTATTACATAGGTAATACAATTAAATATTTATCTCAGATTTTCGTATATATTTTCCTCAAATCTCATATCTTGAACTTTTTAATTAATAATTTAATCAAATAATTCACTATTAGGACTGTTGAGAATTTATAATATCAATATATATATAATAGCAAAATAGATCTCAATCCTATGTGGCAGTACATATGAGTATTCGTGAATATTTTCTAAAATTCTCATGGCTTTGATTTTATAATACATTAATTTTATTTAATTGCAACTATCTCACATCCGATTATTTATGAAACATTACCAATAAATAATTAATATAAATATATACCACACCTTTAAAATTATTTGTCTACAATTAAAATTTAAAATATTAAAAATATGAATTTATTTTTCTACTTTTTTAATCAAAACAACTCGAATAAATTATTAAATTTTTTTGCTTACATATAGTACAACTCGATCTAATTAAATTTTATTCCTATACTATAATTATTCAACAAATGGAATACCATACAAAAAATCTCAAGGATAATAACGATAATTAAAACGATCAAATTCAATCCATAAGCTCCAAAGAACTTAAATTTTATAGCCTAAATCCGTCCAAATTATTGGGGAATCGAGATTAACAATCGGGCAGGACCTATAAAAAGAGTCATGTCTCTAATTCTATAATTTTGTTTTATTAATCAATTGATTTTTATTTAATTTATTGATCTCAAATCGACTTTTGAGAAAGACGACTTCATCAAAACTCAAATATGATAGAATCATCTCAGTTTTATCCCAGATAAACATGTGAAATACTTCACATTAATGAGAAAATTATACCATTATGACTTATAGTTTCTCAGTTGAGTAGGGACGGGCCGATAAAAAAGTTTATATGAAGGTGTTAATCGATTTTTGAGAAGATGATTTCATTGATAGGAAAACTCAAATATGAGAGATTATCCTTAATAAATATTTAAATAATTGGCTATTTGACATTCTATCCTTTAATTATATCGAGGGTGGTTTTACTTTAAATGAATATAACCATGACAAAAAATCTTACTCTCATTGACCTATTTTTTTTCGACCAACTAAAAACTTGAGATGAAAATACAACTACTTGAAACATTTTAAAAATATATAATTGAAGGCTTAACATTCAAAATGAGTATAACTACACGAGAAACAGGAACAGACTACTTGACATTTAAAAATAGTAAAACTAATTGAGAAATGTCATACCTCATTGATTTTTTTTTTTTTAATTTTTGTTTTCCTAATTCAAATTAATGTTATTTTTTTTTCTAATAGATCCTAACAATACTATAAAAATCTTAAAATAAATACTTTCACGAGAAGTGATTCCCGTCGAATTTTGACGGGTACTAAACTAGTAATTTATATATATTAAAATATAAATTGTATGCTAAGATAGGCATAAATGTATAAATCGTTTTTTTAGATAGGCATGATTTATAAATCCTGTGATTGATTAATTATTGATTACTATTGTATAAATATATGTATTTAGATAAACACGTGAATTGTTGTGGTGCTCTGACTTCGCAACGAAATGTGTGTATATATATATTGATTAATTATTGAGGATGTAGGATACACCACGTAGGCACATGAATCGTTGTGGTGAAGGATTCGAATTCATGATCTCCCACATGATAGGCTATGTCTAATACCATTACACCACATATAATTTGTTTATTTAAATCCTAATATAATATGGAAATATAAGATATCTACAAATTTTGATTAATATAAGGTATATATTGATTAAATTATTGATTAATAGGCAAAATTATGAAAATATAAAATTATGAAAGTTTAGAAAAATAAAATTATGAAAATTTAGAAAAATAAATATTTTTTCAAAATATTTGTCGCAATATATGATATATCTCAAGTTTTTGGATTTAATTTATTTATTCTAGATATTATTTAATAATTAGACGTTATTAAATAATTGGATTATTATTATTATTATTATTATTATTATTATTATTATTATTATTATTATTATTATTATTATTATTATTATTATTATTATTATTATTATTATTATTATTCAAGTTTGTGGATTATTATTCTAGGTATCTCAAGTTTGGGAATTTAATAATTGGGACGTTATTAAGTGTATATTTTAAAATATACATTCAAGATATGTATAAATATGCTATGTCTTAATACCACTACACCACATGATCTCCCACATCCATGCAATATATTTAACGATTTTCAGGCCACCCTATCGGGCTTAGGCTATTTTTAATTCATATTGATCGGGCTAAATTGTTTTTAGATTAATATATTTTGACCCTACCACTATTTCGACGGGTTAGGGTCGAATATTTTTTTTCAACTCGAACGAGCCCAACAACTCGATAGGGCTGGCCCGACAAGTTGGCGGGTTGACTCGATAACCCTAAATTTTTTTATTACTTAGTCGTTGAAGTTCATTACTTTGCTAAGGTGTACTTATCATATAACTTTATATGCTAAGTTATACACATATTAAAAATTACAATTATTACGCTCATGAAATGAACTTTTTATTTTTATTTTTTTACATTTTCACATCTCAAATAGTTACTTATTACATATTACGTAAGTTGGAGTCAAATAATATAAGGCAAAGTTCTTTGGATGATATAACATGACTTATTTTATTTCTTACAAAATTACCATTTAAAAAAAAAATTATATACTTTTTCTATTTTCCTCAATTTTTTGATCCGACGGGCTAGCCTGAGCCCCGAAAATTTAGGGTTAGGGTTGGAAATTTCTAGCTCGAAAAAAGATGCAGCTCGATTCGACCCGAACCGCATAATCCGAAACCTGATAGGACTGGCCCGAAACTTAGCGGATTGACCCAATTGACATCCTTGAATATATTAGACACGGAAATAGCATTGTTTCAACGATTTCAGGCAATCCTTATCGGGTTGAGGCTATTTTTTAGTTCGGGTTGATTTGGTAAACAGTTTTTTAGTAAAAAATATTTTAGCCCTAATAATATTTTGGTATTAAGATAGCCCGTTGACAAAGAAGTTTTGAATTTTTTAGCTCTGACACTATTCGATTTTGAGGTGGCCTGTTGCATAATAAGTTTTTGAATTATTTTTGCCCTAACACTATTTCGATTTTGAGGTGGCCCGTTGGCTATAAAGTTTTCCAAATGCTCTGAGTATGTATCGATACCCATGATATTTTTTAATTATTAGCCACAAATTCGATTTTGAGGTGGCCCGTTGGCCAATATTTTTTTGAAATTCTTTTAGTATGTAACGATAGCTATAATTGTCAAATTTTTGTAATAGTATAGTTTTAAGTTAAAACGCTTGACAATATATTATACACAAAATCAACTTTTAGGTGGCCTATTAGCCAATAAATTTTTGAAATTCTTTTACTATAGTATGTATCCATAGCTATAATTGTCAAATTTTTGTAACAAAAGTGTATAATTTTAATTTAAGGCACTTCATAATAAATTAGACAAAAAATGAGAATCATTTCAAAAAGTCTCCTTCATGCTATTTTCGATGTTAATAGGTTAAGCAGAATAAGGCGTCGACATGGGCTACATGGCCATGAGTGATGATGAAGCGGAAGAGGTAACACTTACTCAACTCCATTTCTACTTACCAACTCTCCACATGAACAGTATGAGGAAGAAGATTCCTCGTGCATTGGAAGTGAGCTTCTCGAGAACCATCTAAAGTTACTCGAGAATCACGAATCAATGCAAAAAGTTTTGATTCAGTACCGCAAGGAGAACAATAGGCTTGCAACAACTCTTGAACTAAAAGAGTTGGAGTTGTTTGCAATGACCGAGAAGTTCAATGACCTTTACGTGAGGTTTCAAAATTTATTGGCCAATGGACTACCTTAAAATGAATTTTGTATCCTGAAAATCGAAATAGTGTTAGGGCCAATTAAAAGTTATAGTATTCTACTAATAATCTCTGTAGCAATATAATATTATAATATTCATTATGTCCTGCCGAAATAGCCTTATTTCTTTATTTTATATCTCATATATACTCAAGAAATCAGGCCATTTCGACGGGGTGGAAGAAGTATTAGTTATGTGTTCTTTCTAATTGTGTCCACTAAAAATTAATTAACTAAAATCTAAATAACTTTTTTATTTTTATTTTTTAATCAATTATGTGCACATCATATACAAATTTCTTGCAATTTGATGCTGGAATCAAACTCTAAACTAAGCATCACTATTTTGGAGAGTGAAGTGAAAAGTAGTGGTACGGGAAGAGAATAGGATGCGAATTATTTTAGTATGTATTGATAGCTGTAATTGTTACATTTTTGTAATAAAAGTGTATATTTTCAATTTAAGACACTTCACAATAAATTAGACATATAATGAGAATCATTTCAATATTTCCCGTTGACCGGGCAGAGCTTCATGCTATTTTCGATTTTAATAGGTATAAGTAGAGTACAACTATTCGATAAATACTGGAGTACAACATATTAAAATACACATTTTTTTTAAAATAAAAATTATCATAATACTTCCATCTTAATAAATATACAATAATATGATACCCATCGAATTTCGACGGGATACAAAATAGTATATATATATATATATATATATATATATATATATATATATATATTGATGATATGATTTCGTGCATACTTAATTGTCTTTTGTTATGTGAAATATAAATATTATGAAGGCATTATTTTATTTATACGACCTTCTCATTATGAATAGAAGTTCCACAAAAAGTCTTTAACCGTTGGGAAGTTTAGGAGCATAGAACAATTGCAATTGAATGGATATCATGTGTTTCTCCAAACCCCAACAAATTAAAATCATTTTGGGCTCATAGTGGTGGGCCATTTAGATAACTTTGATTTGAGCCTTGTAAGAAAGAAATTGTTTACGATATAAATAAGCCCATAAAGCTCTAGAGGAAGATTTTAAAGGTGATGTCGCGTAGGCATATTAATTAACATGGTATTCCGAATCCACAACGAAACGTATAATATATTAATATTCGTCCATCAAAATTGTGAATTTCTCAAGAGGAGCTAATTGATTATATTTTCTATGACGATCTGATTTTGAAAATATTATTAACTCAAAGGTATCATAAAAGATATATTCATTAATAAAATTGACTAGATAGTGTATATCTTTCTCTCTCTCTCATTGAAGAATGGCCATTGAATGAGTTTCACTTTGAGTGATAGCTAAGGATTAGGCAGCCTAAATGGAATACCTATTTTCACTTTATTCACCACTTTTTATTTTATCCAACACTATGCTATATGACTCACCTCTTGTTTAAATCCACCTTCTCATTTAGGGTTTTCTTCCAATATTTCAATAGTGGAGTTGTGACTATTGAGATAGGCTGCACATAAAATATCTACTTTTATAGGTCTCAAATTTTTAATATGGAGAATCTTTTATAGGTCTCAAAGTTTTCTATTACGAATCTCAATTGTATTTTGACCTTTTCATGATACTTACCTTTGTTAGAATCCTAATATTTTAATCACATACCAGATTGAGACCTAAAATACTATATATATAGAATTAATAAAATAAATCTTCAAACGCATCACCTTAATTAGTAAATTAATTAATAGTCAAACAATTATTTTAATTTGATATTAGCTCACAAGATGTAATAAGAGACATGTAAGGTAGAAAAAAGTGGGCTATTGACCTTTCTATTTTAGCTTCTGCACTTGTTTAAAGAAGCATTCCATGTTAGCTTTTTGGCAATCTTAGAGGAATTAGATAGTGATTGATGTTTTTTTTATTAACTTTATGAAGTGATTGGTGCTTTTGTGCCAAAATCACAAGTGTTGAATTTGTATTTGTTTATAATATTTTTTTGTATAGGTGTTCTTTTTATCACTTGAAAGTCGATGGTTTTTCCAACTATATTGGATTTATATTATTTAGTGATTAATTGTGATTGTCCCTACCCTTTTGATTCTCTTGATTCATTTACATTTTGGGCTCGTTTGATTGAAAGTATAAAATAAATCTTGATAAGTATGTTTGAGATGTTTTATATAGTGAAAGTGGTTTAGCGTACCCATTTTCACTTTGTTAACAAGAATTACAACCATCAACATAGTTCACATAAATTATACCTAATTTTTGCTTTTTTCAGACAAAAAAGCTCTTATTTTTTAATTAAAACCCCTTTCTATCCCCTTCCTATCTTTTTATTCCCAAATTTATTGCTCTCTCGGGTCTCCTCTCTCTCACACCGTCTCTCTTCCTCTCTCTCTCTCTCTCTCTCTCTCTCTCTCTCTCTCTCTCTCTCTCTCTCTCTCTCTCTCTCTCTATATATATATATATATATATATATATATATATATCCCTCTCTCTCTCTCCATCTCCACCTTGAATCGCCGGAGACTTTCACCGTCGCCTGCTGCCGCTTCTTGATTGGGTTTCTAAATCTGGGCATTTCGATTTCCGCCGCACCTCGATTTCTAGAACTGGGCATTTTGATTTCCGCCGCACCTCTATTTCTAGATCTAGGGTGTTTAGATTTGATAGTAGTATCCCTTGTTCTTGTTTCACCTTGAAGTGCTCCTCCTCCGTGACTGCTGCTATTGTGGGTGTCAGGATCCTCCCGCAATGTTGTTGTTGCTGCCTCTCTTCTTCTTCTTCTTCTTCTTCTCTCTCTCTCTCTCTCTTTTGGGCTATACCTGGGTCTTGGTGAGACTGCAGAGGACCGTGTCTTTTATTTTCTTCATTTTTCAATTTTTTCTGCCTTAAAGTTGGAACTATTGGAACAATTTGATATTAATTGTTCCAATAGTTCCAACTTTTTATTGGAATTATTAACAATTTAGTATTTTTATTGGAACTATTAGACGATTAAATTTCAACGTTAAATTTCGAGTAATTTGATGAATGAAAAAAAAAGTCATAAGAGAAATGGGGGAGAAAAAGAAAAAAATTACAAGTTGTGAAAGAAAATAAAATAACAAACTGTGAAAGAGAAATAAAAAAATAACGTAAAGAGAGAAAGAGCCAACTATTGGAACAATTTAGTAGTATTTTGTTCCAATAGTTCCGATTGTAAAGTCACATTACAATTTAGTATTTTGTTCAAATAGTTCGGACTATAAAGTCAAAGTCAAATGGTAATTTTGTCCAAACAATCAAAAAATGAGTATAATTTATGTTTTATTAAATTGATGGCTATAATTCTTGTTAACAAAGTCAAAATAGTATTTCAAAATGAGTATAATTTATGTTTTATTTGGTTAGAAGTATTAAATTATCTCTAATATTTATAAATATTGCAATAGAGTGGAATACTAAAAATTTAGTCGGTTAATTAATTAAAATATTCCATAATTGTGATTTGCAATTTTGCATTACATATCTCATCTAATTATATCTAGAGAGATGATGTGCTAGTCCACCAATGGTTGTCAACTCCGTGGGCACCTTCGTCGTTTTATCACTTTGGAATTACTTTGTTCGATTTTAACAATTATTTTATATTCTAATACCTTAGAAATTAATATAGAAATTATGAAATCAAAAAAAATATATAAAAATAAAGCTTGTTTGGTTTTATTAGTCTTTTTTAAGTTAAAAAATAAAAAAAATTAAATCGAGCTTTGATTTTTTTGATTTCATAATTTTTATATTAATTTCTAAGGTATTAGAATATAAAATAATTGTTAAAATCGAACAAAGTAATTCCAAAGTGATAAAATGACGAAGGTGCCCACGGAGTTGACCACCATTGGTGGACTAGCACATCATCTCTCTCTATATCTATATCTATATATATATTAAAATAAAATTTTAACGGTAATATATTACCGCCACTATTTAAAATTCAGTTAATAAAAAGCTATCACTCCGTTTATTTCGCTGGACTTCCAAAATTTTCGCTCCAATACTTTGTTGGGTATTGTCTTCAATTTCGCTCCTTTTCTATTTTTTTTTCTTCTCAGTTTTTTTTTCCTTTCAAAAAACGTAGTTTGGCTAATGATAGATATATTAAATATGCGTATCAAATTGAAGATAATCTCAAGAACTTTAATATGATAAGTATATTTATATATGCAAGAAATAGATTTAAGATAAATAAGATAAGATGTAAAAGTTTAAAGCTTCAAACTAAATTCTTTACTTTTCCCCTTTCATCTCTCAAATAAGATAAGATGTAAAAGTTTAAAGCTTCAAACTAAATTCTTTACTTTTCCCCTTTCATCTCTCAAATTTATTTATTTTTCGTTCCTTATCTTTTTAGTTGGTTTTATTAATTTTTATCATTTGTTTTGTTTTTTTGTTTTTTTCCTTTCATCATTTTTTTCAAATATCTTTTTTCGTTTTTTACATGGAATTATTTGCATTTGATATATTGTCGAAGTATAAATTAAAATCATGCAAATTTTATTGGAAGCATTTGTATTATTCTTTTACAGCCTATCCATGGTGGCCTGTGGGCACAATTAATGTGCCAATTGCTGACGTGACAGTGTCATATCCATATGTTTTTTTTATTTAGGGTTAAGTTATTTTTATTAGGGTTTAGTTTAGTTTTTTTTTTGTATGATATAATATTTAGGGTATATGTTTATAATAATTTTTTTATTTATAACATTGTCACGTCATCCGTGGGCATTGTAACATTACTCTATTCTTTTATTCCAAGTTTTTAGTTTATCACTACTTTCGTGTTTTAATTCCCATCATTATTATTCTAAAAAATCATCAATACTTATAGTATTTTTTGTTCTATAATTTTTTATTTCTTAATTTAAAGAGAGATACATAATATGTAGTACTCCTTCCATTTCGTCTAAATTGACACACTTCTTTTTGGCTTTTCTGGCACGTTAAAAGAAAGAATTCTTCAAAAATCCATTTTAAAACCCATCATCGAGAAGCATGAAAACATGCCAGAAAAGTCAAAAAGAAGTGTGTCAATTTAGACGAAATGGAGGGAGTACTACAGATTTGATTATTTCCATTTTTTTTTTTGCACTAACTATATATTCCATTTATTATATTACCTGTATTTGAATGTTTGAAATTAATTGAAAAACAATAAAGCATGAATTATTTTTACGTAGTTAGTTTTGTTATGATATTATGTAAGGGGGAACTTGAATCAAGTTGATAATAAAAGATGTGTTTCGATTTGATTCCAAAAATCCGAATTTGAATATAATATTTCTCGTATTATCTTTGATGATCCAACTCTAAAGTCGCAATGTACATTTTAATGTATTAGAAGAACTCATCTGTTAAGGAGTTCTATATGTTGAAGACTTGAAGTGTAACTTTAGAGTGTCTAAGTGAGAGCGCCAAAGCGATTGACAAAAGGAAAGCCAGAGAACGCTTCCAGGTCAAAGCAGCCATCTGGACCAGAGCACGCTTCCAAGTTCAAAGCGTCTCTAAGGTCAGAAGCATGCAAAGCATGCGTGAAGGAAAGCCGGAACGCCGGTCTGAAGGAAAGCCAGAGAGCGCTTCTAGTTTAAAGAGCTTTCCAAGACCAAAGCGTGCTTTCAGAACAAAGTGTCTGCAACAAAAGACACATGAAAGCAGAGCGACTGAACAGCTCGAAGAGTGCGCTTAGTTTAAGTGTGAAGGAGCTCGCTTTCATTACGCACAACATCTCCATACTTAGTCGCTTCATCTGTAATTTCAAAGCAGACTACCCTTGAGCCAAAGTGTCCAACAAGCAGGTTACTGTCAGACCACGTGTGCGCTTCAGATTGCTCAAAAGTACGGCGAGCCGTCCAATCGCCGAATACACATGACTAGGTTATGAAAAGTCAACAACTACTCCCCTAGGACTGTGCACTATAAAGTAAAAGATCTGATTCGAATTGGACGTGGTTAGGTGCACGCAATCTATCTTTCCAATGGATAGATTTCCTATCCCTCACTATAAATAGAAGGTTCAAGCTACATTGATAATAATGGTAGAGATAGCAAGCAAACAAAGTAGAAACCATCCTACATCTCTCCCACAAGATCTTCGGATCTCAACCTTCTAGTTTATCAATAAGGCTTCAACTTCTATATCCATAAGCCTTAAAGAGAAATTATAGCCTTCTACATTATGCTTCATTGTAAAAAGATTTCTCATTAGTTGGAAACTATATAAATAGGGGTTTAGAATATAATGAGAAAGGGGGGGGAACAATCTTGTAATCAATACTCATACTAGCAATAAAGATCCATACTCTTGCTCCGTGGACGTAGATCTATTCTAATAGATCGAACCACGTAATTCCTTGTGTTCCTTTTACTTTCGTGCTCGATTTATTCCTTATTGACGTTCATTAATTACCTACGAAAATAAGATCGAACACTGGCGCCGTCTGTGGGAAACTAAATTTGTGATTTTCGATCAAAGTTTTCTGGGTAATCTGTCGTCATGACAGGATGGCCAACACGATCAACCGCTGTTGTCGCTACCAACAAGGAAAATGAGGTTCAGCAAACCGGATAAGGTCCGACAACAAATCCACCAGTTCGGGGAGCAGAAATCCACGAACGAGGCAAGCTAGGCGCAAGATCCGAACCCGACAACACGCCGTTGACCTGGGAAAGAACCGGTAAGAGATCCGACCCCCGAAGGATTCCTTCAAGATCTGGATAAGCACGGTAACCCTACTTAAAACAACTTAGAAATTGAATCTATACTACCCAATATACTCAAGTATAGCAGATTATGAGTTACTTGGACGAAAACTGCAAAAATTCCCAAAAACCGGAAAAGTTCGACGGCTGATTTGAACCAGTAAATGGCTGAATTTGGCTTGGCGTACCTATATATCACGGCAAAGCCGTGTGTTCGATGCGGAGCGCCGTTCCGCTTCAGGAATGGTATTATGGCGAAAAATCGGAGTCACGGGTCAAATTTGGCGACCGTTTTATCCCTAGCCGACCAAACCGTCGAAACAAAGATGAAAAGACTCAAGAACTCTCAAAGAAACAATCAAGAAACACTCAAGAACTCCCGAGAACTTCCAGAAATAGAAGTAGGGTGTCCTATACAAGGATATCGTGAGGGATGAGCCTCGTACTGCGAGGCAATTATGGAGCATAGCAGATCGGTTCGTAAGAGCCGACGAAGCTGACAGAAAGCGCGAAGCTGACAAGGCCGAGCCATCTGACAGAAGAAAGAGGAGGATCGGAATGACCGAGGCCAAAGTCGACGTAGTGCCTTCGAAAGGCTACAACGTGGATCTTTAGAGTCCAGGCTCGGACCACGTCAAGATCAAGTCCGAAGTCCCCAAGCAAGCGAACCCTCACACAAGAGGTTCAAAAAAGACGAGGCTCTATCTACGTCGTCTATCCAGGTTCTTTTGTTTCTTTTCTATTAATAAAAAATTTATTTTTTTTTGTTATTTTTTGTGCATATAATACCCTTTCGAGGATGATATAATACCCTTTCAAGGATGAATGAAACCCCCAAATTGGGATAACATCCAAACGCGCGTAAGGGGACCACCCCTATCGATATTTCTCGACAAACAAGGAATCTAAAGCCAACCTCTTATGACGAGGTCGAGCTACCTAAAGCCTAAACCTCGTCTTATGACGAGGTCGAGCTAGCTAAAGCCTAGACCTCGTCTTATGACGAGGACGAGCTACCTAAAGCTTAACCTCGTCTTATGACGAGGATGAGCTACCTAAAGTCTAACCTCGTCTTATGACGAGGACGAGCTACCTAAAGCCTAACTTCATCTTTGACGGGACGAGCTGAACTCGATTTCGTCGAATTTATTTTTTGACGGCGCAGGGCATTTCTTTTTTACCTTGTCTTTTGAGGGGACGAGCCGAACTCTACTTAGTCGAATTTATTTTTTGACGGGCAAGACATTTCTTTTTTACCTCGTCTTTTGACGAGATGAGCCGAACTCGACTTGGTCGAATTTATTTTTTGACGGGGCAACGTACTTTATACTACACTACTCCTACCTCAACTATTTCCCCTAAGTCACACCCTCGCTTCTACATCTTTTTAGGAGGGGGGGATGTGATAGGATACGACCCAGCTCCTAGACCCAAACATCAGACTCAATATAATTGAGCTTTGACAGTTAAGCTCGGCATACGTAGCTCGACCCAACTAAGAAAGAGACACTTTTTCACCAAGGCAACCAAGACTCCTACATCGACTACAACTCAAGCTCCAAGAGAGATATAAAAGCTCGGATGTCAACCCATAAGAAGAAGATAAGGTCAAAGAGTCCTTATAGGAATAGACTTTGTATTAGGATCAAGCTCCATATGAGCATCTATAAATAGGGGTTTAGAATAGAATGAGAAAGGGGGGAACAATCTTGTAATCAATACTCATACTAGCAATAAAGATTCTCTTGCTCCGTGGACGTAGATCTATTCTAATAGATCGAACCACGTAATTCCTTGTGTTCCTTTTACTTTCGTGCTCGATTTATTCCTTATTGACGTTCATTAATTACCTACGAAAATAAAATCGATCATTTATTACACTTTATAAAATACGTATAATATTTAAAGTGTCACACCCGCATATCGTGCGGGTCGGCGTACTAGTTTTTACAAAAACAAGATATTAAGATGTCATAGGTATATTCTACACCCTAATATCGATTTTAATTATTTTTATCAATAATCGTGGAGGAAAATTACTTATCATTTAATGGCGGTGGGACAATATAATTCTCTACCTCGACTTAAGTCTGACAAATTATTTTATTAGAAAAAAAAAGTCTGACAAAATTATTATTTAAAAAAAAAAAAATCTGATAAATTCACATGCATATATTTAGTGGGTAGGGAATCGGATTCGGATCCTTTGATGGCTGAGAAACCGCTTATCCCAAAAAAGCAAGTAATCCAAATTGGCCCGTTTTCCGAAGATCCGACCCGATTATCCTTCAGCCAATTTCCGCAGGCCGCAGTCACACGCTTCGTCAACACGTGTCAGCCCACTCGTGTGCCGTCAGCAATCACGCGCGAAAAAGAATTGCCTTGCCATGACGGAGTTTCCCTCCGGTTGCTTCCCTCCATTTATGTAGCTGAAATCGCGTTTTGCCCTCTTTCATTTGGAAAACCCGTTTTTCAAATAATGAACATTAAATGGTTGTAGCATTTAGATTTAGTGTATTTTGTGGGGAACTTATTATTTAATGAAGCGTGTTTATTTATACTTCACAACTAAACACGTGATTTACTAAATTTGGATTTCTTTTTATGATAAAGAAAAATTTGTAGGGCTATTCGTGAATTTGATAGTGGATAGATATCATACATTTCATCTTTTAGTACTTTTTTTTTGGTACTCTAACCTTATTGATAATCTTATAATTAAGAAGATTATCATTATAACCCCCCCCCCAAAAAAAATGAGACGATTGTAGAGTTGGTGTTTGACGAGCTTCGATTTTCTATCTAATTCCTTATATAGAGATTAGACTCTCGATCTCAAATTATATTTGTAAGACCTTAACTTCATTTGTAATCTATCTAGAGTACTTCGCGTACATACTTATCTCTTTTTAACCTTTACTCCCTACTACCGTAAAAGAAAGAATTCTTCAAAAATTCATTTTAAAACCCATCATCGAGAAGCGTAGAAAAACGTGTCATAAAAGCCAAAAAG
This sequence comes from Mentha longifolia, assembly GCA_001642375.2. Lineage (NCBI taxonomy): Eukaryota > Viridiplantae > Streptophyta > Magnoliopsida > Lamiales > Lamiaceae > Mentha > Mentha longifolia. The sequence goes on from CM038115.1 coordinate 33,736,259, forward strand.
AAAGGTGTCAATATAGACGAAATGGAGGGAGTATTAAATTTGCAACTTTTACATATTAATATATATTCCTTCTGAAATAGACATATTAATATAAGAAAATACTAGTTCATTAAACCTAGAATTCAATGATTTTTTTTTTCTCAAAGAAAAACGCGAGTAAATAAACATAAAAGTAGTGAACATTTCAAGAATTGTAAGGAATAGCAGGCAAACAGAACCGGAGAGGATAACGACCCGAATCCCGTGAAAATCGTTTTCTTATAATCAAATTTGATTTCCGATTTCTCTTTCCCAAATTCTTGCGAACAGGAAAATAAGGAGGAAAACGAAAAATCCCCCAAATATTATTAATTTAAAATTAAAATTAAAATTCAACCCTTCATCTCTCTCTCTCTCTCTCTCCCTCAATCTAGCTTCGTTTCTCCCTCTGTCCTTTTCCTTGGTTTCTATTCTAGTAATGGCGTCCGTCCAGAACCCTAGTATTCAGCAGCCGCCTTTTTTGTTCCAGGGTGGAAGATTCGTGCTAGCATAAGGAAACCGTCCTAATTTTCTCAGAGCTTCTATTTTTCTTTTTTTCTTTTTTCACATATGTAAATTCGCCGATACAACACCTGTAAGTGGTTCGTAGCTCAATTTATATATTGATATAGCATGATGCTTTATAATTGGTATGAGTAATTATGCACACGGTTTGAATTTTTGGTATTTTTGTGGTTATTTTGCCGATAGTGTGAGCAATTGGGTTTGGGGAAGTGTTTGATTTGGTTCAGAGTTTGGTATTCTGTTAATTATTGCCTTAATTGGATTTTCTGCTTTAAAGCGGTTAGGCAGCTTGGTATTGGATTAAATGGACTGTCCTGTTATATCAACTGAACTTCTTCCGATTTTCCTTTTATAGTGTTGGGTTCTAGTTATTAATTGTTGAAGGGATGGGTGCTGTGATTCTAGAGAGTGATAATTTGCCATGGATGTTGTTTTCCAGGTTTGGAGAGGGAGTTGATTACTGTAGTCAAGTTTGTTGTGGGAATATTCTGTGGTTCTGATATCTAGTAGAGTTGTGTGATTGGGCCTGAATTGAGCTTGTATAGCCTGCTACTAGTTGGCAATGGCTGATGAAGGCCTACGTCTTGGTGGGTTTTCTTCAGGATTAGCAGTTGTACTGAATGATGGAGATAAGAGAGAGGGTTCTGGAAAATCCCATCTAGTTTCATACTGTGAGGGTTTTGGTGATCAATCTGTGGAGCGGACTCTCGAACATATATTTGGTCTCCCTTACAGGACAGTTGATCAATTGACTACCCCAGTTGATATTAAGGCTGTTCGTTCGATAATAAAGAATGAATTCTATAAGCACCATCCAGAATTAAGAACTGCTGTTACTAGAAATAATGATGGGGTATCTACAAGTTATGAAGATTCGCAACTCAGGATTGTTGAGCTTGACGAGGGTAGCATTTGTGGTGACATTCGAATTGTGAAAAAGCCATTGCTTGTGGAGAGTCATGCTTTGTTTAGCAGCGCGAGGGCCAATGCATGTGTTTGGAAAGGAAAGTGGATGTATGAAGTTACTCTCGAAACTTCTGGTGTACAGCAGATTGGTTGGGCTACTGTTGTTTGTCCCTTCACTGATCATAAGGGTGTTGGGGATGCAGATGATTCTTATGCATATGATGGGAAACGGGTCAGGAAATGGAATAAAGAAGTTGAGGCTTATGGGCAATCATGGGTTGTTGGTGACGTGATTGGGTGCTGTATAGATCTGGATTCTGATGAGATTTTGTTTTACAGGAATGGCGTCTCACTTGGGGTTGCATTTTGTGGAATTCGAAAGATGGTGCCTGGATTGGGTTACCATCCTGCCATTTCTCTATCTCAAGGTGAACGTTGTGAGTTAAATTTTGGGGGAGTTCCTTTCAAGCATCCAGTCAAAGGATTTCTTCCAATTCAAGCTCCTCCATCTTTAGAAGCTCTCGCAACTAATCTCTTAGACTGCTTTTTGCGGCTTTTGCAACTACAGTGTGTGGAGAAGGCAGACAGCAGAACTGTCGAGAAGCTCAGCAGACTGAAGCGGTTTGCTCCATTCGAAGAATTGTGGCGGCCTGTCTCCCAGGGAATCTGCGAAGAGTTCCTCTCTGTTTTAAATTCTGAAAGTGGCAGTGCAGAGTATATTGGACGTGGTCCTTTCATGTCGTTTTTGATGGATGTCTTCAGAGTACATCCACCGCATGACTATTTGAATTTGGATAGAGTCCTTGATTCCATTCTTGGATTAAATATGTCAAAACTACTGTTCAATCATGTATTTGAGGCAATTTCATCAGGATGTAAAACAGCATCCTTGGTTCTGACAGAATGCCCTTATTCTGGGTCATACAGTTATCTTGCTCTGGCTTGTCACTTACTGAGGAGAGAAGATCTAATGACCCTGTGGTGGATGTCTTCAGATTTTGAATTCTTGTTTGAGGGGCTACTTTCAAGGAAAGACCCAAACAAACAGGATCTCCAATGTCTCATACCTTCTGTTTGGTGGCCTGGCTCATGTGAGGATTTATCTAATGAGAATAGTATGGCACTGACAACTACGGCTTTATCTGAAGCAGTAAATTTGGTATGCCTTTTTGCATATTGGCAAGTTCCTCTAATGATTTGCTTAAATACTGTACTTGTATTTGCTTTTTAAGACGGGGTTTCTTGTGATATGTAACTGCAAAATTTGTGAAAGCCTAACCGTAACAAGGGGAAAAAGTCTTGAATGGGAACTAAGTTGTATCTAGACTCCATTGGATCATGAATTGTTGATAGAATCTTGTCACTCTTATCTTATTCAGTTCCTATCTTTTAACTTTGAAATTTTTATTTTTGTTGGATAAACTTATAATGATGGTTATGAAGTCTTGCTTTATTCTTAATTCAAGTTACTTAAAATGACTCTGATTAACTTATTATGTTTTTGGCATGGCTAACAATTCTTCAGATTGAGGAGAAGCAAAGGGATCTCTGTCGTTTGGTTATGCAATTCATACCACCTGTAACACCCCTGCAGTTGCCTGGCTCAGTTTTTAGGACATTCTTACAAAATATTTTACTGAAGAACAGGGGTGCAGACCGTAACATGCCACCTGCTGGAGTTTCAAACAACTCGGTCCTTGTTTCTTTGTTTACCATCATCCTCCATTTTCTGTCAGAAGGTTTTGCTGAAAGGGACATCTATGGCTGGATTAAGGGATCTGGCACTGATTCTGGAGCTCATGTGGGTTTTCTTCACAGGGGCGGCGAGCAAAGTTTTCCTGCTGGCCTGTTTTTGAAGAATGATTCTCATCGGGTTGATATACCAAGGCTTGGAGGATCATATGATCATCTGTCAAAGTGCAATCCTGTAAATGTTGATGAGGAAGACAAAACTATTAGGTGGGAAGAAGGGTGCATGGATGATGATGAAACCAGAGTTACACATTTGAGCAGACAGAAGCCTTGTTGTTGTTCTAGTTATGATGCTGATCTATCAAAATTCTCTAAATATCCTTTACGATATTTGGCGAAAGGTTGTCGTGGAAGTTGCTCCTCTATTCCTGACAGATCTGCTCATGTTACAGCTGAATGTAGTGCAAGCAATCTTAATGATGAGATAGCTGATAAACCCAGCACCAGTGACCACTCTGATCCTGAGTTTGCTTTTCGACCTATGCAACAATTGAGGATATTACCTAGCACGAGCTCAATGTCTTCAGCTACTTTGAAAGAGGAGGAGCTTTTGGATGCTATGCTTTTGCTGTATCACTTGGGCCTTGCACCAAATTTTAAACAGGTCAGCATCAATATGTTTTTGCCACTACCCTCCCCCCTCCTTCAGCTTAGGGGCCTGGCAAATCTGAGTTGTTTACGAATTAGAAAGTTTTTGATCAACTTCCCCAAGTAATGAACCTAGATTATGATTAGAATGCCTGGTTGTGAATGCGGTTATATTTAAATGTCTGCTATTTGTCCTTTCCTCCTCATGGTAGTAAGGATATGATACAGCAGATGGATCACGATTTTAAATTGCTTAAATATATCACGTATTTTACACCTGTAAGAAAGACTACCGGGAATTTTTACTCAACTTTCCGTACATTAGGTATCCTCTTTCATGTCCCGTCAATCGCAATATATTTCTCTCTTGGAGGAGTCGGATAGACAACTCAGAGAGAGCATTTATGGGGATCAAGTCAAGCGTTTGAGGGAAGCTCGTAGTGTTTACCGTGAAGAGGCTATGGACTGTGTCAGACATTGTGCCTGGTACTGTTTCATTCTTGAGTGGCAGTAGATATTATAGCCTATTAGTTCTTGTTTTGCTTTCTTTTTATGACTCTTTTCTCGTGAAATATATCTTTTTCTCATGCACTTAGACGTCATGGATAGCTAAAGATTCTCTTGCCTTTTCTTGCTGGAGGCTCGATCTTTGATTGTGTTTACTTTATTAAAGATAGACTGCTTTTCTGGATGCAGGTGTATGCTATGCAGTTGTGATATTATACTTTTCTGCACAGTATTTTTTACTGTACATTAAACTGTTTCACATGTAGCTGTTTCCACATTCCCATTAATAAGTCACTGAAACACTTGTTGGGAAATATTTCTTTCTTGTTGCATTACTTTTATTCCTGCCGTGTCCAGTATTCAAGTTATACTAAACATGCAATTCTGATCTTATTTAACAGGTATCGTCTTTCGCTCTTCTCTCGTTGGAAGCAGAGGGGGATGTATGCAACGTGCATGTGGATTGTGCAATTACTTCTAATTCTTAGTAAAGAGGACTCAATCTTCATCTATATTCCTGAATTTTATTTGGAAACCCTGGTATTGCTCCCCTCTTTTCACGGACATCTATTCATCTTTCTGTTGGTAGTTTACATTCTTTTCTCAATTTCATTTACGTAACCAGTCTAAGGCTTCTATTATGAGTCGGAGATCTGTTATCTATATATATTGTGGGAGAGAACAATGTTATCATATATACATCTTCGGAGCTTTGACAAACTTACCCAAAATAATTATCAACTATCACGACATCAAGAGGTCTAAAATATTAGAAACCTCTAGATGTGTTTAATATAAATAAGAAACTCTCTTTTTCCGTCGAAAACTTATTGAGTTTGTTTTGTTAATGTCATTTTGTTGTACCTGGCAGGTTGATTGCTTTCATGTGCTGCGGAAGAGCGATCCTCCATTTGTCCCAGCTGCAATTTTTATCAAGCAAGGGCTTGCGTCTTTTGTATGTCATAACTCCGCTTTCTTTTAAATTTGACATTTATCTTGTGTTAGTATTCAGTTTGACTTCATAGAATGCTGCATTACCTCCGTAGTGGTTGCTACATGTTGAAACTGGAATTTGAATCGGTAACTGATGATTTCATGCACTACTTGAAGCCTTGAACTTATCTACACATATTTTTCTCTAGAATCACTAATAGTTTTCCTCATAATTTATCGATTTCAAACTGCTCAACGTGCAATTCATTTGTTTATTATCTTTCTTTTCTGTTTTCATTGGGGGGACTAGGGGTGGTGCTGAGGGGAAAAAGAGGTTCTGAGGAGTTTAGATTGCCTCTGGTTCTATACCCACAGGGTATGGATTGTATACTTGTTTAAAAAATATACCATGAAGCTCTTATTTTTGTTGAGTGTCTTCCATTTGTATTCTTCTCATTAAGTGCATTGAAAGTGGGAAGACAGAACTAGACTAGCACAAAATTATGCTAGAAATAGGAATAATGATTGGGGAGAGTAGACCAAATTTCAGATATTTTTGTGTTCCTAATATTGATCTCCTTACATACCCCAATAGGTATTCCGCTTTTGCTAATTTCAGGGTAATTTACCTTAGAGAATAATATATATATATATATATTTTTGCATAAATCAGGTCACTTTTGTTGTTTGCCACTTCAATGATCCAAGAATATCTAGCGCGGAGCTAAGGGATCTTCTTCTCCAGTCTATATCTGTGTTGGTGCAGGAGAGGGAGTTTTTGGCTGATTTTGAATGCAATGAAGCTGCTAGGCAGAGGATGCCAAAAGCTTTATTGTCTGCATTCGATAATAGATCTTGGATTCCAGTAACCAATATACTTCTTAGATTATGCAAGAGTTCTGGTTTTGGGTTTTCAAACGTGGAGAATCATCATCCTCGTCAGTACTATTTCAGGTGACAACTAACTTTTGATTTGTAATTGTAGCCAATTCAATGCCTGCCTATTGCTTCAACCTTTTGTATTATTGAGTTACTTTTTCTTTCTTTTCAAATCATGAAGACATTGCTGCGGGAAGCTTGCATCAGTGATGACGACTTATTCTCAGCTTTTCTCAATCGTTTGTTTAATACTCTAAGTTGGGCCATGACCGAATTCTCAGTGTCTATACGAGAAATGCAAGAAAATTACAAGGTCTGCTATGTTTTTTCCTTTTGTGAGGAAGCATCATAAATTCTTCCTCATGTGGTTCATTGAAATTGATTTTGCATCATTTTCAGCTGATGGAGTTCCAGCAAAGAAAATGTAGCGTAATATTTGATCTTTCCTGCAACCTTGCGAGAGTATTAGAGTTTTGTACTCGAGAAATACCTCAAGCTTTTGTGTCTGGAATGGATACTAACTTAAGAAGGCTGGCTGAATTGATTGTCTTCACATTAACACACTTAATCGGAGCAATCGATCCAGAAGTTTTAGACCAGTAAGTAGGGGTTTATTTAATCTTCTCTCTCTCTTCATCCTAGCGCTGAGTATGCGATGGCTGTCTGATTTCTTCACCCAGATTTTATAAATTGCAGAGCCTCAATACCTTTTCAATTCATATTTTGTGAACATGCTCTTGCTGTCATTTCATTCATTGAATTTTGACGTAGTTGGCTCGTGAATATAAGAATAACATGTTGCTGCATAGTTTAAATGTTTAATGTACCCTCTCATCTGATCTAGTCGACCAATTTTCTGCAGATCGCTTAGAAGACCAGGGCAGTCTTCTGAAAAGCTCAACAGTGGCATGATTTTAGCACCACTCGCTGGAATCATTCTAAATTTACTCGATGTTAGTAGAGAGTTGACAGACAACGAGAACCAGAATGATATTGTTGCAATCTTTGCTAGCATGGACTGCGCAGAGACTATCCTCTACGGATTTCAGTATCTCCTCGAGTACAATTGGGTCAGCATCTCTACTATCCGTTCATTCATCTGCAAAATAATATAGGCTAATCTACCACGTACTTTGATGTCGATAGAACTTGTTGTAACATCTAAGTCGTTAAATAGTCTTATTGTATACATTTTGCGCGTCCCCAAACTATTCTACTCGATCATCGATTCCTGACACTTCTTCTTTCTACGAATCTACCAGGTTGGCTCGATCAAGGGGGATGATTACACTGACCAACTAACAAAACTCGAGAAATTCTCGAGCCTCTTGATCTGTCAGACGGAGCTGCAAGCAGTTGAGAGGAGGATACACGGAGAAGAGCCAGAAACGGACAACGGCAGCTGCTGCTGCATATGCTACACGAATCAAGCAGATGCTCGTTTCTCGCCATGTGCCCACGTGTCATGCTATAGCTGCATATCCAGACACCTTCTCAACTGCCAGAGATGCTTCTTCTGCAACGCAACCGTCGTGGAAGTTACCAAACATGGCACCGGTGCCGAATGAAGGGAAGCTACTTAGATTATTAGTCGATATTATAGAATGGATACCTCAGAAGTAAATTGAATTGAATGGGGAAACACACAGGAAAGTGGGAAAAGGTTTTATTATATTATCAGGTTCTTTATTTTGGTAGGTTTTGCTATATATTTAGTGTATATAATGTGGGTATGCATATGTGCAATAAAACATGTAGGAACATCAGGATTTGAAATTTTTGTAGCCAAAGATGAGGGTGGAAGCCATTATTTTGTAAATAATGAGGGATGGAAATGCAATTCTGTTCACGGAAATATTTCCAACTATTGTCTCTCTTTCTGCTTATTATTATATTAAAAGGTTTATTTACAAATCTAATTTATGATTGGTAGTCCATTTACATCTGTTTAGTAGTAGTGCTATTTTACTAGCACTCTTTATTGAAGCATTTCTTGATAAAATTGTTATAAATGTATATCTTAAAAATCAACTATATAAATAAAAAAAATAAAAAAAGAAAATTTACTAAAAAAAGTAAAATCTAAATGGAAAAATTGTTGATGTTATACCAACACGTCTGCCGCTGTCAGTATATTAAGTATGCTGCGTTTCTGTATAAAGTTATGTATTTCGATTGAAAATTCTTACTTTCTCACCAAAAAGTATTACTCCTATTATTATATGTAAAGTGAAATTATTCATTTTATTACTAATAGTAGAATTATATATGTAAGTATTAATTATATTAGAATCTGTGTTATGTGACATGACATCTGTTCGAAACTGAGTGTGTTCGGAGTTTGCGAGAACGGAAACGAAGCTTATATATATAGTAATCGGAACTATAATTTGTGTTGGTCGGAGATGTTGAATGCGTTGAGGTTGCAGGCCTCGAATCCGGCGGCGCTCCGTTCTAACTGCGGCGGGAGTGGCGGCGTGGTAGCTTCTCCTCGCCGGTTGAGCCTCCGGCCACCCGGCCCCCGCCGTTTCGCCTCTTACACTCTTCTCTCCGTCGAGAATTCGTCGCCGGAGCACTCCGTTTCCTCTCAACTCACCTCCACCGTCGGATCCCCCTCTCAGTGGGCCCTCTCTCACCGCCACATTCAATTCCTCAGTTTCACCGCCTGCGCCGTACTCTCTCTCTCTCTCTCTCTCTCTCAGCTGTATTTGATTTGGATAGATTCCTAATTGAATTTAGGTTACACGATTCGTTGCAATTAAGTTACACTGCTCATGATTCATTGCATTTGATTTGGAGATTGCTTGCTGCATTGCTCAGCTAATCTGATTTACTGAATTTCTCTCTCTAGTAGAATCTTACGATGCAATTAGCACTGATTTGGTATCCATTTACAGGCAGCAGTTTCTGCAACATGGCTTTTCTGTGCTGCAATTCCGGCCCTTCTGGTTTGTGATTTTCCAATCATCATTATCTTGTAAATTCAACTCCTTATGATTAAAGTTTGTGTTGATGAACAACTCATTTTGAAATGACTAGTTGCAATTCTCAGATGATGTATTGGATTCAAGTAGTAATTTTCAAGCAATGGTTGAAAAATGCAACTATTTGGATTGGATCACATGCTATAATCCTCTGTTTACCGCATTTGCTTTATGATGATTAATGGTTATAAGCTTTATTGAAGGCCTTCAAGAGTGCTGCAGAATCGCTAGAGAAGCTGATGGATACTACGAGGGAAGAGCTACCCGATACGATGGCTGCTGTTCGATTATCCGGGATGGAAATCAGTGACTTGACAATGGAGCTCAGCGATCTAGGGTCGGTACTTTCAACTTTAGATCATCTTGAAATACTGAATGTTTATGCGTTATCTTGCTCATGGACTCGTATCCTTTCGTTCGTTTGCAGTCAAGAAATAACACAAGGAGTTAGAAGCTCGACTCGAGCTGTTCGTTTGGCAGAAGAAAGATTGAGACGTTTGACGAACATGAAACCAATAGGTTGACATATAGTCACAGACTTTTTTTCTTCTCCACATCAGTTGGAAGTGATGGATTTCGCTTAATCTTTACTTAAATAGTATCTTTGCAGGGGGTCGCACCAATGGAAGCTCGAATAACTGAGCCGGTTCTGGCTAGAACTGCACGAGGCATGAGGGAAGGCATTGTTAAAAGTCGCGGAATATTTCAGATGCTTTTTGCTCTAACTCGGTACTCCAAAATGCTCCTTAACTACTTCTCTTCTCGATCAAAGGCATGAGCTAGGTTCTGGTTTCATATCCTAGGATAAATTTGAGGCCAATTTATGTTTGTACATACTCTGGTTTTGGATATATGAATTTTTGATGCAATTCTCTTAGGAAATGCTAGGTAGAGTTTGATTGTATGAGTCGATTTTACTCCTAATCAGGAGCCGGAAAACACAAGTTCGTATTTTCTAAGAGGTTGCTACTGAATTTCCTTGATGTTTACTGTCTTTGTTTCTGTTATGCGATTTCTTGCTTCGGATTCATTTCTTGCTAATAAGATTTGCAAAGATAGATGTGCAAGTAGTTATGAACGATGCGAAAATGCCATAATCGTGGCTTGAATTGCGAAAAGACTTGGAAATCAAGCATCGCTCGACAATGCATAAAGTACAAACACAGAATATTGAACAGAAGCTCACTAGTCTATCATGCTCTCTTTGCATTGATCTTGTTTGCATTTGTTTGCAATGAGGAATAGGCCGTCATCCCAAACTCGAGTCAATCACGTTTCTCGTGTTCTCTACTTCTTGAGCTAGAATCTAAGCCAAAACACTTGAAGAATGCTTGTTTCGCCAGCCCAAAATAGTTGCAAGGGTGGTTCGAATTCTGGAAAATGCTGAAAAACAAGGTGTCCTTTAGAGACGACTCGTCTTCCTCTTCTCTACTCGATTCTCCGCTGTTTTCTGCATCGCCTCCACCGCTCTCCTCTTCCACCTGCAAGAACAAGAAGTTAGACATGAGCTCATAGATAGGGATTCAATTTCAAGTAACATGGTCCACCTACTTTTTATTTACTTCTAGTTTCCTAAGATTAGAGCATAAGCCTACAAATTAGGCAAGGATAAAACGAGACTCTGCCTTAACTAGTTGAAATAAAATCATCATAGATTAAAACTCTATTTTTAAGGATCTCTCTCTCTCTCTCAAAGACTAAAACTCTTGAACCTTTTTTTCTTAAAGCTTAGACAAAAGAGAAAAAGGTCAGAATGTAATAGTTTTGCGGGAGGTTGAAGCATTCTCAAAATCAAATGTAGGGACACTCTAATTATTATTTTCCATTCAATATCTTGGATAAAATTTCAATCTTTTTTCTACCTTCTCTAACGTAGGACACTACGTAAGGAATAACAGAATAAAATCATGCCCTTGATCAAGAAAAAAAAAAAAAAGGGTCAAAAATCAAAATGAAGAATCAAGAAACTGTATAGCACAAGCAATTTAATCTTCAAAGCAACAAGCAATGACAAAATAAAGTTCCCAAAAATATTCTTTACTCCACAATGTTCATTTCTAGAGAGAGAGAGAGAGAAAGGTCAAGTTTTCTTGAGATTTTTCAACCCCATTTCAATGCTATTTCCCAATAATGGAAATGTCAAATTAACTAAAAAACAAAAATAAACCAACCGTTATGATTCCATTTGGGGAGGTGGAGTTGTTGAGGTAGGCCGAAGGGGCAGCCTCGCCGCCAGCTGACGGCGCGGCGGCGGCGGCGGAGCAGCTAGCAGAGGCCTCGTAAGCAAAGACGGCGAACCCAGAAAAGAGGAGAAGAACGAGAAGAATCATAACAAGAAGTTGGATCCAAATCAGCCATGGAACTTTATAGCTCTCGATTATCAACTCCTCCCCAAAATCCACCATTTCCTCTGCTAAAACTACCCCAAGAAGAAATCTTTAGCTTCTGCACACAATCAAGAGAGAGAGAGAGAAATGGATTTGATCAAGAAAAATGTAGAGAGAGAAACGGTTGGTGAGTTGAAGGGCAGAAGAAGACGAGTGGCAAAACTGTCTGTGGGGAAAAGAAAAAGGGCCGTTAACTTCGATACAAAAGTGAAAATAGCTCCTGCACCCCTATATTTGTTCTTATTATCAATTAGGTCCACTTTTTCCTACTTTTCTTTTTCAAGGATTGTACTTAAAAACTTTATGCTGAACAGTCATTTATTTTTATTTTTAATTTATTTGTTTTTATTTTTAATAAATCTTGCTTATATCATATACTAGTATGTAATTGTTGAAAATCTTACTTACCTAAATGAAATTTTTTAATAAATCACATGAAGTAGATATATTGTAAAGAGAATTTCTTATGCACTAACTGGAATTTAAAATACTTATAATTTGAGGATTATCATACAATTTACCTAAATCAACTAGCTAGATTCAAGTTTCCAACATATTTTGAGGGGATTTTTACTATTATTACCCAATACCTTTGGAACCAAGAGGAAAAATCTTCTTACTATAAAAATAAAATTTTAATTAAGAGTTGAAATTTTACTTAATTGAGCATAATATGCTAATTAATGAGTGGATGTTACAAATTATAGAGAGGTTATTATAGTCTAGAAATGCGAATCGATTAGCAGTTGCATTTCGTATTGCATCCACGGACGATCATTATATGTTAAAAATAATTTTTAAATCAACTATTTATTAATGGATTTTTTTATTATTACTAATTTTAAAAATAGTTTTAACACGTGACAATCATCTATCGATGCATCATGCAATAGATTATAAAAATAAGATATAATTTGCTAGAAATGCAATGGAGATCCTCATAATATCGAAAAGGCATTATCAAAAATTGGGCATTTAATGTGATTACTTTCAACCATGAAAATACATTTTATTCATGAATATTTCAAATCATATATAATTATAGTACTATAGTCTATCCGTAGTATATTCATGATCCGAATACAATGGAGGACTCCCAAAATCTAGTTGGTTCCCTCCATTACAAACGGCATTTCATTTTCTTTCGCTACGTGTATAGCTTCATAACTTGACACGTAATTACGTATTTTCATATGTATATTATTATAAACTTAGAAGGAAATATCTTGCAGGGTCCAAATTATCAAAGATAAAACACAACTTCTTGAACGAAATTTCACTTTCATTAATTGTCCCAACTTTTCTCAACCTCCACCACAACATTCTCCATCAACCCCCAACCTCCGCCGTCCGCCGCCGCCTGATTTTCATCTCGTCGGAAACCGCCAGCTCCGTCCTCTCTCTCTCTCTCAAGAAAATCAATAAGAATCAACCCTATCTCACATGGAACGGTCGCCATCACCATCACATTGCTGATCCGGTGATGCATGGAAGACCCCACGGCAACAACCACCGCTCCTTCGCCGCCGCCGCTGCCGCCTCCGGCGACGGCGCTCACCCTCGTGCAGCCATCCGGGAAGAAGAAGAACAAGCAAGGGCGGGTCCTCCGCGTCTTCCGCAACGTGTTCCGATCGTTCCCCATCATCGCCCCCACCTGCCGCTTCCCGGCGCTCCCCGGCGGCGGCGGCCTGCCGGACATACGGATCTCCGGCGGCAGCCGCGTCACCGGCACGCTCTTCGGCTACCGGAAGGGGCGCGTGAGCTTCTCGATCCAGGAGAACTCGCGGACGCTGCCGACGGCGGTGGTGGAGCTGGCCATGCAGACACACGTGCTGCAGAAGGAGATGGGGGTGGGGATGGTGCGGATCGCCCTCGAGTGCGAGAAGCGGCCGCCGGCGCCGGAGCTGCTGGAGGAGCCGCTGTGGATGATGTTCTGCAACGGGAAGAAGACGGGGTACGCGGTGAAGCGGGAGGCGACCGAGGAGGATCTCCAGGTGATGGAGGTCCTCCGGGCCGTCTCCATGGGGGCCGGGGTCCTCCCCGGCCGCTCAGAGGCCGAGGGGCCCGATGGAGAGATGGCCTACATGCGGGCCCACTTCGATCGGGTCGTGGGGTCCAAGGACTCAGAGACCCTCTACATGGTGAGCCCCGATGGGAACACGGGGCCCGAGCTCAGTGTTTTCTTCGTGAGGTTGGGATGAGAGAGAGAGAGAAAAGGCACGTTTTTTCGTGTAATGTGACATAGTCGCGTTTCGTTTGGCACTATTGGTACGATTGGAACTATTGGGAGATATGATCATGGGTTGGATGGGAAGGGGTTTGGGGAAAAGAGAACGTATAATGGATGGGATCATTCGATTTGATTAGTTGGTGAATAATTAATCTTGAGAGAATGTCTAGTTTGTTATTCCTAGGGCTATTGTTCATAATGCTACACATTTTGAATATATTTTCTTTTCCCTTCTTCTTGCTATTTTATCTTTAATTAAATGTGGAGGTCTCACTTTTGATAAATTCAACATACCAAATGACTTCTTTTATTAAAATAGACCTCGCAAATAAATAAAAGATGGATAATATAGGATGAGACGGAGGGAGTAGCTTTTTATTTTCTCCATTACATAGAGAATTTTATCACTTTGTAGTTTGTATGCATGCATGTAGTTTGGCCCATTGTGAAATTGATTATTTTTAGAGTGATTTGGCCCATTTTGGCCAAGTTCGGCCAGCCGATGCTAATTGGGCCAACTTTTTCAAAAAAATGTACTATACGTATTTTTTTTTACTAATTTTAGAGCCAATATTATATGTTTATTTTTGTTAATCACATTATTTCAAGAGATATTCATATTCTTTACAATATATACCTTTGAAATTTTGCTTTATCAACTTCTTTTAATCATTGCACAACCTCTACAAGAAAATTGTTCATCGCCGACAGAAAAAAATACTAGAATAGACGCACATTGATCAGTGGCGGATTCCCGACGAATTTTTTGATGCAGATTACAAATGGACTATATTCCGCCGCCGATTTATAGTACTTTAACTAATTTGTCAGCATTCCGCAACCAATCTGATCAAATAAAAAAAAGCAATTGGCTTGGAAATTCCATCAATGATCCACAACCAAATTGCTGACGGATTTATTTATTGACGATCAAGCTTGTCGACGCCTGTCTTGCTGTTAAAAGCATTCCGTCAACGTTCAACAACAGATTTAGAACGCCAACAAATTATGCCTCATTCGTGGCGGAAAAATCCGTCGTAAATAGCAATATTTCTGGCCTAGATATATTAGGTTCGAGCTATTAAAGCAATTCGTTGGTCACCTTCATGTAGAAACATAGGAGATGAAATTCCACAATCCACAATTAGCATCCAATTCCATAACGTATTTAATAATCATAGAATTAGAGAATTCAAACACGAAAGTTTAAGCTATGGATAAGAACATCTCTAAACAAAAAATGAATAGAGACTAAACAACGATGACAACAACGTTAGTAAAAATAGAAAAATCTTCTATACTTCAATTTCGAAAAAGAAAAAAAAAAAGAGAAAAAGGAAAACGACAACAACGTTAACGGGCGAGTGAAGGTCCACGTCAGCTCCGCCACAGCCCACCACCACCAATCACCGCCTCCGCCTCCCTACCTGACAACCTTTTCCATCGACGTGGACTCTTCAACCTCCACCCAAACACTCCCTTAAGATACCTAAATTCTTCCGAAAACACACACTCTCTCACACACACACAGTAACCGGATCTTACCCGAGATTCCAATGGCCCTTGCAGCGGCGCGGCCGATCTTCTGCCGCCTCGCCCCCGAAAAACCGGCGCCGGAGCCAGCTCCCCAGAGGCTGAAGGTCGCCGAGCCGCCGCCGGAGAGCGGCGGCGCGAAGATCGTACTCCAGCCTAGGGTCTGCACGCTGCGGTCTTACGCCGCCGACCGCGGCGGCGTAATCAGGATCGGCAGGGAGAACGAGGTGTCGCGATTCTTCGAGATTCTTTCCGATTACGTCGAGAGCTCGAAGAAAAGCCACGATTTCGAGATCATCTCCGGCCGCCTCGCCATGGTAATCAATCTCTAAATCGAATTCATAAATTTTAAATTAAAAAAAAAAAATCGTTAATCATTTCTAAATATTTATTTAATTTAATTTAATTTCCTTTTTTTTTTTTTTGAAGATTGTATTTGCGGCGACGATCGGAGTGGAGGTGGTGACGGGGAACTCGGTGTTCAGGAAGCTGGATCTGGTCGGGATCGAGGAAGCCGGCGGGGTATGCGTGGCGGCGGTGGTCAGCGCCGCCGTCTTCGCGTGGTTCTCGAGCAACCGCAGCAGAGTGGGGCGGATCTTCACCGTCGGATGCAACAGCTTCATAGATTCGCTCATCGACAACATCGTCGACGGATTGTTCTACGAGTCCGATCCCGGCGACTGGTCCGACGAAATCTGAAGCTATCGATTCGTAGTAAAAATCAAGTGATTATTTAGTAATTTACTCTGTAAATATATACTATGGGGAAGAAGGGAGGGGAGGTGGGTAATTAATTAAGATAATGTAATGTTGTCTCGGGAATTTTTACGGTGACGGTTAAAAAATATAAATAGAAAATAAAATCTTTGTGTGTGTATTTATGATAATGAAAAAAGTATTGGTATATAATTTTTTCGTTAGCTGTGATATATATTGTCTTGATTTTGAAAATGTTAGAATTGTAGAATTGGATTTTATAGTACAATAACTTATATCAAAATCATAAATTATTGTTAATTTTAGAAATATTCATAACAAATAGCATCCGTCCATGCATTACCAAAATGCTATCAAAATCATTTAAATATTAAATTGTTGAAAATTTGAAATAATTTTTCAGATAATAATTACTCGAAGACTTGGTCTACTTTTATGGGTCTCTTACACCTCTTGGCTCAGCCTTTTTTTAAACCAGCATATTACAGATTTATGTTACTATTTCACCAATTTCGTTTTTAATAATTGGATTTTATGATTATATTGTCTTTGATTAGTGCACTACATTTTCCATGTCACGTCCCCTAATAATGCGATATATTGAAACATTTTTCATGACATATACTAATATATAAATATAGATATATTGAGTAGAAGATACATAAACATCCAAAATTGTCATTATATATACTACTATCCCTCATCACTGAAAGATAAAGAGACTTATAATAAAAGGGCTATTAACAAAATAGCAACCACTTTCATACATATCAATATCTATAGACATGTATAATATATATTACATCTTCTCATGTTAAATGGAGAAGAAAAGGCCTCACTCATCACTAACACTAACATGATAAAATGCTCAAAATTTGACCTACGCATACTCATAACAACTCTAGGTCAAAAATAAAGTTGTACTAGCATATTGTATGTATGTAACAACTTAACTTATTAAATTACTATTTTGCCCTTTATAAATCTCATACCCATATAGCCCTGGCCTTGATGAGCAAGGGCTTGAGTTGTCCTCTAATCTTGAGGCTTATGATCTCATTCGAGCCACCGACGAACTCTTTATCTATGAAAATAGCAGGCACGCTAGGGTTGCACCCTAATGCCATCAGATCCTTCTCCATTTGTGGCCCATCGGCGAACTGGTCGAGCTCGTAAATTCTAGGGTTTGCTCCGTAACCCCGTATCAACGTGTCGATCGAATGCGATATGCAACAGTTGCTCTTGGTGAATATCACCACCGGACTTTCGCTCCCTAATTTCATAATGGTATTCATTTTATGAAAATGTAGGTTTATGTTTTCTATGTGTGAGAGTATAGATAAGCTATATTTGTGTTGTTGGATTGAAAGTTTACATTTCTTGTTTTTAGGGTTGATATTTATAGGGAAGAGATGAAGATTTGGAAAGTTGAAGTCCAATCTAGAGATTTCATGAAATATGATGCGATTTTTCAATTTGATCTTGATATGATAAAGTTTCATGCATTGGAATTGTTTGTAGATAGCACATGGGATAAAGATTTCCCTTTTTCTTATTCTTGGGAATATTTTCTCCTTTTTTTATTACTTTTATGAATATATTTTCCAACACGTGTCCTTAGTATTGGACGAGACTCTCAATTTTAGCATAATTTTTCCATCTTTTATTTAAAACATATTGGGATTCTGATGTATTGAATTTGTAAATTTTCTATATATATATATAACTAGTTTTTTATAATTGTCTATTGAAAATGATATCAATACCGAATTGAATGCCTTTTAATTATTTAATTAATTCTACAATCACTACATAAAATAAGGCATATGATAAAGTCGATTATATATTTATATATATATATTAGAATTTAATGTCGACTACGAAAAACACACACTCGCAAATAAATCTTTACTACATATGTAATTAATATTCAAAACAACTTGACAGTATCAAATTCCATATAAATCAACTCAACATCAAAAAATCATAAATATCGAACAATATATACATATATATAGATGAAATTACGCCTTTTTTTGATAAAATAAAAAAATTAAAAGGATTTTTTTTTTCGGATTTTGTAGAGCCGCTCCTATCATTCGATACTAAGAAGCAACTACAAAAGTTTTTTTTTCCAAAAAAAAAAAAACAGATTGAAAAAGTTGTGGTGCTAAGGTATTGAAAGTAAATATATTCGAATAAACACATAAAATCTATCTCTCTATATATTCTTTTAATTTAAATATGACTCTTGCTAATTCCCAAAAACCATCAATTGCATTTCCGTACATACGTACTTGAACAAGTACTCAATTTTCCAATATTCACATTCACGAATTTTCCAAATAATTTTGGGTCGATACTTTTTATTTTTTTGTTACAAGTTAGAGAATCTTAATGTATAAAGGTCGTCTAATAAAATTTTTCCCGACCTTTCAAATTGGGACGAGTCATAAAAAATCAATATATATATATATATATATATATATATATATATATATATATATATATATATATATATATATATATTATACGTTCCTATGTGGATTTGGAGCACCAGAGCGATCCATGCGCCTACGTGGCACCTCCTACATCATCCGTTCCTTATTTATCTAAATTCTATATATTTATACATATTAATATATATATATATATAAACTCACACGTAGGCCTGAGCATAAGAAACCGAAAAACCGAACCGACCGACTATCCAGACCGAACCCGATTCGAAAATATGGGTAACCGAACCGTATGGTTCGGTTTTTATTTCTAATTTTCAAAACCCGACTCTAACGGTTCGGTTTCGGTTTCTATGCCTAAAAAACCGGCAGTTAACTAAATCGGTACCAATTAAATAATTATATGATTATATATATTATATTATATTATAAATATATTATATTATATTAGATATTACTAACAAAGTTTGAGAGACGATCACCCGATTCTGAGTATTGATAGAGCCAAAAGTTAATAAGCAATTGAAGATAGCTCGATTGTTAGTTTAAGTAAGTTATTGCAAAGCTTATTCTATTAGGATTATGCAATTTAATTTCATTATTTTTTAATTTTTGTAAATTATTTATTTTGCATGTATATTCTAAGATATGAATTCTTTCGAATTTTCCTATTATGAACTATAGAAAATAGAATATTTATTTTATTTATTGTTAACCGTTAGATAAATGGTTAACCGGTCTGATTTATAGGTTAACCGCTTTCATGGTTTTTGGTCTTTATTCTTTAATTTATGACGGTTAACCGACCCGGACCCGATAAAAAACTACATGGTCAGTTTTTTTAGGTGTAAAATGGTCGGTTAACCGACCCGTACTCACCCCTACTCACACGCACAATTCTTCTTTTATTTCATATATCTATCTTTATATTAGTTTATATTCTATTTATATTGGATTTGGTCTCAATCCGTAATATATTCAAAGATATGATTTTACTTCCATATTCTTTTTCATGTCTTTATAATATTCGGAGCACCAGAGCGATTCATGCGCCTACGTGGCGCCTCTTACATCCTTTGTTCTCTATTTATCTAAATTCTATATATTTATACATATTAATTATATAAATATATAAACTCACACGCACAATTCTTCTTTTATTTCATATCTATCTTTATATTAGTTTATATTCTATTTATATTGGATTTGGTCTCAATCCATGCGTAATATATTCATAGATATGATTTTACTTCCATATTCTTTTTCATCTCTTTATCATATTTCACCACTCTCTCTCTCTCTCTCTCTCTATATATATATATATATATATATATATATATATATATATATATATATATATAAAATAGCAAAATAGATCCTCATCTTACATGGCATCATTATTATTTTTCGTGAATATTTTCTTAAATTAATTAATTATTTCTCATGGCTTTGGCTAATTAATTTATAAATAAGGATTTCAATCTCATATCGATTTTTTATAAGAACTCAACGAAGGAGTACCGATATAAATAGCTCAATATCTTCCCCAAAAAATTTATAATTTGATTTGTGGAGCCACACATTATCGTGGAACCCTAAAAAAACATTAATGTTAGTTTACAAAGATTATATTATATGTGTGTTTATATACACATATATATAATATATACATATGTTATATGTGTTAACGAACGTATAGTAGTCGAAATTTAATTCTATTAGACATATATTTAAAAAGGTTTGACATTTTAAAAGCACTGTATTTTTGTTTTTCATTTACATATTTATAATTTATAAATCTGCTATAATTGTTTTCCTACTATCTTATGTAAGATACATCAATTTACAAACCTTAATATTGAGTTATGTTTCACCTAAAATGCTAGCAATAGAACTAGATCTATTGTTGAACAAGCAATGTAAAACCCAATGTCGAATCTCAAGGAAAACTTAGCAGGGAAATCAATCATGTGGCAAAAAGAAAGCAAATAAACTAATCTAATAAAGCAAGTAAAGAATTTTGAGTTTTGAGTTTTATCTAAATCCTAGGCTTAAAATAAATAAAGCAAATAAATTAAACTAGACTTGAAAATAATTAAAAACAAGTAAAAAGCATTCCCGTCTGTCACCCGGGATAAAGAATTATACTAAGAGGAAAGCAATAAATCTATCTAGGCATGAAATGAAAGGAAAACAATAAAGAAAACAAATAAATCTAAGCTAGAGCCAATTAATCCTAACATGCTTGAAAATAAATCTAAGAAACTAGAAAGCAATTAAATCTAATCTTACCAAATTAATCTAAACTAATGAAAGCAATTAATCAAAGCAAGTAAAGAAAGCAAGTAAAATTAATCTAAGAGCACAAATTAAACTTACGAATCGAAGACGAAAGAAAGAACGAAGAACTTGAATCTAAAGCTATAATCTTGAAAGCAATTATCTAAAAGCTAATTTAAATTAATCTAGAGTTCTAAAGGCTGAAAATAAGAGAGGAGAAGTTGTATTTTCGTTCCCCATTAATTACATATATATAGAGTCTCAAAAACCTACTCAAAAAAGAAAAAAATCTCTCAAACCCGTCGGACTGAGCGGGCGCCCAACCCCCTTGGCGGCCGCCAGGTGCGGCTTGCGGTCCACTGCGCGCGACTTTTTTGTTTTGGCCGTATCTCCCTCGTGCGAACTCGAAATCAAAGCTCAAACCCGGCAAGGGGGTTGGGCGCCCGCTCAGTCCGACGGGTTTGAGAGATTTTTTTCCTTTTTTGAGTAGGTTTTTGAGACTCTATATATATGTAATCAATGGGGAACGAAAATACAACTTCTCCTCTCTTATTTTCAGCCTTTAGAACTCTAGATTAGTTTAGATTAGCCAAAACAAAAAAGTCACGCGCAGTAGACCGCAAGCCGCACCTGGCGGCCGCCAAGGGGGTTGGGCGCCCGCTCAGTCCCCTTGGCGGCCGCCAGGTGCGGCTTGCGGTCCACTGCGCGTGACTTTTTTATTTTGACCGTATCTCCCTCGTGCGAACTCGAAATCGACCGCCGTTTTTTCCTACGCGCTCCTATCAAACTCCTCTTCAATAATATATTTTTATTTCATGCAAAATTCATCTCCAAATGTTGCTCATTTCTTCATTCTTGTGCTCATTTTCTCTCTTATCTTCCAAAACTCCTCACCAACTCAACTTTGACTAAAACACACGAAACGAACACACAACAACGAACAAAACATATGAAAACAAACTCATATCAAACCATATAAACCACACAAAAATACACTAAACAAGTTATGTCAAATATTTATATGTGTATTTATAAATATAATGTTAACTAATATAAATAAGACACCACATGTTCTATGTAATTATCAAAAACGCTCCCCTATCCGTCGTGAGCACACTTAATATGTCCACCGCTAATATGACAATGTCACGTCTGCAATTTTTTTATTTATGATTGAGTTTATTTACTTGACATGCAAAACTAAACTAAAGATATTATCCCTCATTGACAAATTTTATTTTCTGGTGTAGTTCAATTGAAATAAAATATATTCAAAGTTTTATATATTCAAAATATATCAATCAGTTCTATTGTGCATTCAAAGCACCACAACGATCCAAGTGCCTACATGACATCTCCTACATCCTCCATTTTTATTTATGTGACATCTTCTATCCCACATCAAATTTTTATTAAAATTCAATAATAAAATACCTATATAAATTGATATACTGTGTACCTTTAACTTTAATGTAGAGAATATTGATCAACATTAATTAGGAGATCTCATTCAACAACAAAACATGTATAAAATTATTATTCGGATTGTAATCCAAATATCTCTCATCGATTATATATCTAAAAGTTTACCAGTATAAAAGAAGACCCCACCAATTTATAGCTCTTATAAAATTACTTTATTTAATAGCATACTCCAGTAATAAGGTGTTTACCATTTATTAAGGTGTGGATAAGTAAATTTGTAATAATAAAATATAAAAAAAAATTATTGGGGGACCATTTATTTTACTGTCGTGAAGGTAAAGGAGAGTGTTTACCACATCTCGATATACATCAATGTACATATAATCATTTACTTAGAATTAAACATTGAAAAAAATCTGGCAAATACAAAATTAATTCACATGCCTACGTGAAATCGTCTAAATTCACTATATTTTTTTTAATTCTTCCATCCCACATCGAATTTTTATGAGAATTTACTGGTGGAAAACCTATATAAATAAATATATTCTTATAATTTAAATTTACATTTATTTCGCAAATTAATTGATATTCATATTATACATATTGCATCAATATATTCAAATTCCAAAATTCAAAATTGATCAATCACACAATGTTTAGTCTATTTTTGAGTTTTTTAGTTAAAATATATTTGGCCTATCACAACTTCAATGTTGAGGTGGCCCGTTGACCAAGAATTACTATTTAAAATTCTTTTAGTATGTATCAATAACTATGTTTCTCATTTTTTTTTAAAACAAAATCGATTTAGAGGTGGCCCGTTGGCCAATAAGTTTTTGAAATTGTTTTAATATATATCGATAATTATGATTGTCAAAATTCATTTAGTATGTATCGGTAACTATGTTTGTCAATAATTCGATAAGAATTTTATGATTGATTCATTCAGGTAGTTAGTGAATTTTATGCTAGTATCCGATAAGAATTTTATGATTGATTCATTCGGTAACTACCGATATTGATTCATACCTCGTCGAATTTTATGATTGATTCATTCAGGCAAATTCATTCAGGTAACTATGCTAGTATCAAAAATTTATGATTGATTCGAGAGAGAAAGAATTATTGATAGTTAGTGATGCTGCTCTAAAATTCAGGATGCTATCGGATCATATTGCATACTTGGGAGTTGTGATTTATGATACCGAAGATGATATGCCGTCTAAAGCATTCATTAAATGCATCGTGAATCTGAGGATGGAGGATGCTTTAGAAGCCGAAGAACAAAAGCTCCATAACTTCTATGAAAAGGTTAGTAATTCATTAATTAATCAAGTAGCTTAATTTTCATGTTTTATATATATTAAATCATTTAAAAAAAAATATTTTATGTTTTATGTTATATTATTATTTGGTAAAAGAAGTGGCACACCACTGCAAGAATGACGAATTTGATGCTGTTCCGGAAGACTTGGATAAGATGTTAGAAGTTAGTAAGAGCATCAATGACATAGATGAAAATTTTTAAAGAAGCTATTCCTGAGTTAACATAGGAGTTGACAACACTTTGACTGTGTAAAGTGGAATCGTGAAAGGAAATATTTCAGAAAGAATGCAAAACGGAGTCGTTTGTAGTGAACATACTTACTTGTTAACACTACAATCAAGTCTGTGATGGTAAAAAAGTTTGGCGGTAAGAAGATAGTTGTCGACACTCAAGATGACGAACTGTTAGGAATCAAGTTAGTTGTGGATATCTTTCCAAATGATGCGAAGAATATCAGACTATGCAGCGACAGTAAATCGTCAATCGATACTTTGAACCGGTGCCAATCGGATCAAGCTAAGCTTAGCAGACTGAATGATAGAGTGAAGGCTAAAGTAATTGATATCATTAGCTTGGTCAATCAGAAAAGAGATATTAGAATCGTATTTGAGCACTTGAATAGGAATGTCAGACCAATAGCCGATGTTGTGGCCAATTTCGCCAAAAAGTAAGTTAAATGTTTTGATAGTTATGAAAAAGTAATATGCAAAGTATGTAATATTACAAATGGCTGCTCCTTTTAACACATGAAAACAATTCATATATTTATCTATAAAAATAATCAATTATCAAATCAAGAATTGATAAAGTGTGGATCCCGGTAAATTTAGAATATTTATCAAAAGTTAAATCTTGAATAGCAAGATCTAGTGACAACTTAGATTAATATATCGAAAAACATATCGCGAACTAAACATGGTATAGTTGAAGGAGTACTTGGTGTTTTCTTAAATACCGGTATAAAATTGGAAACAAGCAACGTATATTTGTTTTTTTTTCACTTGTTACTTTGTTTTTAAGCAGCACACATACAATGTTTCCCTTATTTATGCACTATGGTGGTGAGGATCATAAATGAGCCCGTGAAACCTCGGTGTGCTCTATTATTGGCAGGATGTGCTGGATCTTTTGCATGGTTGCTTCGACCAGTCTCCAAGTCCGAAAGATATGCCTTGATAACTCTTCTCCTACATGCTACATTTAAAATAACAGTGTTTATGTTTTTTCATTTACCTATTTGATAGCATATGGCATGCATTAGCAAAAAATATAAGTGTGCTTGTAGCTCTAGCTACATTTAGTAAGTGGGTTCTTCTCTTGATACGTGGGGAAGTGGCCAAGACATTTGTTGTGAGGCAAATGCCAGCAATTGTGTCTCCCCTCTACCTTGTGTTTTGTGTAGTGTACTACCTTGGATTTTTTACATTTGTCCTCAATATTTGGCCTATTATGTTGAAAGAGCTAAGAGGGGTAGGTGATGGGGTAAGAGAGTTGTACGAAGTTAGCAAAAATGTGCTAGGAATTGTTATGGGGAATATTAAAAACATGATTGGAACTACTGACCAAGTGGATTCAGAAATCACAGCATTATTAAAGGAATGTTTATCAAGGAGGGAAAGCTTGAGGTTTTGCATGGTTGTTTCGGCCAGTCTCTAAGCCCGAAAGATATAGTTCAACAACCGTTCTCTTACATGTTACATTTATCGTTACAATGTTTATGTTGTTTCATTTGACATTTAATAGCATGCGGCATGGATGAGGAAACTTTTAAATCTGCGTATAACTCTAGCTACATGTTTTTAGCACGTGGCATGGATTAGGAAACTTTTAAGTCTGCTAAAAACTCTAGCTACATGTTTTCAATGTAGCTAGTGTTTATGCCGTTTCATTTGACATTTAATAGCATGTGACATGAATTAGGAAACTTTTAAATCTGCTTATAACTCAAGCTACATGTTTTCAGGACGTGGCATGGATTAGGAAACTTTTAAGTCTGCTTACAACTCTAGCTACATGTTTTCATTCGATACTTCTGTTGATATATGGGAAAATTGACATGGTTCTTACTTTTTTGTGAGGCAAATGCCATTAATTGTGTCTCCCCTGCTATGATGCACGGATTCTTCTAAAAATATCATATTGCAGTATCGCACCCGCACCGGATACACGTGAGGGTGCGATTCTCGTGGGATACGCACCGGATACGCCACATGGCGAATCCTAAAAATAAAAAATAAATAGGATACGCGTATCGGGTGCGTTTGTCTCACGAATCCTATGCGTTTGGGGTTTATTTTTAAATAATTTTATATTTTAGGTTTTTTTATATATATTGTCAAAATCAATATAGTATTTTATTTATGTGTAATGATTGAAAATATTATTTTAATTAACATTTATAATGTAATATTTAATTTATGAATTTTATTTTTAGAAAATCAGTCATATATTTAATAAAATATATAAATATATAGACGTATCCTTGACGAATCGCACCCTAAAATTTTTGAAAATCCGTATCCCCGTATCCGAATCGTATCGCCCCCGCACCCGCACCCATGCAACATAGCTCCCCTGCTTGGCCGATAATGCTGAACAAGCTCACAGGAGTAAATGATGAGGTAAGAGATTTGTACGAAACAAAAAAAAAAATGTGCTCGGAGTTGTGATGGGGAATATCATAAACATGGTTGGAGTTGCTATCGAGAAATTCAAAAGGTTAACCACGTGTAATCACAAATTAAGTTCAGAAATTGCAGTTTTATTTATTTTCTCTTTGCTTTTTTGAAGACATTCTCTTCTGCTTCAAGAAAAAAACTTTCATCGTATCATAAGAACATTCCCACAATAATTAAATTGACCGAGCATATTCAATTCCACTGTTCAAGTTGTGATGAGTCATAAAAAAATAAGATCTATATTCTCTTGTACGGAATCTATAATTTGATATTTGCCTTTCCAGCATAAGATAAGTAAGCACGATTTCGAGATGACAATTTCACAACAATGACATTTTTGACTACGACCTCAAGTCCTCAATGTACATAACCAATACCCAACAAGATTCGACTTGATTGAAATTTCCCACGAAGATCTCAAATCCTTCGATCCACGGCCCCATAAAACGGGGTCGGATCAAACACACAAGATCCGGAGGGGAAGAAAAAAACTTGGAGTTGGATCATATTTACACTTCCTGAATCAAAAATCATGTCTCGGCCTTTTCAATTGCTTCTATGCATTCAACAACGGTTGCGTTGTTCGACATTGCTGTCATTAAAGCTTCATGCAGAGCTCGGTTGTTCTTAATCAACGATGCAGCAAACAAAACCTGCATGCATGCATGCATGAATCAAATTCAAGAATAAAATTCAGAAGAAATCGTATCAAGAAATGTTAGTAACGAGGCGAAATTACCGCCCATCTCGTGAGATTTTGCTGCTGATCTTTGCTTAGTGAGGGTTTAGACCTGTTTATAAACCTCTGAAAACCACGGTTGAAAATCAGTTGGAATGATAAATGCATGCATGCTTTGTTTAATTTCCAGAAAATTGATGATTTGGTTGTAGAAATTCTACCTGTAGGGAGAAAAGATCGGCTGATTGGCCGACTACTTTATCATACTGTAGACCCTCAGCAGCTAGTCCAGCCATTGCTACTACAGCTAACCTTAGAGAAGTGAAAACGAAATTTGGATCATTTTATTTTATTTTGCATTTTTTGGATTAATGCAGATTAGGAGGAGGGATTCCGATTAAATGTTGAGTAGAAAGAAATATTAGTGATGTATACCTGTCTAGTTCCTTGGCATCAAGCTGTCCACTGTAGATTAGCTTTTCGAGCCTCTTATCAATGAGATTGACATTCTCTTTTCCGATGTCCAATGAGTATCCGAGGATGGGAAGGCCGAGTAAGTATGCAACTATAACATGGAAGTCGTCTTAAAATGAATGAGGCACATATGTTTTGGAGTTGTAATGTGTTTGTGTTCTGTGTCTACTGTTTTGATGAATTAATGTCTTGATTTTTATCACAAGTTACCTAAGAAATGAGCTGCTTCGTGTCTAGCAATCCTCTCCTTGTAATCCGGGAAGAACGAAGAAAATCCTCCGATTGCAGCCTGAAGCAGCCTAATCGAAGAAGATTGAAAAAAGAATCTCAGTGAATTTGCTATAGTATATAACACAAGTATCTCAAGAACACGAAGAAGGTGTAACAATAAGACGAGTATGACTTCCAGCAAGCATCTTTGCTTTCACAGTAAGACACGATTCTAAACTGTAGATTGCTTTGGAAACGAAAAATCAGTTCGACTACTTACCCAGGGGAAATACTCCCAATAGCAAGAACTACTAAAGAAATGCTCCCCACCAAGTATGGCACAAAGAAGCCCCAATCCTAAAAAATCAAGAGAGTTAATCATACTTATCTAAAATATCAACAGCCTCAAAGTTATGATCTATATATTAATCATTGGCAGCAAAAACAAGCCAACTTTCCCCTTTTAGAATACAATTTTTTTTTTCCCTTTTTTCTAATTTTTAGAATGTAAGAAACGAACAAAAGTATTCGTAAAGGAAGGTTAGTAGAAGGACTAGAAGCTAACCCCAGGAAGCTGGCCGGCAAGAATACCCAAAAATCCGGTTGTGCCAACCACGGTAAACAAAAAAGCCGCCTGCATCACTGAACAAAATCAACTCAACATACACATAAAAGTTCATTTCAAGATTTGAAAACTAAATCAGATGAATGGTTTGGTTATAATTCAAGAAACAGAACTATACACAAGTCCCACTGAACTTACGTCGTTTCTGGTACTAGGAATAGCAAGATTCTCCGCATTCTTTAGTCCTAAAGTAGTCAGCTCTCGAAGAGACGTCTGTGATAGAAATGCATAGTTGCTAGCATTGTAGTTTTATTGATCTTATCCATCATATTCATATTTATGAAATTCTTAACTTGGAAAATCGGAACGAAATTTAGAGACTAACTGTTCGACGTGAGATATAAGGTTGAGAACTCCATTTTTTGGCCCAACCAACTTCACTCAACTGATCAAGTGCCTCTTTCACTCTATCACTATCTTTCTGCAGTGAACCAAACCAATATATTGGAAATCATTCAAAAAAAAAAAAGACCAAATACATACCTAAATGCAAATTCATCTTTCAAGTGTTGCAATCTTCTTCTCTAATTAAGGTTCAGTTCTAGATTTTAGATAAGGCATAAACAATAATTTCCTTATTTTTTTCAATTATCAAATGTCCTTCGATCATAAAGTGTACATTGCACCGACTTACAAATCCTAATCACATAAATAGGCACTCAATTGCAATGCTCGTCCCAATTCAAGTAACAGCAATCAGTTAACGGAGAATCAAAATCAATGCAGCTCAAATTCAAGAGTCTAAAAATTAACAAGGCGATGAACATTCAAAACTCAAACCCAACCCGAATAGTGCGTGAGGCTGCGTGTAATCGGAAATCAAACAAGGAAGAAAGTCGGAACCTCGGCAATGGCGGATTCGAGAGTGGAGAAATCGATACCCGGAGCAGCTGATGACGAAGCTCGGACTGAAATTTGACTGGATCTCGGCGCCGATTTCTGATTGAAGGGCTTGGGGTTGTAGAGAGAGAATGCGAAGGATGAGAGAGAATGGGCCATAGCTGTGGATGTTGCTTTCGCGCCTCTTTCTCTCTCTCTCTCTCTGCATATCCAGTTATAACAGATAAGAATTGGCGCCAGTTCTCTATACCGTTGGCGTAATCTCCATCACTTCTAATTTAATAAATATATTTTCTTTTTTATACTAATAAACAAATATTGACGTTCAAAATATTAAAAAATAAACAAACAATATTAATCAATAAGTAATCACCGAATTAGTTAATTTTTTTTTTCCTTCTGAGGAGAAATAAATTAAATACTAGTATGAAACTAAATTCAAAAATTATTTTTTATAATTCTAATTTTTATTAGTTTTATAAATTTTATAAAATGATAAAAATAATTAGAATATAATGAATCATGATAAACTTTTATACATAAAAATTTAAAATTTAAAAAAATTATGTATCCAAATATAACTAATAAAAATATAATATAATGCTAAAAAAATATTATACGTCTTAATTGGAAGAGTGAATCGTAAATAATACTACAAAATATATGTAAAATTATACAGAATCATAATAAATTAATACTATTATATGTAGAATTTGGCGAATTAATATTTTGTAGAATTTGGCGGGGCCATGGTGAAACTAATTGGGCTAATTGGGCTTTGACAAACAGCCTCGTATTTGTTGGGCTTGGAATTATTTATTTATAGTCGAATGAGATTAAAAATGAGTACTATATTATTTATTTTTCACTGAAAATTATTTTTTCTAGTTAATTATCTTTGTCATCAAAATTAGAAAACTCAAGTATATTATGCTCTTCTAACTTCCTAAACTCCTCAAAGCCTAAAAACCTAGCCCAATCCTAAATTAATCATTTTGATTTTTTCGATTTTTGGACGATGTCCATTTTTCCTAAATTCGAGTATCTACTACTTAGACTGAGATAACCAAAATAATTGTACCCGCCGACCCATATACATACGCATACATGTACTCGGAGGGTTTATACGTGTAACTGTGCAGCCACTTCAAGTTCGGAACCATACCCGCTGAAGGCGGCGGTTCGGGTACAGGTACTGAAAGTTGGAACCGTAACCTGCTAGTTTCATGACCCGCCGACCCGCAAATTTGATATATATTTGAGCTAAAATATATTTTTTAGTTTTCATTATATATGCACACTTTTCCTACTTTAGTGTTTTTTCCATTAAATTTTCACCAAATATATATGTTTTTAACGGTGCTCTTCCCTTGAAGATTAAAGTTTTAAATGACTTGATCTCCAATGATTTAGTATTTAGAAGTTTAGTTTATGTTTGAGTTGTTGGAATCTTTAGAATAAAATAATATTTTTCCTTTGCAAATAATTTGAGTTACAACGAATCGAATTTAAAATGAATTTTTAACATTAAAAAAATAATTATTATAAAACCTGCTGGAACAGCCGGGTAGTACTCGTACCCGCACATGTCGTACTCGAAATCGTACCCATACCCTCGTATACCGCGAGTAGGGTATGGGTCCGATTTGGTGGAACCGTACCCACCGAGTACGGGTACGGTTCTATACCCGAACCCGCATTTGGTCATCTCTACTACTACTACTTGAGAAATATAATTTTTTTGACAAACTAGTACTGCCTCTATCTGGTTGATAATGAGTCACTTTTATTAAAATTAACAGGATAGAAGAATTATTTTTAAAATTTTATTTATTTTGAAGTCCACCGATCATAATTATATGTTGAACTAAAAGCTAAGAAGGGAAAACATTATACTTTTAAGAAATTATATTATAGTATGATAATATTATATAGCATTGACCACTAAATGCATATAGTAGGGTACAAATGTAGGAGGTCAAAATTTAATAAATACCTAGTGATATACAAGAGCAAATCTCAGCACACATTTCAACACTTTTGTTGGGCTAGATTTGGAATATATTATTGCAAGGGCTAGAGACAAAATATTAATTTATAATAATGTGTAGATTTGATTCAATGTCCCAACATTTTATCCTATGGTTTCATCTTTTTTGACTAAAAACATTAATGCAAATACAATGTCCCAATTAAATTCTCAATTAAGCCCATAATATGTTGCTATTGTTCTCACCATGTCTAGACAAAAACTACGAGACAAGTGTACTATGAATGCGACATTTTGGAGAGTAACATTCTAACATCTAATATTAACTTGTTGAGACCATTTGTAATTTAATTAGTTCAAGAAACCTTAATATATAGCATCAATTTAATACATTACTTTTTAATTAATCATAAAATTTATTTTTTGAAAGGATAGAGATTGTATTATACTGAACAAAAACGTTCAACTACTTACCGTGGGCACACTTACTATATCTACCGTTGATATGGCAGTGCACGTCAACAAATTTTCTAGCTAGGGTTTAGCTTTTTTAAGTAGAATTTAATTTAGTTTAATAAGATTTTTATTATCATCTTTATTTGTATCAGTGCATGTCATCCTTGGGCGCATTAATTGTGTCCACGGTAGGCATCGAAGCTTTCCTCATATATTGAAATAGCTAATTTTTGTAACCAATTAATTAGAGCACAAAATCGACTCAATATATTGATTAAAAAAATATTATAATTTTAGTAATTAATTTTAGTTTAATAAAGAAAGAGAATCATGATTATACAAGAAATATATAGGTCATTAAATCTTAACAGAAATATTAAATACTTATCCTAAAAAAAGTACTAATTACACTAACACGTAAGAATTGACATCTACATATAACTAAAATGCTAAATTCAGTATGAATATACATTGTAAGTAGACCCAAAGTAAATAAATACAGGCAATGGGCAACTGTTAAATTATTTACAATATACTCATTTCTAAAAACTTCAGCAACAAGAATTTAAATGAACAGTGGATGATGGGTCGATATTGGGGCACAAGAAATAGTAAATGAAATAAACAAATGTAGCTAATTTCGTATGAATTCCGGCGCCGCTCTTTTTTGGAAGCAGACAAATACTTTGTTGCCGCCATTACTAGGTTTTATGATGTAGTACCAGCAAACGCAGCAGAAGATCAAAAATTTAATTGAATTAAAATAATATATGGATATATATCTCAGAATAATTTGCATGAGATTTCATTTATTTGGATATTCATTATCTTTGAATAATAAGATCATTCACTTTATTAATTAGAACAGAAAACCAAAAGTATTTTGTAAAAGAGCTAATTACAAAAAAAAAATATACCAGCTTTTATTTATTTTGTAAATATTTACCTTTAAATATTGACAAATTAAATCATAAACTTATGATAGTGAAATGTTTAATTAGTGTTTGAAGTGTGAGCCCAAAAAATAAAAATAAAAATAAATTAAGAAAGTTTGTGATCTAATCCGCCAAAATTTAGAGTTTGTTTCGAAATTGCAAATGTTAAAGAGTTTGTAATTTAATTTGCTACTAGAATTTAGAGGTCGTGTCTAATTTACGAAAATAGAAAATTGATGATTTTTCTTGCAATCTACTAGTACCATTATGTAACTATTCCATAACTATTTTCACTGTTAATATATATTTTCTTTACTGACATTGGTATCATTTTTTTGAATATAGTATATTATTATAAATTTTATTAATGGGACTTTTTTTTTTCTGGTGATATATTTCGCAATAATTTAATTTTTGGTAAAAATCATGCAACAATGTGAAAATTCCTGATTTTAATCTGAGACAAAAAAGATAATTCAAAATAAATTAAGCCACCATAATCAATAATAATTAATATATCATAATATGTAATCTCTATATTAGCAGACATATACATATTTATCTGACAACACGGTTCTTAATTGTTTTTTTCCTTTAGGCAATTGGGTAGATCACAAATTAACCATGCCTCTACCAAACTAGCACATAAACATATCTGAAAATTATTCTAAGAAAAACATATCTGAGAAATAATCTAAAAAAGGAAACATATCTGAGAAATAATATTTAAAATAACATATCTGAAAATTAATTAACTGTCGTGAAAGCAGGGCTATAATTAACCTGCAAGTTGCTTGTTTAATTTTTCTATTTGCTTTTCAACATGGTAGTATTTGAAAACTACTTATAATTAATAGATGCCACGTGAAATAATTCTGAAAACACACATTGAATTGAATATGAAAGGTGTAATAACAATGAGGTCTTCACATTCAATGTTTTTTTTTTTTTTTTAATCAGAAAAATTGAATAAATATAGAGAGTATATGGGGTATTCAAATCCCTTAGATTCGTGATTCACATTCAACGGATTTATATATAGCTTGGATATAAACCCAAACATTCGAACTCGAGGTACTCTTTCTATTGCTTTTGGAACTAAGTTTGCGACTAGCGTTTGGATTTGTTTGGATTTGTGTCGTGTGGGTGCTTTGGAATTGGAGAAACAAGGTGTTGCATGTTTGATCAAATCGGCAGGAATAGGGGGGAGATTCTTGAGGAGATAAAAGGAAGGCTTTTAGAGTTGATGTATGTCGTCTAATGGTTCTATAATTAATAAGTCGTTTTGCGAGTGGGTCGTGGACCCTTGGCCTCATTTTCATGTTAGTTGACTCTTGTATTATTTTTGTTTGTTGTATGGTACTTCGTGTAACCAATTTTCTCTCGTTTTCTCAATAAATATTTTCTTTTGCCCGAACAAAAATAATAATAAAATAAACCCAAACATTGAACACTACAACTTGGGTTGTCATTGTCTCAAATTAGGTAATTAATTGCCCACAAACTCAAACAATTCTTTGTTTGGATTGGATCCTACGTGCCATTTTTTTAATTCGTTAGGCTAGGATATGAAACAAATGACGTCGTTCTCACCTCATACGACGTCGTTTCTCATTTCTTCTGAAAGAACAGACAGCGAGGTGAAGAATTTTTGGAACTCGAGCATCAAGAAAAAAATCATGGCTCATTGACCCCAAAAAGAATTAAGAGTTCGACTGTAATTTTGTAGGATCACAAAACCCTAATTAGGTCATATTTTGGACGAGTGTAACAGCCAATCAACCTATGCCACGTAGGCACATTTGATTATCCATATGTTGAGTCCCTTTGAATCTTTCTCTCTTTATCTCATGCATAATTTCAAATTACATCCTTCGTCAAAATTAATGTTTTATTTACAGTATACAAACAAGTTAAATTAATACTAATCACAATTTTTTACGTTCTTTGTCAATGGATTAATGATGGCCTAAGCTTGAATATTGAATTTAACCAAAGAGATGTGTTGGATGATGACGAATGAGATTAGGGCCACGTGGCAGTCAGGGGAGAAGCAGAGGACAGCCACGTAGGATTGGAGTCAAAGCAGTGGTCATGATGCATGGGCCCCACCACGTGAAGAAGTCCAATCAAGTCAAAATTGATTAGTACTAGTAGGTTTTCTTTTGGTAGCAGACGACACATATTCTGGAAAGGGAAATCCGGTCTCTTTCACATCTCACCTATCTCTCTTCGACACTTTTGTCTTACAATATGCCCTTTGACTTGACCCTGGTTTTTAAAAATACTAACTACGTACCGTTATAGAATTTATTTCCGTTTGGTCCGTCTCATTATATTAAAACTCTTTCTAAAATGTCAAAAAATATTTGGCTACAATTAACTATTTCTCCTTAGAATTAATTATAGCCACATATACTATAATTTCTTAGTTTTTGTGGCAAGTCAAATTAACTCTAATATAATGGGATGAAGGTAATACTCATTCCGTGATTCCGACTCCATCCTAAACATAATGTCTTATTTCTTCGACACGAAAATTAAGTAGAATATGTAAATGTGTAAACGTGTCACTCATCACATTTTTTTTGAATTGTTACATTTCCGAAAATAAAACAAGACACTATCTATGAGACCATCGAATTAGAAAAATAATACGTTATCTAAGGAAGGGAGTATACAAACTTCGATTCTTAACACAAATGAAGAAGACACTAGCTATGGGACCATCGAATTAGAAAAACAATACATTATCTATGAAGGGAGTATACTACAAACTTCGATTCTTAACACAAATTATCAATTTTTTTGAATTATTCTTTTGAAATTGAATCATAGTCCAATTGAAATTTACGTAGCGTTCGAATTCGAAATTATTACATTATTTTTCAACGTTTAAAGAAGCTTATCTGCCAACAAATGATGTACGTACTAGTTTATTCAGTCTGTCCTCTGTTAAATATGGATTAACTTCTGACTTTATAAATTGTTAATTAGGTAACTATTTTAGAGTAATTTTGAGACTGGCATTTTTTTAGAGTAATTAGGTAACTATTCTTGTTCATCTATTTGTAATTGTAAATTATGATCGATCGAATAATCAAAGTTGCAACACACTTTGGATTTTTAGCTATACATCAATTTCAATCGAGTAGGGTAATTTTAGAAAAAATATATATATGATGATTTAAGTATTTATAATGAAACTACATAGTATGAGAGTCAAAGAGGAATTCGACAAAAATTTGTAAATTCATAATACCTTCATCTCATCATATCAGAACTTATTTGGTTTGAACATTTCAGCACACGTTTTTCCACCAAAACTTAGTACGAGTTTTAAAATACAATTTTGAAGTATTTTTTTTTTTACGGGATACAACGACAATCATAATATCCCGTAAAAGAAAAAATATTACTACAAAAATTTCAAATTCATTCTGAGAGAAGATGCAAAAAAAATCATGCCTAATGAGTATTAGAAGGATTAATTATGTGGTACAGCCGTACAGGTGGCATTTCTGAAGGCGGTGGGCCATACGCTAATTAACTGGCACCTGCGTTAA
>CM038115.1:34372264-34530652 GCA_001642375.2 Mentha longifolia
TTGGTTCTGCTTTGCCTTGGCAGCAGCAGCGGTGGTGGCGGAGCAGGGTTGATTTCCCCATCGTATCTCCACTCAAAAACGTTGATCGGTTTCATAAAAAGAATTCTGCGTTTCCCACAAACGGCGCCAGTGATCGATCGTGGAATTTTTAGAGTGATTTGTACTAAGGAAAAATAAAGAACACAAGAGGTCTTTACGTGGTTCGATCTTTTGTTAGATCTACGTCCACGGGAAATGAGAGAAAGTTTGTATTAAAATGCTTGAGTAGCTATTACAGTCTATCCATCTGTCTATACAAATGGCACTATTTATAGAGACCTAAGAGCGGTTACGACCGAGGTCATGGGTGGTTCCTCGTCCGAGATAGTGGGTGGATCGTGTGTAACCGTCTTGCCACGTCCGCGATCGTGCATACCCTGATCATGGGTTATTGGGCCGGCCGAGCTTCTAGACTTGTCCTGTTGGGCTTTGTCCCGGATTGGGCCGAAGTGAATTTTGAGTGGGCCGAGCTGATCTAGGCCGAGCTGGATCAGGTCCAATTATATTGGGCCTGATGCTTGGGCCTAGTAGCTGGGCCACATCCTATCACTTCCCTTTCAGTTTCTACGCAAGAGAGAAATAAGAAACTTCTAATCTCCTATTCAATTTCACCGAGAGAAAACCCAATCATGTATAGGGATGGCAATGGGTCGGGTTTTTGCGGGTACCCGCCCTACCCAGACCCTAATAGGACGGGTTTGGGTAAAATTAAATAGGTTTGAGACGGGTCTGGGTAATAAAATTGATACCCGCAACGGGTTTGGGTTGGGTATGGGTAGATAGTTACGGGTACCCACTACCCAAACCCATATATATATGTATGTATGTTTGTGTGAATTAAAATATTAATAACTATTCGTAATTCTAGGTTTATTTTTTTAATGTATCAAAATTAATATCTTATTGATATTTATATTGAGATTTGTTTTATAATTTTATTAGTTCACATTTATAATGAGGTTTGCATGTTTAAATAATAGTTTTGACTTTCGATTGGTATATATATTTAGTTATAATTTTTGTTATATAAAATTTTAAAGAACTATTTATATTAATGTTGTGGAGTTCGGGTTTTATTGGGTAATTAGTGGGTATTACCCGATGGGTTTGGGGTGGGTACGGGTACCAAAATTAATTTTTAAATGGGTTTGGGACGGGTATGAGTACGAAAATTTTAACAGGTCTGGGTTTGGGAAAGACTAAATGGGTGGGTACCTGACCCATTGCCATCCCTAATCATGTATTCGTTATTCACCGCGAGAAACCTTATCAATCCTTTGATTTAGAAGAATGGAGAATGTAGGATTTTAGTTGATTGAAGATCTTATAAATTCGAGAGGGGGATCGGAAGGGAAGTACGGCCGGATAGAAATTTGAGAGAGGGAGAGGGTTTAGTAGAAGATTGAAGGTGAGTTCTTTTAAGGATCGGTTGTTGAATCTGCTTGGATTTCTTTGATTTTGTAAAAAGGGCACATTGTTAGTATTGAGATTAAGCTTTTAAAATTTCTAGTAAAGTTTCGTACTAATCTGATTTTGTTTTGTGAATAAAAATAACTCTTCCTCCACAAAATTTCCATTTTGTAGTCAGTCTTGCAAGTCAAACTTTTTCCACCGTATTTCAAATCATCTTGTGGTGGGATCAAGTTAAAAGTTTTCCAAATTAGCATAAGGTTTCGCAGCCACAAAGAAGCAAAATTTTAATTTGTTTTCTTCTTATTATTTTATATATTTTGGAGTTCACAACAAATTCTGTTTTAGCAATACTTTATTATTATTCTTCTTCAATTTTGTTACTAGTATACTGTAGTTGGTGGACGAATTATGGAGTTTGGAGGATTAACTTTGATAACTTGTTTTATATATAATGGAGTTTTGCAGACAACATTGGGAAGTAGGATAGGATGTATTGGCAAGTATTATTTTATTTGTTCCTCTATTATAGAGTGGATTTTTAGCAGATGGTATAGGAATACAGTAACTTCGAAAATTTTGTCCAGTAGTTAAGCTTTTAATTAGCATATAGGAATTTGTAGTATATGAGTGCTTACTGTTGTACTCTTGAATAGGTGCGTAGCAGTTAGAACCTCGTTCTCCCTGCTAAGAGTTTTGTTACGTTTCACAGCTTCAAGGATTTGAGGTGGGGTAAAATAAATTATTTCCAAAGTTTACTTTCAGTTATATTTTATTGAGAAAATGAGTTTTATGTCCAACGTGTTTATGTGTGCTTGAAATTATGGTTGAAGTTATGAAATGAGTACACCTTGAGTATGCCTATATGTTATCCTGTGTACGAATTTCTATGTCCCATTTATTCTTACTTTGTTGTGTACATTGTAATGAATAATGGTTGAAGTTATATGTTCCCACAGTTTTGTTGAATTGTGGTTGAAGTTATATGTTCTCATAATTCTGTTGAATTGTGGTTGAAGTGTCCCATATTTTCTATGCCATGTTTACACGTTTGGACAAAGAAAAGAGATATCACAAAGAACCCCCACCCCACTGAGTATGTTTTTGAATACTCACCCCGTTTTTATTAAAATGTTTTCAGGTGGAGAGCATGGAGTGCCGTAAAGGAAATGTGGTGATCTAGATTATGATATCTTATTATGTTGAAGTATTTTAGTATGTTTTATGTTAATGGAGTTGTAGTATCTATGAGAGATTGCAGTTTAAAAATATTTAGGAGAGTTTGGTTGCTTGAATGATTCGAAAATTGTGGTGTTAGGATTTTAACTCGTGTCTTTATTTACTTGGAGTTTGAGTGTTTGTCGTAAAAGATCTTTTGTTTATAGATTCGCTCCCATGATGCACGGATAAAAGTTATCGGAACATTATAAATTGTTGAGATATAATGTTAAGGGGAAACTTGAATCAAGTTAAATAAACAATTTGTTTTGATTCGATTCAAAAACCCTAAGTAGAACATTTCCCTTCCTATTTTTGATGAATCTAGACAAGTTATTATTAGCAAAGCTTACTTGTTAGGAAGCTTTACTTTAGTCTAGAAGCGTTGAGAATGGAGCAGTCAGAGCCCGCGAAGCGTCAGTATGCGAAGCGTCTCCAGCAGCGAAAGCGTCTTCAGTAAAGTTTGACAAAGCGTCATTGAAACGCTTCTGATAAAGATGCTTAGAGCAAGCTTCCATTCAGTGAAAGTGAAGCGCTCTCAAGTCAGCTCACCCAAAGCGTCTCTGATACAGAGCTGTGCGTTAATCAGTGCAAGTGTGACAAGTTTGACTCACAGAATCCAAGTTTGAAATTCAAACGTTCGGATGTCTGACACCTCACCGAATAAAGCTTACGTGTCGCCACACTATTGCACAACGGATACGGCTACAGTCCAAAAAGTCAAAGTTGGGTGAAGTTGCCATACCTCTGAGTGCGGCGGACATTCCTTCCTGATCCTTGCAGACTGACACGCCGAATTATCCGGATATTAAGGAACAAGCAACCCGTTCTCTCTCAACGGGAAGTAGGATTCCTTACTATAAATAGAAGGAGTTGCACACACACAAAGATAACGCACCTACAAACGATTCAAGCATACTACTCGCAAGAACTCGAGCAAAATTTATCTACATTCCTTTAGTTCTTTCAAAGCGCTTTACATTAGTGTGTCCTCAAGAAGTATATTTTCTTGAGTATTGCAACTACCTTCTTTCTAGGTTCAACCTCATATATCCATAACCTAGCTTCGAGAATCCTTAGTCCTTTACTTGTGATCTTCATTGTAAAGGATTCTCATTTACGAAAACCAAGTCTATTGTGTTAGATTGAGTTGTAAGGTTGTAAAGTTTGTTACTAGCCTTGAATCACTTCCCCTTGGAAGTATAAAACAAGGAGTACCGAGTGAAGGTATTCATCCCGTC
Organism: Mentha longifolia; assembly: GCA_001642375.2. NCBI lineage: Eukaryota > Viridiplantae > Streptophyta > Magnoliopsida > Lamiales > Lamiaceae > Mentha > Mentha longifolia. The sequence continues at coordinate 34,376,173 of CM038115.1, forward strand.
GAGGATAGAGTGGACGTAGGAGAGGTGCTCCGAACCACTATAAATTGTTTGTCTCCTTACTTTAAGTTATTTATCGCTTTGATTATTTGCATACACACACACACGCTTTAAATAACAAACTGATTTTAATTGCAAGAAAATCTCAAGTCTCACCACATTCCGCACACTCTCACATGAGCTAGAAGCTTTGAAAGCCTCACTAGCATTCAAAGCGTCTACTTGGTAAAAAGGATGAAAAACGAAAGAGAAGTTAAGCACTTCTCAACACACTTATTCACCCCCTTCCCTCTAAGTGTGTTAGTCACTTTCGGGACCAACAAGTGGTATCAGAGCAGGGGTTCTAACTGACCTCTGTTTCTGAATACTGATAACGCGAAAGCGTTATAGGAGGTCTACCTGAACTGATCCTTTTTAAAATTCTTGCATTAAAACCCCACTCACTGCACATTGCATTCTTCTAATCTCTTTTTCAAGATGTCTTCCTCAGCACAGCTTCCTCAGTTCTCGATAGAGGGCTACACCATGTGGTGCTTCCGCGTGGAGTCCCATCTCGCTTCACTTCATGAACGCATGCATGAAGTTATCGAGAAGGGACGCATCGTTGTCATGAAATGCCTGATGAGGAACCGTGAAAAGGAGAAAGTCATAGACCTAGACTGCAACCCAGTTGACGAGGAAGAAAGCGCTTCCACCGATGTCTATGTTGTGAAGACAAGAGAGGAATTTACGGCCAATGACTTCAAAGCTGATAATCTAGATCGTGTGGCGCGCAACGTGATCCAGTCAACCATCCCTGACGCCTATCTCCCAAGAGTAATGAAATGCAAAACGGCGAAGGAGATGTGGGAAACTCTTGCCCTAATCTCACAAGGCACAGAGAAAATAAAAGAAAACAAACTCTGTACTAATGCAGCAGTTTAACACTCTCACGATGAAGAGTGATGAGAGCATGGAGTCTTTCGAGACTCGAGTTCTGGGAATCACCACAAATGTGGCTTCACTAGGAAGGAACTCACCTTCAAAAAAATTAATCAAAAGGTGGTTCGCGCTCTGTCTAGAAAATGGCAGACAATGAAGGAACTCTTTCTCTCACAAAAAGAATTGGGAGACATGTCTCCTGAAATGATGTTCTCCGAATTCAAAGCGATCGAATTTAACCTAGTCAAGAAAGCGCTTCGTGAGGATAAGGAGGAGCTTCCAGCAAAACCAAAGAGTCTGGCTTTCAAAGCTGCAGTAGAGACCACGACCATCGAAGCCAACATCTCCAACAGCAATGTTGCAGAAATGTCAAGGGAAGAACTGGAGGATTACGCTCTCTATCTGGTTAGAGGGTATAATAACTCCAATGCTAGAGCAGCCAAGTATAAAAGATTCTACAAATCTCAAGGCCAGAGCTTGCGCTTCACCCCACGTAATGGGAAGAGGGATGACAAATCTGCAGCCATCCCTAGAGATAAAGCCAACATTGAGTGCTTCGAGTGCCACAAAATGGGGCACTACAGAATTGAATGCCCGAAGCTCTCAACCAAGGAAAAGGACGAGGTCAAAGCTCATCGTGAAGATAGCCGTCTCGCTCTAGTAGCCGACGCTCCCGTTGAATCTAAAAAGCCCATCGACCATGATGAAGGTCAATTCACAGATGATGAATACGAATATGATTATGGTTGCACGGCAAAAGAAGCTGAAATGGAGGAGGTAAATTTTCCTGAACCTAATACTATTCCATTATCACTAGGTAGTGAATGTGGTGACAGTGAGGATGAGGCTTTCAGCTTGGAAGGTGATCTCTTTGACAACTATTTAGAGTTGCTCAAGAATCACGAATCCTTGCAGGAAGTTCTCGTTTGGTTTAGAAAGAAGAATGATAGATTAGCCAATACACTCGAGTCTAAGGAAAAGGACCTATTCGAGTTGACGGCTAAGTTCGATGATCTTTATGAACGCCACCAACTTACCATATCCACTTCCAAGGAACACAAAGCCATTCTCGATCATCTCAATAGTGCCTCTGTAGCTATTGAAACGATTGAAAGCTCTTTCAAACACTCAAAAAGTCTGAAACGAATAAGCTTTGGTTCTACCCTCACAGCTTCATCCGATGCTAGTACCGAAGTGTTGATAAAAAGCCCCAAAGCTGATCAACACGCTACTAGCAAAGGAAAAGAGTTAGTCGGGTTTGTGGTTGAAACTTCAAGGCATGCTTCCAAAGCGTCTTCGAAGGCTTAACCCGACGCTTTGAGAAAGTCAAAGACTGGAAAGCCTAAATGCTCTAAACGCAATTCAAAGCGTGTCCAGTCTGCGACAAGCCCGAAGCCTCAACAAAAGCGTAAAGTTGACTTGAATAACTTCACATCTCATGGAGGAACTCAAGTACGCTTTATCCCCAACGCTTCACATAACTTTCATGATCGAAATCTCATCGATCATTTTACATAAAGTGAAAGCACTCCTTCATACTCTCAGAGAAGGAGGAACCGTAAGCACTTTCACTATTACACACACGATTACACTCAGGGTTTTCCCATTAAATAAAGCCTTATTTATTTCGTTCAGGATCTCGAGAAGGGAGTCACTCTCTCGATGAATCCAACTCGAGTTTCCAAAACCACTAACATTAAGGAACCCAATGCAAATTGGGTACCTAAACATTGTTGATCTCATAGACCAAAGTGGCGAACTTGAAGAATGCGGATGAAAGGAAGGAAGAAGCTGTTTGGTACCTAGACAGCGGTTGTTCACATCACATGATGGGTGAACGATCTTTCCTCGATGAGTTTGTCACAAAGCTGGGTCCAGATGTAATTTTCGGTGATGATGCAAAAGGCATCACCATCGGATACGGTACTTTTTGTGTTGGAAATATGAGACTTCCTAACGTCTCATATGTCCAAGGCCTCAAACATAATTTACTTTATATTTCTCAATTCTGTGATAACGGGTTCGTGGTAGAGTTTATCTCTAACCAGTGTGTTATCAAGAACAAAGCATCTATGCAGGTTGTTCTTACAGGTATTCGAAAGCAAAACGTATACGTAGCCAACTGGAGTAGCTGTGAAGACAGAGCCTGCCTCATCGCTAGAAGCACCCCGGAGATTGGGTGGCTCTGGCATCGTCGCCTTAACCACTTGAACTTCAAAGTAATGAATAGGATCTCCCGAAAAAGTCTCGTTCGAGGGATTCCTAATGAAGTCTTCAACAAGGATATTGTATGCCAAGCCTGCCAAGAAGGCAAGCAGATTAAGAAATCCTTTCAAAGCGTCGAATGACATGGCTCATCCAGAATTCTAGAGCTTCTTCACATGGATCTCTTCGGTCCTATCACACCTATCACCTTAAGTGGAAGAAAGTACGTGCTTATAGTCTTGGATGACTTCTCACGCTACACTTGGGTACTAATTCTATTCAAGAAAAAGGATACGCTTTGGGAGCTTCCAAAGCTCCTAAAGCAACTGACAGTGGAGAAAGGGCTGACTGTGGTGAAGATACGCTCCGATAAAGGAACAGAATTTCTCAATCAATTCATCGAAGCGTATAGTACAGAGAATGGGATTCTTCATCAGACTTCTGCAGCTCGTATTCCATAACAAAACGGCATTGCAGAGCGCTGGAACAGAACCATCAAAGAGGTTGCACGTTCTATGCTAGCGGATGCCCAACTACCAAAGAAATTCTGGGGAGAAGCGACCTTCACCGCTTGCTACACTCAGAATCGCGCTCTAATCAACACACGCCACGACAAAAACCCCATATGAATTGTGGAAAGGGAGAACTCCTACTCTCTCTCATTTACATATTTTTGGTTGCAAGTGTTTCATTCACAACAACGGTAAAATACAATTGAGAGTGTTTGATAGCAAAGCTGATACAGGGATATTTCTTGGATATTCTCCTACAAGCAAAGCTTATCGTGTCTACAATTGTCAAACTCTTGTTGTGGAAGAAACACCACATGTTGTTTTTGATGAAGCTGCTTTCAAGACTCCATAGGTACAAGTGAATGTTGAAAGCATGGATGGAGTTCCTGAAAGCGTAAACGCGATTCCAAAAGCATCTTCAGGACCAGTGACGCGCTCCATCTCAAAGCAAGTAAATCTGGTGGACGCTTCAGTAGAAGAAGAGATTGAAGACGGAGTTGAAGTAACGGAGCAGGATCTCAATAAGCTCTCTCTCAATAAGGGGGAACCAAACTCAAGAATAGCTGATCCTCTAACCTCATTGGCTCTAAACAGTGAGGAAGCTCCATCCAGTCCAGTGGTTTGTGATCAAGGCAATGGTGATGATCACACACCACACTTCGAGGCAGATGATATGGAGGCTCTCAACCAGAAGAAGCTTTGGTTGAGGTATCATCCCCAAGAAGGTGTTCTAGGTGACCCCAGCCAGGGCGTCATAACTAAAGTACCTTATTTCATGGTGAGTATTCCCTACCTACTCTCACGCTTTCCTTTCTGGGAAAGATTGTTGGGATAATTGGTTAAGGGGGAACCGGTCTTTGCAAGTGGTGTGAAAGAGAAGACTTTATCTCCCCTTACAAGGGATGATAATTAAACTGAAGGGATGGAGTTCCCTTTTGGAGCATCGATCTCTACATGCTTCCACTTTTATGTGAAAGCGCGGTTGAGTGCTCTTCCTTGATGAGTTAATCTCGGATTAACTTGATTAAGGTTGTTACTCGAACCACGGTATTCGTAAAATTTGTGCCGTCTTGTCAGAGCGGTGCACTAGTGGTACCTTGTGGATCTCTTGAAAGTCCAGCTTTTAAGTTTAGAGCTTGGTACAATCTGGATGTTGGAGTCGACATGAAAGCCTTTCAGCTGAAGAAACATGAAAGCGTTGAGTTGATGATCCTCTTCAAGTTAACATACGTGTACATAATTTTTGGGATGTATTGTATGGAGTTGCTTGAATGGCTATCACCTCAACTTTCACAAGCTTTCATGGTGGAGACGGAGCCAGAAGCGCAAAGCCTGTTGAAGACCTTTACCACTGCTTGTTGTGAAGGCCTCACTTGTTTTGAGTAATGTAAAGCACCAACTCTAAAAAAGTTAGGGTCTACTCTCAAGAATTTCGCTTCATGGAAATATGAGATGGAAGTTAGGGTCTACTCTCAAGAATTTCGTTTCATGGAAATATGAGATGGCTTGCCCTAGTAAGGAAGTGAATTTATAGCTCTTTCATGGATGATATGAAATCTCATGCCCAAACGGTATATCCGTAGTAAAGCATGAGGCAACTCACATCACTTCATTGAAATCTATAAAGACAATCATCCCCAACCGGGTCCCATGTGGATTTTGTAGTCTCAATTCCCATGATATCGAATTCACGGGATAGATCTACCATAGTAAGAGTAAGAACTTTGCATTATTTCATCTTTCATCATAAGTAAAGCGTCTCCCATATAGAGCTAACGCTCTCTTTAAAGATAGTTCGAGTCATTGGTGTATGGGGGGGGGGGGGAATACACCAATTCGCCAACAGTTTTGACTTTAAAAACAAAATCGATCTTACTGAGTTGTCAGCTCAGCTTATCAGTGCAGCTCGGTTTATCCAGCTCAGTCAATAAACTGGTGAGCTTGCTAAACCGAACTGTGTGCGGAAGTTTGGTGGACATGTTGGCTACCTCTTAGAAAATTCTTTCTTTGGTCTGGATCTTTGTGCAGGTTGATTATATCAATGAGGTACAATGTAATGAAGGTTAGTTGAACATTGTAAGGTCGACTGTAAATAAAAGATAGAGAGAGAGAGATCGAGACAGCCGATTTAGCATGGTTCGGGAAACGTCCCTACATCCACGTCAGATACCGTCGTATCTGAAATTCCTTACTTCTCTCTTATTTATACTGGCTGAGTACCAGCCTCAACCTTCGTCAATCTTTAGACTTGAGCCGAGCACGAGTTCTGGGTCGTGACCCTTACAACCTTTCATACATTCTTACATACAACCTTGCAGCTAAACTAACAGATTCTTCTTTACTTGGACGAATATGTAGTAAGCTTGTGGAGAGTATTCTGTGAGGTTCCAGAATCCAAAATCTTGAAGGTCTCAACACTTGGGAAATGGCTTGGATTCGAGTGTTGAGTTTGGCTTTAAAGCGTAAAGATTTCTGGATAGATTTGGCTTTGAAACTCTGGTTTCCTCTCTCTATTTTTCTCTCTTCCCCGTCTATTTTCCCTTCTTTCGATTCTGGGATGGCTTGAAGTATTTATATGACTCCAATTTGAATTAGAGCCATTGCAGAGGTGTCAGAACCGTACTGCTGACTGGACTTCTAGCCGTTGAGGTTTTTTGTACAGCTTGAACCATCGAGGTTGGCAAGGCACAACTTAGGTCGGACTGGGAAGGTCGACCTTTTGTACCTCAAGCTGTCTTTGCTTTCTGTGGTCTTCAAGCTTGATCTTTGTATTAGAATCTTCATCTTGAGAAGCTGTTGACTAATAGCAGCTTGACTCACAGCAACTTGACTAAGCATATTGGCTTCAGCAGGTTGGCCTATGCAGGTTGGCCTCAACATGCAGGTTGGCCTATGCAGGTTGGCCTCAGCATGCAGGTTGGCCTCAGCAGGTTGGCCTCAGCAGATTGGACTATGCAGGTTGGCCTCAGCAGATTACACGAGCAGGTTGACTAAGGAACAGGTTAACAGATTGATCTAACTAGGTACAAGGTTGCACTACCAACCTTGATCTTTACATGGAGCAACCTGTCCGAGTTAAGCTTGACTAATCCAAACACAGAGACCAGTCTGTTCCTATCAATCCTATAACTAAGTCCTATAACTAAGTGTGGTTTCTAATAACATCATCAAAACTAAACTAAACAGGGTTCCCAACAATGTTTAAGGGGGAAGCACACTTTCTTAGAAAGAAAGCGCCTAGATGTGAACAGACGTTCCTGTTTCTCAACTAACGCTTTAACATTTTTGAGAATGTGGATCGTCAAAGCATGGTATCAGTCAATTACAATATTGACTGACTGGTAAGTCTTCTTTTCGCGTCTTTCAATTCTTAGTAAGTAAGTTAACATAAAGCGTCTTCAAGAACCCTGTGCATGACTTACCAAAAATATTAAAGTGCTGATACAAACGCTTTCTGAACTAGACGCTCTCGTCTAAATTCCGAAGCATGGCAATCAGCCAAATTTCGAATCTTTCTAGAAATTAATCTCTCATTAATTTACTTATATGCTATATATCTATAAAGTAAAATATCACTCAAGTATAGTTTGCGTGTGATATATTTGCATTTAATGCAAAGACTACTGCAGTTACAGTACTCAAGACACACTCGCGCGTGTATCTCACACGTGCTACCGAACTGCCAAAAACTTTTAATCTTGGCCGTCAGACATTTTGAATTACTTTTTCCCTAACCACACGATTAAAATAACTGTCAAGCACGATCTTAACCGCTCACCCATTTTTCGGAACGTGATCTTAGCCACTCACTAAGACACGTCGCCCCACTACCCTTTTAATACTCTTTACACTTATTCTTTATGTATATACATTAGAACTATTTCTTTCATCACCTTCCTTATCATTCTCGCCATTTCTGCAAATTTTTCAAGTTCTAAAACTCACAACTTCTCTCTCTACTAAACCTTTTTTTTTCAGGAATTTCAAGATGGTTAATGCAAAATGGCAACATGCTCCTAGAAGCCGCTACGGAGAGTTCGTGTATACGGAGGCCCACGTCGATCGTGATCTACTCACCGACGGCGGAATCATCAAGAGAGCAATACTAAATTCCGGCCTGGAGAATCTTATCTTCCAGCATCCCACGTACATCAATCCGGTAGGGGTTGTCGAGTTCCTCTCAAACTTGAACTCGGAAACCCTAGTTACCAAAATCTCACTGCAACAGTTCGATGAATCTGGCCTGGTTCACTTGGTGTCGACCGAAACTCTAGAGCTCGATGCTCTATTTGAAGATTCAGTCCCTATTCCGACCTCTGGGGAAGATCCGGAGTCTGCTGGAGATCCGGACATCCAGAAAGAGTTCAGGCGTTTCACAATGGATCCACGCGCCATCTTTATCCGCAAACAGTCGAAGGCGATGTTGTTTCGCCCGTCCTTCGACAACATGATCAACATTGTGACAAAGTGCCTACTTTGTCACACCGGTAGCTGGTCCACCATCACAGAACAGAAGATTCGTCTTTTGTCGGCGCTCTGTGATACCGCGATCAACCGGACACTTTACAACTGGAGAGCGTGGTTTGTAAAGCAGCTGGTGGAGGCAAGCAAAGCCGTCAAGGAGGTGATGGAAGGCGAGAATAAGGGTCAGCTTTCTTTCCTTGGGAAGCTGAAATATGGAATGAAAATTTCCATGTTTCTTGAGCACTCGTGGCCAGCTCAAGAATGGCCAGTGGAAAGCAAGTACACTCGTGTGCTTTTCAATATGGCGCTTCCAGGCGACGAGTTTGGAGTTGTCGCCCCTCCCGCTTCGGACATCAAATATACAGAAGCCGAAACACTTATACTAAAGAAGGAGAAGGAGAAGAAGAAGGGTAGAAAAGGCCCAAAGAATCCAAAGCGTCGTCCTGGTTCAGAGAAATCAGTCCCTTCCAAGGCTGGGAAGCGTGGACTGGTAGATGAAGATGATGAGGAAAGCGCCGCTTCCTCTTACAACGCTTCCGATTCTGACAAAATATTGAGTCAGGCTCTAGAAGCCGGTGCCCAAGCCACACAGATGGAAGAAGAAGAGGAAGTCGATGCGCCAGGAGAGGATACTGATCGCATCAGCGCTCTCCACTTCACTGATGAAGCGTCCAGTTCTTCAGCAGACGAGGAACTCTATGCTGACGCTCCCCCACCTCAATCTCCCAAAGCGTCCAGCCCGGTAGTGCAGGCTGTTGACAGAGAGCTCTTGTGGGCTGAAGAGGAAATCAGGGAATTGTTTGGAGAATTCTCTCTACCTCCATCTGTGTTGGAGGTTAATTCACGCTTCTTGAAGTATGTCCGAAGCCGCGGTACCAACGTTTACAAAGTTTACCAGTTGGTGCAGGCCAACGACCCTAAAGCGTTAGTCGAGGAGGAAGCCTCGATCCTTGGCCGCTTTAATTTAGAACGCTCTGATGACCTGATCGATGAGCCAGAGGTGTGGAAGCGCATCGAAAGGAGGGTCAAGGAGCTTGTTCCCTCCTACACCTTCTCTCCATCAACACCAGAAGGCGCCAATATCCAAGCATTTGAAGACCGGCTCTCAGTTCTTCAAACCGCTCATGACAAGGTGGAGCGTGAGTACGCCAAGCTGAAGTCGGCCGTAAAAGAGAGAGAGCGCCAGCTCTCTAAAGCTGAGGAGGAGAAGAAGCAGGTGGATGACGAGCTTTCAACTGCTACCACAGAGTTGAAAGCGCTGAAGGAGGATATGGTGAAGAAAGAAGATGAGCTCTCCACTGCTGCAAAGTATTGGAAGACTTGAAGGTGAAATCAGCGACTGTGGAGATACAGTTGGCTGAGGAGAAAGAGCACGTAGAATTAGCTCATGATGAACTTTCGAGCATTAAGGTACAGCTTCAAGAAATTCCAGCCTTACGTTCGAGAGTGCTGAAGCTTTCTACGAAGTTGGATGACAGGGAGCATGTCCATAGGGAGCTCGAAGCTGCCGAAGCTGAACTCTCCACGACCAATGACAAGGTTGCTCAACTGGAGAGAGGGCTGAAAGCGGCACGAGCAAAAAAATTCGAAGCCGATTCTGATGCTCACCAGCTAAAGGAGAAGCTGGAGTCCGTGGAGCGAAAGCTCGTGGACTCCGAAAACCAAAAGAAGCAGGTTGTGGCCATGGTGGGCCAAGCTGCAGCTGGAGTGCAAAGCGGATTGAGCCAGGTTGGGCCAAGCACCGCGTTGGAGGGCCTCTCCAACAAAATGGAGGCACTCGTGGGTTTCGTCCAATCTGAGTTCCGTGTATTCCGCGCGATCTTCGAAAAGTCGGTCATTCTGACCAATGCGCGCTCTCCAGCTCCAATCCTTTCTGCCCAAGTCCTCGGCGCTCTCCTGGCACAAGGCCTCTTGAAGCCCAATCAGCCAAACATCACTCTGCCAGGAGCCGCCAGCCAAAGCGCCAACGTACAGTCCGCTCCCTCCCGGCCCACTTTTTATGCTGCCAAAAAGGGGGAAGCGACTGGGATGCCAAGTGGTCAACCCACAATGGCCAAGGCAACTGAGGACGCTTCCAAGAAGGTGGAAGCACAGAAGAAGGGGGAAGCGGAGCAGCAGGTGATCATCTTGGATGAGCCAATCGATGCCGCTCCAATTCAAGCAGTGTCAGCAGCGCCATAGAAAGAGAACCGCAAGAACAAAGAGCCTGCTGACACCAACCCCAAAAAGAAGATAAAACAGACTCCCGCAACGATGACCAAGGAGGCTGGAGCACAACACGAATTCCAAGAGGAGTTGGACGTGATTTTGCTGCATAAAATGAACTTCCACCTCCGAAGGTATCTGTTGAAGTACACTCCGACTAACGCCGCTGAAAAAGAATGCCTGGAAGTGATGGCAAAATATAAAGCAATGTCGGAGTGCAGGGATAAAGTTTTCAATGAACAGGTGGTGACGTACTCAGATAAAGCGCTTCATCTTTTGAAAATGGAAGCGCTTGAAGGGAAAAGAGCCTTTGTCGAGGGCCTGCGGACAGCTAATTTCGAGATGTGCAGGAAGCAGCTGTTTGCCAGGGACGAATCCGATAGGAAGAGGCTGAGGGATGAAGCTCCTAATGCCAAGTTTGTTGATGAGATTATTCCAGCTGACCTCAGGGAGGAGTGGAATGATGCCAAGGTGAAGTTTGTCAAACGCTTTTACTACTGGCAAGACTTTCGCATTGAGTACGCCATGGACTGCTTCATTGCATACATGGATCATTGCAAAGCCTCTCTCTTCAACAAAATTTTGGAGTTGGCAGACGGAGCGACTCTCAAACCACCTAAGAAAGAGAGCTACAAACTCCCACTCATTGGAGGCGCTATCCCTGATGAGGAAGCAATCAGAAAGGAGATCGAGGAATGTGCTGAATGGCTTGAAAAGAACAATTGTCATAACCGCTCTTTAGCTGCCATCAAGGATAGAGTCTACAATGCCTATGGCATGATCCCTCCTACCCCTCGAAAACGCTTCAAATAGATATTCATTGTATTTGTATTCACTTCATCATCTCACTAATACAATGATATCATTTACTACTATAAGACAATTTCTCATTATCTTTATTTTGTTTATGCTTTCATATTAACTGCTACAACTGCATTACTTTTGCGGTTTGCTTAACCCACTCTCTTTCTTATACTTAGCCTAGAAATTATCTAGATTTGTGTAAGCATTTGATGTCGGGTTTTGGCATCATCGAAAAGGGGGAAATTATTGAGATATAAAGTTAAGGGGGAACTTAAATCAAGTTAAATAAATAATTTGTTTTGATTCGATTCCAAAACCCTAAGTAGAATATTTCCCTTCCTATTTTTGATGAATCTAGACAAGTTATTATTAGCAAAGCTTACTTGTTAGGAAGCTTTACTTTAGTCTAGAAGTGTTGAAAATGGAGCAGTCAGAGCCCGCGAAGCGTCTCCAGCAGCGAAAGCGTCTTCAGTAAAGTTTGACAAAGCGTCACTGAAATGCTTCTGATAAAGATGCTTAGAGCAAGCTTCCGTTCAGTGGAAGCGAAGCGCTCTCAAGTCAGCTCACCCAAAGCGTCTCTGATACGGAGCTGTACTCAAAGCGCCAATCAGTGCAAGTGTGACAAGTTTGACTCACAGAATCCAAGTTTGAAATTCAAACGTTCGGATGTCTGACACCTCACCGAATAAAGCTTACATGTCGCCACACTATTGCACAACGGATACGGCTACAGTCCAAAAAGTCAAAGTTAGGTGAAGTTGCCATACCTCTGAGTTCGGCGGACATTCCTTCCTGATCCTTGCAGACTGACACTCCGAATTATCTGGATATTAAGGAACAAGCAACCCATTCTCTCTCAACGGGAAGTAGGATTCCTTACTATAAATAGAAGGAGTTGCACACACACAAAGATAACGCACGTACAAACTATTCAAGCATACTACTCGCAAGAACTCAAGCAAAATTTATCTACATTCCTTTAGTTCTTTCAAAGCGCTTTACATTAGTGTGTCCTCAAGAAGTATATTTTCTTGAGTATTGCAACTACCTTCTTTCTAGGTTCAACCTTATATATCCATAACCTAGCTTCGAGAATCATTAGTCATTTACTTGTGATCTTCATTGTAAAGGATTCTCATTTACGAAAACCAAGTCTATTGTGTTAGATTGAGTTGTAAGGTTGTAAAGTTTTTGTAGAAAAGATTGGTTGTTGTAAGGCTTCTCGAGAGCCCGTGAAATCTCTGAGGATTCAAGTGCAAGTTTGTTACTAGCCTTGAATCACTTCCCCTTGGAAGTATAAAACAAGGAGTACCGAGTGAAGGTATTCATCCCGTCGAGGATAGAGTGGACGTAGGAGAGGTGCTCCGAACCACTATAAATTGTTTGTCTCCTTACTTTAAGTTATTTATCGCTTTGATTATTTGCATACACACACACACGCTTTAAATAAGAAACTGATTTTAATTGCAAGAAAAACTCAAGTCTCACCACATTCTGCACACTCTCACACGAGCTAGAAGCTTTGAAAGCCTCACTAGCATTCGAAGCGTCTACTCGGTAAAAAGGACGAAAAACGAAAGAGAAGTTAAACACTTCTCAACACACGTATTTACCCCCTCCCCCTCTACGTGTGTTAGTCACTTTCGGGACCAACATAAATGTTGCACCAGACATTCAATTTCGGCACCATAATTAAATTTAATAAAGAGTATAATTACACATTGAAATTATACCTTTAATAGAATTAATCATTGATTTCATATTAATGCATACGATCCGATATATATTACCTATAATAGTCCAAGAGATGTACAGTAGCAGTTAATTTTTCCGAAAAACCCCATTATATGTGGGTACATGATATTTATTAATCAATTGTTAATCAATCTGTATTATATAACTAGTGTAGTGCCCGTCGAAATTCGACAGGAACTATTTGATTTAGTAATTATTAAGTAAAAAATATTAAAAAAAATTAGTAATATAAGTATTTATTGTAAGATTATAGTATAGTAAGGATACATTCGAAAAAAGTAGCATTAAACTAAATTAGAGTGTGCGTGTGTTGGCATAGCGGTAGGGGGTTAAAGTTGTATCAAAAGTTTCGGGTTCAAGTCCTCCGTGGCGCGGCCTCAAAATTTGCCTGATAAAAAAAATGAAAAATAATAAATAAAAACTAAATTAGAAAAAAATAAAAATAGATCAATGAGGAGTGACATTTCTCGGTTCGTTACGTTTTACTCATTTTGAATGTCAAGCAGCCCGTTGATCATGGTATTAGAAAAATGTCAAGATGTCTGTCATTTAGATGATTATTGAGGAAAGTTGACAATTCTCGGATAGTTTTAAGGTTTTCAATTCAAGTCTTCCAGTTACTCTTTTAAATATTGATTAAGGATTACTCCATCATATATGAATTTTCCTATCAATGAAATCATCTTCTCATCCTCCGTCCCTACTCAGCTAACAAACTATAAGTCATAATAGTATAATTTTCCGTTAACGTGAAGTCTTTTAAATATTGGATAAAACTTAAATGACTCCATCATATTTGTTATAAGAAAATCTTACAAATATTATAAAGAATCAGTTGTTCTACTGCATAATATCATGTCGTTCTTTTAGAAATTTTATTCTTTGAACCACTTGAAAATAATCATCTAAAACAAATAAAATAATTGAAAATATCTTGACAGTCCGTCATTTAGATGATTGTTGAGAAAAGACGACATTTCTCGGATAGTTTTACAGGTTTTCAATTCAAGTCTTCCATTTACTTTTTTAAATATTGATAAAGGATTACTCCATCATATATGAGTTTTTCTTTCGATGAAGTCATCTTCTCATCCGCCCGTGTCTACTCAACTAATAAACTATAAGTCGTAAACGTGTAATTTTTCCATTAACTTGAAGTCTTTTAAATATTCACTTAGTATAAAACTGAAATGACTCCATCATATTTGTTATAAGAAAATTTTACAAATATTATAAAGGATGAGTTGTTCTACTGCACAATATCATGTCGTTCTTTTAGAAATTTCAATTTTTGAACCACTTGAAAAAAATCATCTAAAACAAATAAAAGGATTGAAAATATCTTGACAGTCGTTTGCCTCATTTGCACCATTAAATTAATAATTTCTAAAATAAAATAGCTATATCTTCACCATTCTACCCTTCTATATATTAAATGCTAATTATAAGTTGGCTCTTATATATATATATTTGATGAGAATAAATATTTTTTTATATTTAATAAACTAATTTTATTTTAGTTGGATTTTAAGAAAGTAACAACAATTATGATAATATTAAGTTTAAAATGATTCCCGTTGAAATTCGATGGGAATCATTTTATATCGTAAATTGAAAGTAATTTTTTTAATAAAAGTATAATTATAATTATTTATTTAAAATGATAGTAATTTAACAATTCGTTGGAATAATTAATAGTATTATAATTGTAGGTCCCGATAATAGATATTGGTGTATGGGGGGGATACACCAATTAGCCAACAGTTTTGACTTTCGAAACAATTTGATCTTACTGAGTCGTCACTTCAGTTTATCAGAGCAGTTTAGTTTTTCCAGCTCAAACAGTGAACTGCTGAGCTTGCAAAACTAACCTGTGTGCGGAAGTTTGGTGGAAAGGTTGGCTAACAGTTTTCAACACAGTTTTCAAAAGAAACTTTTAGTTCAGACAAGTGTTCATGCAAGACAGGTTATAGTAGTGCAGGTTGTGAATCATGCAAACTGTGTAAATGAAGATAATAGTTAGAGAGAGAAACACGAGAAGTTTTTATCGTGGTTCAGAGTAAACAGCTCCTACGTCCACGCCAGATCCCGTCGAATCTGTAATCCCTTAACTTGAGATTTTTTCACTCCTTTTAACACTGGTGGAGGTTCCAGTCCAAATTCAAGTCTCTCTTTAGACTGAATCTAGCACGATTCTCGAGTCGTGTCTCTTCTAACTTACATACAAACTTACATACAATCTTACTAACGCTAAACAACTAGCGCTAATATACAAACTTGAAAGCTGAGAGTAGCTATCGTCGTTAGGAATACACAACTCAATCGACTACACTGAATATAAACTTTGATGGTATTGAGAGTGTGTGATTTGTGTTCTAGTAAGACAGTTTCTAGAAAGAATAGAAATCTACAAAGATCAACACTTGGGAAAGCTCTAGTGATTTCGAGTGTTGCTTGAGTGATCTTTAAGCTCGAGATTTCTGCAGTGTTTTGGCTTGAATATTGAGTTTCCCATGCCTTCTTTATGGAATGACTTGAGGTATTTATAGAGAAGCATTTGAAATAGAGCCGTTGTATGTGTGTCAGTATATGCAGAACCGTACACTGACACAATTATAGTCGTTGAGTTGAGGACAGGTTCCTCAGCCACAGCTCAGGTTGGACTTTGTAGGTCGAGCTTCCTATACCTCGAACTGTCTTCACTCTTCTGTAACCTTCGTGAGAAATCTTCGAGTATGGTTAGAGCAGGTTACATAGACAGATTACATAAAGGAACATTATGATAGGTCTGAGTAGATTAGGTACAAGGTTGCACTACCAACCTTGACCTTTACATAGCAACCTGTCCGGGTTAAGCTTGACTGATCCAAACACGGAGACCAGTCTGTTCCAATTAAAATCTATTGTCTAAGTGTGGTTTCTAATAGCATTATCAAAACTTAGTTCAAAGAAAAAGGTTCCCAACAATTTCCCCCTTTTTGATAATGCCGAAACTCACACTTTACATCTTGACTTAGAAGTTTTGAACTTCACAAAAAAAATGATCAAGGTTTGAAGTTCAGCCAGCTGCATGAGAAAAAGTGTTAGGAAATTTAAAGCATAACATGCAAAGGCCTGGACAATGAGATTTTGTCATCAGGAACAAAATATGATCATTTTTCATTTATAGTATCAACTGAATTGATGTACACAGATTACAGAGTTGATACAGCAAATGAATGAAAACGATCAAGTCACTTCCTCACAGTCTTGAATCTCTCTTCAGCGATCTTCTCCTTGCTTACAGATCCCATAGCTGCGTAGATGCTGTCACGGATCGACTTGTACTCATCACAGCCTGTGGTCTTGCAACTGTACTGAGCTGCGATATTCCTTATGAAAGTATTGATCCGGTCGATATCTGGAGTATCAGTGCCGCAGATAGTGGGAGGTTGGAAGGTCTCTATTTTAGGCGGATTGATCATGACCTTCACCTCTGCAGCTTTCGCACGGACTCTTTTAATGAATTCGCGGTCGGGAAAAGCTTGCATCCAGCTGTGAAAGGCAGTTTTGGTATCACCAGTGTAGCGAGCATCAACCTGCAACCAGTAGTGGTGTAAGATGAACTGGTTCAGGAACTCATCCCACAAAGGCTGATCTTCCACTGGTAGCCAATCAATTGGCTCTCTTTTGTCCGCTTGATCCTTGCAGCTTTCAAGACCTCGGAAGCTTGCCACGCAAGCTTTGTCCCTTGCTCTCTGTTTCCTCAGATCTTCGAGAAACAGCTTCTGCTTGCCTTCATTCTCGCATTCATCTACGGTGTAGCCAGCTTCTGCCATCATTCGAATAAGGGTAGCTTCACCCTGTGCCCTTTCTTGCTCAGACAGCTTATGGGCAGCAGGTTGAGGGACAGCTGTCACAGGCGGAGCAGCTTCTGATTGAGTCATAGGAGGTTGGGTGACCTGTTTCTCCTTGCCTTTTGCTTTAGCAGCAGTGCGTTTGCCTTTCCCTTCCCCCTTTTCGGCATTATCAATCAAGTGTTGAACAGTGGTATTGAGGGAGGCTTGCTCGTTGGAGATTAAGGACAGGTCAGTGCTGATATTCTCTTTAAACTGTAGGAGGGAGTTGATGTTCCCTTGCATCTCTTCTTCCTTCTTCAGGGAGCTGGATGAGGCTTGAGCGAGCTTTGAAGAAAAGTTGTTGACAAGCTGGTTGAGCTGTTCAAACTCGTATCGCAGGTTGTCAACCGAAGATGCGTAGGCGACCTTTAGTTCGGACAGCTGGTTGGGAAGCAGCACGTCTGTTGTAGCTTTCAGTCGCGTGGAGATGAAGGTTTCGAACTGGCTTGTCACTTCTTCCCTGATAACTTGTGGCATTTCAGCCTTGATGTTTGACAGCATGGCAGATGCTGCTGTGTCCATGGCTTCGATTTGGTCCGCAATCTTCTGGTGTTCAGCAACCTCGGTGGCCTTCACCTTGGAAACTTCCTCAATAATGAATTTCTTCAAATCTTCTTGCACAGCAGTGAGAGGAGTTCATGCGGTTGCTACAGAGTGGACCGGTACTCGATCATGATCGGACACTGAGTCTCCGTAGTTCCGGGATGGAGAAAGAATTGGACTGAATTCTTCATCCTCCAGAAACCTGTAATTGTAAGAGTCGCGATCGTGAGAGTAGAAAGGTTTCAAGTCAACATTGAGTACCTTGGCCTCTCTCTTCATCCTAGAGAGGACGAACTTCTTGAAGCAGTCGCGAGCTTCATGAATGGAAGCATAGCCAAAATACTTCCCAAGGTTGTGCTCTTCAATCTCTAGCTGTTCGATGGGGTGAATAAGGAAGATGGACTTCAAATCACAGTAAGATCTATCCTTCCCATCAAGCAGAGCACGTAGCCGAAGTGCCATCTGCCTGGTCTCGGGTGTGAGAGCAATTCCGGGAAAAGACTCCATGACAGTCTTCTCAGTGTTGATCTCGATGGAGTGGACCAACATGGCAGCTGCAGTCTTAATCGGATCTTCTTCTACATCATCATCATCGGATGAAAGGATTAGATGTAGGTCAAGCTCTGGAGGCGAGCTGTGATGATGAAAAGCTTCACCGGACTGCTGGTGGATGACGATGGAGGTCTCAAGATTTTCTTCCTCGATATCGGTGTCACCCTTCGGTTGAGATCCGCTGTGGCTTTAGCCAGCTAGCTCCGAAGCTGTAGACTTGAAGATATCACGAACAGAGGGTACAGGTATTGAAACCTGTGCTTCGAGAACTGTCTGTTCTGGGATGTCTTCGAAGGTTTGGCGAACAGGTTGGTGCTGAACTTCTATGGTAGCAAACTCCGTATGCAACCTACGAGATAATGGAGTGGGAGATTTGATACGCACAGACTTGGCTGGTCTGTCAAGCTGCTTGCTAGGGGCAAGCTGCCTCTTTCTCTGAAAGTCACACTGCTCTGGAGGTACCCAAGCTGGGTTAGATCGACCCATGTCGTACAAGAACGGCTTCACCACATCATCATTCTTGGCAAAGACGGTCATGTCGACACCAATTATTAATTCGAGCTGCTTCTGGTCCTTGGGGACCTTTTCCTTGTTGAAATGAGTCATTCCACTACAGTTGAGGTTGGGGTGGAGACAGTGAATGAGAGAGCAGATCTTGGTGCCTAGGCGCAGATTCCTGGCAATGTGGAATTCGGTCAACACGTCGCCTTCATAAGTGATCGAGAGCTACTTGACTTCTTCATTGAGGAGCTCGAGGAGAAATCGGGCCCAGTTCACGTTTAAACGCTGCACGATTGCAGTCATCACTTTAAACTTCGCTGGAGTGACAGCGTCGTGGTTACCAGAGTAACCAAGGAAGACTTTGTGAACGAAGTCGAAGAGAGCTCTGTACGCAGGTCTCAGCAGAGGGCGCGAGAACCTCCTTCCATCATACTTGGTTGTGGGCTGCATTAGAGCTTTCTGGTAAACTGCTTCCAGATCTGCATCCGGAACGTCCAAAATTAAACCCATTGGCTTGTGATACAGGATCTCCACAATTCCTAAATCAGCGATACCGTAGGTTCGAGAGATGAGCGGGAGAATGGGAATGGGCTCGTCGAGCACATCAGGTACAGGAAGATGGAATTGGGCAGAGTCGACATCTTCCGGGCAAAAATACAATAGATAGAACATCGCGACTTGCTGCGGTAGCCAGAATTTTGGCTCATGAGTGATAATCTTGAAAAATCCATCCGCTTCCTGGATGGCGGAGTACATCTAGTTCAAGCCGGCGTAATCATAGGTAGAGAGATTTGTTGCAGGCTCTGTGAGAATGTACTACTGTAGATACTGGATCTTTTGTTCGGTTGTTTGTGGAAGAGTTTGAGACGTGGATTCTCCTGCCATTTCAAGAACGTATAAATGAGAACCGTGAATGTGAAATTTTAAAAGAGAGTTGCAGAGAAAAATGGCGGAAGAATGCGGAAATTGAATTGAGAACGATGCACAGTTATATGAATATATATATAAAAGATAAAGCGGGCCGTTGAGATTGAAGCATATCAATCGTTCAACGGATGGGATTGAATCCCTGGAAATCCGTGAGATAGTGGGCGCGTGGGGTTGGTTGTGTATCCCACTCGCACTACCCTAACACTCAACTGTCGTCTCGCATTAAATGCGGATTTGATACTTTGCATGCGCCTTTTGACATATATGGAAAGTAAAGCAAGAATGTTAAGTAATGTGTCAGAATATCCTTAACAAAGATTTCAATAAATAGCAAAACACATGCTTCAATAAATGAAAATGATTGATAAGGTATATATATGATCAAGTGAAGCAAGAGATATGTTATTGAAATTTGAATATTTGAAATATTAAGGCATATCATTGACATATTTAAAACGTAATTTCAATAACATGGAGACTGATACAGGTCGTCCATGACACTTCCCTATACAAACTGTCTTATTCACAGTTTCTGATCAAACAGGTTCCACTATTTATGAGTTCACAGCTTTCATCTAGCTGGACTGTCCTCTGTCCTTTGTGAACTGCTCTTGTGCATCCTTTTCACCAATGTGAGCTTTGATGAATTCCCACAGCTTGGCGTTCTCAGTTTGCAAGGCTGCAACCTTTTCATCAATGTACAGCTTGCTCTCTAGTTCCAGCATGTTAAGCCTTCGAGACATCTTAAGAAACTCCGCTTTGTAAAAGGATAACATCTGGTCTACTGCTATGGAGCTGTTGAGAGAGGATGTAGGAGCTGCTGTGACAGAAGCTTGGGACTGAGCTTTGGACGGGAAACCTGGAGGGGTGCCTGGAGGGGACTGTTCGCCAGCAGGTTTCACTCCAACCTGTGGAGAGGCAGGTTGCGTTGTAGTAGCAGGTGGTGTGAGATCTGCCTCCACAAAGGTTGTTGCTGTTGATCAAGTGGTGCGCTTCTGAGAGGGCGCAGATTGCAGATCCTTCAGCTTCCTCTTTCCTTTTCTGACTGACTCAACCTGGACGTTGTCATTCTCACTGCTATCATCTTCTTCTTCAGCTACATCTACCTTTGAGTCACGCATTTCTGTGAGCAGACGCTTGGCTGCACCTTTGGCCTTGTTGATCTTGTGTGGCAAGATGCCAAGAATCATGATCAACTGGTTGCAGGTGTGAGGAACCAGCTTGTCGTCAGGAAATCCAGTGCAGACATGCCATACGCGATTTGTAAGCGTTCTCTGCAGAATGATAGAGAGCTTAGTGCCATGACGAAGTTGCATGTTAGCCTTGATCCTAGCAGGTAGCTCTGCGGCTTCCTTGATGAACAGGTTGACTAGCAACCTGGCCCAGTTAACATTTAACTGCTTCACCACAGCAGTTAGCAGTTTAAACTTCGACAGAGTGACAGATTCGTTCGAGCCTAGGTATGAGAAGAACACATTGTGAACAAACTCGAATAGAAATCTGTACTCAGACTTCAGGTCGTGGCGGTTGAAAGTTCTCTGATCATAAATCTTCTTGGGCTCAAACAGAGCTTGTTGATATACATCGTTGACGGATTCCATGGGCACATCATCAACCTTTGTGATAGCCCCTGTATCCGATAAGCTGTAGGTTTGAAGGACGAGTGGAAGAAGATGACGCCGCTCTTCTTCGCTGTTGATGAGAAAAGTTGCCGTTGCGGGGTCTCCGGCCATTGATTCCAGAGAACACAGCAAATAAGCAACATTTTCCGGTAGCGTCATTCGTGGATGTTGAGTGATGATGTTGAAGAAACCATCACATTGGGTGATAGCCTCAATCATCTGATCCAAACCTCTGTATCCATATGAGTCGAGCACAGCAACCTTCTCAAAGAAGATGAGAGGGGTTGCTTTCTTCACTTGAGCACTCAATGAATCTGCAGACATTTTTGCAGAGAGAGGGTAAGGATTATGAATTTCTGAGTTTATGAAGATGAAAGAACGAAAGAAATTTTTCAGAGAGACTGAAAGAAATTTTGAAGTGTGATTTCAAAGGATTTCAAGAAACGCGTAATGAAATCAAGAATTTTCTCTCTATTTATAGACTTCTCCAACGGTCAAGATTTGATAGACATAAATTCCTAGTTTTTCGTGAAAAACTTTTCAAATTCTTAACAGTAAAAAGATTTTTAAAAAATATATGACAGAATATATGGGAAGAGGAAATAATAAGTTCTGCTAAGATTTAAATGGAGATTGATACGACATCTCCAGTTCCCCCTTAAAGGTTGACCGGTGATTGTTGACTTTCAACGCAGTTTGTGGCTTCAAGCTGCGTGTCACCTAACTGCTTCTCGTGAGCTGCAGTTTCCAAGTCAGTCTGTTTTTGGCTGTTCTGTACTAGCGAACTGCTTTTTGTTAGTATGCAGTTTCCAAGTCAGTCTGCTCTTGGCTGACCTGTGCTAGAGAATTGCTGCCATTCTCTGACTTAGGCTGTGTATCCATTCTGAGCATTCCAAGCTTTCCACACAGCATTTTGAATCTCTCTTCCATGAGAGGTTTTGTTAAAATATCGGCTCTTTGGATGTCAGTATGGATTTTCTCAACTGTTATATCTTGTTTTTCCACGTGATCTCTTATGAAGTGATGCCTTATATCAATATGCTTGCATCTGGTGTGGTAGACAGGATTCACAGTGAGAGCTATGGCGCTTGTGCTGTCACAAAAGATAGGTACTTTTCGAACAGTGACGTCATAATCTTTGAGTTGTTGCTTCAACCAAAGAATTTGTGCGCAACAGCTTGCCGTTGCCATGTACTCAGCTTCTGTTGTTAAAGTAGCAACTGAAGTTTGCTTCTTTGAAAACCAAGAGATTAACATACTTCCAAGAAACTGACAGGTCCCTGATGTGGACTTTCTATCCAGTTTGCATCCTCCATAATCTGCATCTGCATAGCCAGTTAGTTCAAAATTATCATCACAAGGGTACCATAAACCAAAGTTTGCAGTTCCCTTGACATATCTAAGAATTTTCTTGGCTGCTTCTAGATGCGATTCCTTTGGATTAGCTTGATACCGAGCACATATTCCAACTGCAAAAGAAATGTCAGGTCGACTTGCAGTAATATAAAGTAAAGAACCAATAATTCCCCTGTACAAAGTTATGCTGGCAGGTTTTCCTTCAGAATCTGGATCCATCTTGCCATTTGCAATCATTGGAATCTTCAGAGGTCTGCTATCTTGGACACCAAATTTGGTTGCCAGCTTGTTAGCATATTTGGATTGACAAATAAAGATACCATCCTCAGATTGCTTGACTTGTAGGCCGAGGAAAAAGTTCATCTCCCCCATCATGGACATTTTGTACTCACACTTCATGAGTTCTCCAAACCTGTCACATAGAAATTTTGACCTAGATCCAAAAATAATGTCATCAACATAAATTTGTACAAGAAGAATATCATCATTGTACTTGAAAGTAAATAATGTTCTGTCGACTGATCCTCTTTTAAAACCAGAATGCAGTAGGAATGTAGACAACGTTTCATACAAGCTCTGGGAGCTTGTTTCAAACCATATACTGCTTTGTGCAGTTTGTAAACTTTCTCTGGACCTGCTTCCTCGAAACCTGGAGGTTGTTCAACGTAAACTTTTTCTCCAAGAATTCCGTTGAGGAAAGCACTCTTCACGTCCATTTGGTAGACTTTGAATCTTTGATGAGCTGCATATGCTAGAAACAATCTTATGGCTTCTAATCTTGCTACTGGTGCGTAGGTCTCATCATAGTCTATTCCTTCTTGTTGACAGTAACCTTTGGCAACTAATCTTGCCTTATTTCTGATTACTTCAGCATTCTCATCCTTTTTATTTCTGAATATCCATTTTACATCAATCACTCCTTGATGTGTAGGACGATCAACTAGTGACCATACTTCATTTCTTTTAAACTCATTGAGTTCCTCTTGCATGGCTGTAACCCAGTCGTGGTCGGCAAGAGCTTCTTCAACAGTTTTGGGTTCAGAGTAGGATAGGTAACAGCTTAGTAGACAGCTTTCACCTATCTATCTCCTTGTCTTCACACCTGCCCTTGGGTTCCCAACAATGAGATCTTCAGGATGAGCATCGACCCATCTCCTTCGACGAGAAATTTCTTCTTCTGTGAGAATTGGTTCAGGGTCTGGTATGGGATCTTCAAACTCAGGTAGAGGTTGAGGAGTGAAGGGGTTAAGCTGTTCAAATTGCTCAGCAAGCTGATCTACTGACAGTTTCGCATTTACTGCAGGTTCCGTTGAAGTTTCTGGATCCGTTGAAGAGGAGCTTGTTGGAGGATTTTCGGTTCCCCCTTGATTTGTTCCCCCTTGCTGAATGGGTGGATTTTGTAGATTGGGATCTTGTACAGGCTGAGGTTCTTCTTCTTCCAAGTCGGTTGGACTCCATATTAGTATTTCATCTTGAAACTGCGTGTTGGAGCCTTTTTGATTTTGACTTGCACCTGTACTTTCATCCGGTTGGGTCTCCCTGTACTCACAAATAGATTCATCAAAAATAATGTGTGGTGATACTTCCACAATATGAGTTTTCCTGTTAAAAACTCTGAAAGCTTTGCTGATCTCTGAATATCCTAAAAATATTCCTGGATCTGCTTTGCTATCAAAAGTTTTCAACTGTGATTTCCCATTGTTATGAATGTAACACACACAACCAAAAGATTTAAGATATTTAAATCGAGGTTTCTTATCCTTCCACAGCTCGTATGGAGTCTTTCCATGTCTTGTATGAATGACTGATCTGTTCTGAGTGTAGCAAGCTGTGTTGATTGCTTCTGCCCAGAACTTCTTTGGAAGATTGGTTTCATTCAGCATTGTGCGAGCTGCTTCCTTTAGAGATCTGTTGCGTCGTTCAACAACACCATTCTGTTGAGGTGTGCGAGCTGCTGAAGTTTGATGAGTAATTCCACTTTTGGTGCAGTATGATTCAATCATATGATTAAGAAATTCTGTTCCGCGATCGGATCTGATTGAAATCACACTTTTGTTCTTCATATTTGATAGTTTGGTGAGTAGCGCAGGTAGCTCCACTAGTGTCTCCTTCTTCTTATGTAAGAAAATAACCCAAGTATATCGTGAGTAATCATCAACAATAACGAGAGTATACTTTTTACCATTAATGCTTCTAGGAGTCACTGGACCAAATAGATCCAAGTGGAGTAATTCCAAGATTCTACTTGTGTTGTGAGCTGCAATGCTTGGGAATGACGATTTGGTCTGTTTTCCAGCTTGACAGGCCTCACAAATATGATCTTTGTAGTAGACTTGATCTGGTAGGTCATCTGTGAGCTTCTTGCGAGCAAGCTTGTTGATGGCTTTGAAGTTTAAGTGACACAGTCTCTTGTGCCATAGCCAGCTTACTTCAGGTGCAGATTTGGTGACCAGACAGGTTTCTTTCTTATCTGACCATTGTACAATGTACAAGTTGTCCTGCAAAATACCGGTAAGAAGAATTTCTTCTCCTTCCTCATTCTTTATAGCACACTTGTTAGCAGAAAACTCTACTCTTTTTCCGTTAGAGCAGAACTGGCTTACAGAAAAGAGATTATGATTTAAACCTTCAACATAAGTGACATTAGATATTATTGTTTTACCAACAATTAGATTACCGTAGCCTCTTGTTTTCCCTTTAGAGTCTCCTCCAAAAGCGACTAGAGGTCCGTCACATTCGATGAAGTTTGTAAGCAAGCTTCTGTCGCAAGTCATGTGCGTTGTGCACCCACTGTCGATGATCCAGATCACGCCGCGAGCTACTTGCTTTCTTCTTTGAGTTTTCCCATCCTGCAATTAGGCAGATTTAGCAACCCATATGAATTTGGGTGCTTTGTTAGCAGGTTGAGATTTGGCAGCTTGGTTTCCAAGCTTCTTCCTTTGGAAACTCTTGTTGACTCGTGGCTTGATCATTGAGTGAAAGGTTTCATATGTAGACTTCTGTTGATAGTGAGCAGGTTGATAATAATCATTTTGATAACTTTGCTCCATGTATCCACATCTGCATCGATCATTTCCAAATCCACTTCCGTGTGGAAATTGATAGTGCATACTTGACAGCTCAGGATATTGGTACCAATGATGGTTGTACCAGTAACCTTCATTGTCAAGTCTCTATTGGTTTGGCCACTGCTCATAGTAGTTTCTTTGTGGTCGAGCAGTTTTCGGTTAAGAAACTGCTTTTCCTTTGTTAGCAGTTTGCACTTTTCTTTGAGTAGGTTGGCTTCATTTTTGATACGCAGGTTGACCGTGCAGTTTCCAAGGTCGCACAACCTTTTGCTATTCTACTGGTGGCCTTAGCTGTTGTTTCCTGATGGGCTTTCCATGCTCTTTTATCAGGATTGCTTGAGGTTGCCGGGCTGGATTCTTCAATTGATTGTTATCTGGCAGAGTGTGATGAGCTTGCCTCGGCCAATCCTTTTTCTTTTACGAACAGGACCTTCTCTTTATCCTTGACTCCGCTGGTTTGACCATGGAATCCGATGCCAAACTTTATCTGAGCAGGTCTCTGGGCAACTTGCAAGTCTTCAAGCTTTTCACCATTTTTGTTCATTCTCATTAGGACTTGTTGAAGCTTGAGCTCTTTCTGCAACAGCTTTTCATGCTCATTTGAGAGATCTGTGAGTTGGCCATTCAGTTTGTTTATCTCACTGTCCCTCTTAATAAGCATTTCCTTAAGGTTTTCTTCCCTTAAAGTTGATTTACCCATTTGGACTTTTAGGGTTTCAATCTCCTTTTCTTTTGCTTCATCATATGGAGTGAAGCTTTCATCTAAGGCAGCTTTGAGTTTCAAGTTTTCACCCACCAGCTTGGATCCCTCTATGACTTCTTGTTTGAACATTTCAGAGAGCTTCTTGTAGTCATCAAGCTGTTGTTGAAACTCTTCATATGTTGGCATTTCAGGTGTTTCAATACCTGCATGTTCAGAGTTAGTTGAATATGAATGTAAGGTTTCAGTATCAACCTTGTATCGAACAAGATCAAGATCTTTTCCCATGTAGCATTCCTCATATTCAAGTTCTTCATCAGCTAATCGACATTCCTCCTCATCCAATTCATCATCACATCTTCGTCGGAGGAGGTTGAGTCTGATAATGTGGCAATAGTTTTGGCCTCTTCCTCAGCTGCGATCATGGCGTTGCGCTGCTCCTTAAGCTTTTGATCTCTTTTTGCGCGGAGCTCTTCGCGTTCAGCCTTTGATAAGTCTGGGCAGTCTGACTTATAGTGATCTGGTCTGCCACATTCAAAACAACCACCCGTGGGAGTGTTAGAAGAATTGAATTTAGAGGGTTTTGATATACCTTCACCTTTCTTGTCGGAAGAAGAGGTGGTTTGATTTCTCTTGAAATCTTTGTGATATTTGCGGAATTTGTTGAAACGTTTCTCAAGCTTTTCATTTCTCTTAGCCATGAGGGCATAATCTTTCAACAATTTCTCCATTTTGGAGCATAAGTCTTTTGGGATTGCTCTTTCTTCTATAATTGATGCAGCTTTAAATGCAGCATCTTTTTCTTTCTTTTCGGGTTCAGTCTTCTTGCTTGAAGATGATTGTTCTGACCCGTGCTGACTGATCATTTCAAACTCATTTCCGATGAGTAAATCAAACAGTTGCTCGGTTGACAGGTTGCTGATGTCCGACCTGCCGCGGTGCATGGCACTGTACACATGCCAGCTTGCTGGAAGAGATTGGATGACTTTGAGATTGAGTTCGCGCTGTGTGTATTTATCTTTCTTGAGAGCTGCGATCTCCAAAGTGATCATTGTGAATCTGTTCTTGAGCTGGTCAATGGTCTCCATTGGCTGCATTTTGAATTCTTCGAATTTACTGCATGCCACTGACAGCTTATTTTCCAGCATCTCTGTTGATCCAAGGCTTATTGCTTTTAAGGTGTCCCACATTTCCTTGGCAGTTCCAAGATTTCTTATCTTGGCCAGGTGGACGCCCTTAACTGTGCTAGAGATCAATCCTTTTGCGAAGCTGTCAAGTTCAGCTTCCTTTCTTTCTTCGGTTGTGTATTTTCTGGGATCTTTGATCTTTGGCACATACGTTGCTTCAGAAGCTTTATCTCCAGAGACATCAGTTTCGTAGGGTTCGAAGATTGGTGTTGGACCGTTCTCGATGACATCCCACATCAGCACATGATGAGCTTGGAGGCACATCTTTATTCGAAAACTCCAGTCTTCATATCCCTGTATAGAAAAATCTTCACAGACACGGAGAAGTGAAGCTTCCATATTGACAGTTTATATATGCGCAGCTCGCAGACACAGAGATCTAGTTCAATTTGACACTAAAGCACAAAAAGCTTCTAGTATACAGAAGCAGTGGTCAAAAGAACCACCGCTCTGATACCACTTGTAGGTCCCGATAAATAGATATTGGTGTATGGGGGGGGATACACCAATTAGCCAACAGTTTTGACTTTTCAAAATAATTTGATCTTACTGAGTCGTCACTTCAGTTTATCAGAGCAGTTTAGTTTTTCCAGCTCAAACAGTGAACTGCTGAGCTTGCAAAACTAACCTGCGTGCGGAAGTTTGGTGGAAAGGTTGGCTAACAGTTTTCAACACAGTTTTCAAAAGAAACTTTTAGTTCAGACAAGTGTTCATGCAAGACAGGTTATAGTAGTGCAGGTTGTGAATCATGCAAACTGTGTAAATGAAGATAATAGTAAGAGAGAGAAACACAAGGAGTTTTTATCGTGGTTCGGAGTAAACAGCTCCTACGTCCACGCCAGATCCCGTCGAATCTGTAATCCCTTAACTTGAGATTTTTTCGCTCCTTTTAACACTGGTGGAGGTTCCAGTCCAAATTCAAGTCTCTCTTTAGACTGAATCTAACACGATTCTCGAGTCGTGTCTCTTCTAACTTACGTACAAACTTACATACAATCTTACTAACGCTAAACAACTAGCGCTAATATCCAAACTTGAAAGCTGAGAGTAGCTATCGTCGTTGGGAATACATAACTCAATCGACTACACTGAATATAAACTTTGATGGTATTGAGAGTGTGTGTTTTGTGTTCTAGTAAGACAGTTTCTAGAAAGAATAGAAATCTACAAAGATCAACACTTGGGAAAGCTCTAGTGATTTCGAGTAGTTGATTGAGTGATCTTTAAGCTCGAGATTTCTACAGCGTTTTGGCTTGAATATTGAGTTTCCCGTGCCTTCTTTCTGGAATGACTTGAGGTATTTATAGAGAAGCATTTGAAATAGAGCCGTTGTATGTGTGTCAGGATATGCAGAACCGTACACTGACACAATTATAGTCGTTGAGTTGAGGACAGGTTCCTCAGCCACAGCTCAGGTTGGACTTTGCAGGTCGAGCTTCCTATACCTCGAACTGTCTTCAGTCTTCTGTAACCTAGAGCAGGTTACATAAAGGAACATTATGACAGGTCTGAGTAGATTAGGTACAAGGTTGCACTACCAACCTTGACCTTTACATAGCAACCTATCCGGGTTAAGCTTGACTGATCCAAACACGGAGACCAGTCTGTTCCAATTAAAATCTATTGTCTAAGTGTGGTTTCTAATAGCATTATCAAAACTTAGTTCAATGAAAAGGTTCCCAACAATAATCATATTAGAAAAAAAAAAGGTGAATGAGAAGTAAAATCGTAGAAAAATTATACTCCATGTCGAAAAAATATAAAATTATGAAAAAATATGTCATTTCTCAGTAGTTTAATTCAATTTAAATATTAAGCCACTCATTGTTCGATGTAATAAAAAAAATAGGTCAAGGAGATTTCTTGGGTGGTTGTCCTCATTTTGATTGTCAATTTGCCCGTTGTTTCGGTATAAGTTGTAGGACACAAAGAAAGTTCATTAGGTCAATGATGATTGTCATTTCTTAAGCAGTAGTATTCGTTTTGAGTGTGAATAATTTTGAATATGTGTGATGTTTTTATTTTATATAAGTTCTCTATTATTAAAGTTTTATAATAATAAAAAAAGTCGATGTGGGATAACTAATTGTAAATAAAATTAACGAATATTAAACTAAAGATTTAAAAAAATAATCATGAACATTTAAAATAAAGCTTTATAACTTTATAAGAAATTGAATACTAAAATTTACTTTGCCTTTCGACCGAATATGACTTACGAATTGATAGAGTTAGACTTCTGTTCTTTTTTTATTTAATGAATAAAATACTGATAAAATTGAAAATATCAAAGAACAATCTTCAACATCTATACACGTAAAGTATGCATATTTATGCTAGACACATGAATAATAAGCTTGAATTAGATAACCTAATTTTGAATAATTTTGAATATGTGATGTCTTATTTTATATGGGTATCTCATTGATAAAGTCTCATAAATAATAGATATGGGATAGTTAAAATTAAATAGGAGACGAATAATTTTGAATATGTGATGTCTTATTTTATATGAGTTCTCCATTGATAAAATTTTATTGAAAATCGATGTGGGATAATAGTTTTAAGCCAAAACCATGAGAATTGTTTGGAAACATCGTGAAGAACAACGTTTGTGTAGCGGGGTTTGCTTTGCATCCCATGACTCCGGACTTAGGCCAAGGGGGATCTTTGTCATTGGAAGACGAGATAAAGATCTATTTGAAATATTTGTTTAAAATTTATCACAATATTTAACTTATAGAAAATCATTTGTTTTTCATTCTTTAAATGTAAAGGTAGAGATGAATAATTTTGAATATGTGATCTCTTCTTATATATGAGTTCTCCATTGATAAATGACGACTTAACATACAAGTCGAGTACGACTATGTGAAAAATAATGACATATTGATTTATTTTTAAAAGATTATAGAATGTAAATCTAACATATTGATTTATGCATGTAACGCACGGAGTTGGAAGGCGTCTGAACTAACCCAATGCGCTGGTTTTAAACTAACTTCAATGCAGTTGGATCTCTACTCGATTAATTTAAGCTAAAATGATCGCTTGTTCTCGTAGGATCTTTACATTACAAAATAAAAACTTATGTTTTCTGTTATTTCAACCTCCCCCTGATCCTAAACCCCAAGTCAAATACACGTATTTTGTTAATTTGCCACCATAATAGAATTTATTTCGAGAAACTATATTACCAGCTGACGTGGCATGTTTGATATTTGTACTTTCTCATAATTAATATGGCTAAGGTGTATTCATCATAATTGATTTGGCTAAGATTTAATTTAAATTCGAATTAGCCAAGTCCATATATACTTTGTTATGGATAGTTAATTTTGTGGCCGAATTACCTTGATTATTGTCAGTCAATTTATCATTTGATATTTCGTTAAAAGTTGATTCTTACTTCAAATCCAAATATTTATAATAAATGATTGAGCATAAATAATCAAGTATATATATGTTATTTAAATTATGAGACTTCTATTCAAATTGAAATTCTATGAAGACACATATTAATATTAATTAGATTAAAGTATTAATTAATTAGGCAAAATTATGAAAATTTAGCAAAATAATCAAGAAAATTCAAGATTGATCGACTTTTATTTTGTTAATAAAATTATAATGCACCAGTAAAATTAAAATACTAAAACAGCGTACATGAAAAGATTGCAAAAATTATATATAAATCTGTTGCTATACTCCATAGGATTAAAAAAGGGGGAATTAATAAGAAAATAAGAATAAAAAACTGTTGACAAAAGAAATAGAAATAATTCCGATAAAAAAAAAAAGAAAAAACAGAAAAGTGATAAATCATTGAAATTCGGTAAATTAAAAAAAAAAATGCAACTTCCTTAATTTGAGAAAGTAACCGCCAGCCATATGCAAGTACAAACCCCTCTTCCGTATATAACATAATATTTCAATAAAAAAATTAAGGGAATAGAATAGTCATAGATCAATATAAACGGATGGTAAAGATTACTTCCCATTTTTTTACGGACAAGTCTTTTTTAATATGATCTCCTCCCTATATATATATATATATGTGAAAGCAATGTATATGTGTATAGAGTAATGCTACAATGCCCATCGTGGGCATACTTAATGTGTCAATGGATGACTTCAATGATATAAATAATGACACTAATTTAAATATATGCTCTAAATACTAAACTCTACCAAAAATAACTAAACCCTATAAATAAAATCTCAGCCCTAAATGGAAAAAAATTATCTACGTGGCATTGCCACATCAAAAGTTAGGGGAGCGTTTCTATATGTATATGTATGTATATAATATTCTTAAATTGTTCTTTATAAAAATAAATTAATAGAAAATAAAATCTCAATTTTCTTCTTTTAAATTGAAATTGGAAATAATGATGAAGATTCTTAAAAATTAATTTATCAATAGTTGGAAGTATTTTAATATTAAAAATCAAATAAAGCAATCTTGACTTAGATTAAAAAAAATATACAATCATCGTCATTGATTATATATGCACTCGTCCATATATATCTTTATACTCACACGGCACATCTACATAATCTAAATCACATGCTTGAATTAAATACTCACTATTTTTTTTAGATTTCTATTCAAATTGAAATTCTATAAAGATACATATTAATATTAATCATATTAAAATATTGATTAATTAGCCAAAATTATGAGAATTTAGCAAAATAATCAAGAAAAATTGTGGTTGATCTATCTTTATTTTGCTATTATATATTTATATATTTAGATAGATTACGTAAATGAAAAAATACTTCAAAAATTTATTTTAAAGTCTATCATCGAGAAGCGTGAAAATGCGTGCCAAAAAGAAAGAAAAGAAAGGTGTCACAAATCTTGAGCCGGAGGGAGTATATAATAACCGAGTCAAATACAATCCACGCACTATATTATAATTATTGTTTGAATAAATATGATTGAAATGAGTCGGGACACATAAACTGATAAACATATTAAAATAGTGATTATAGAGCAAGAAATTACAAGATACATAATCCTTGCATGAATAATTAAACAAATCTAAACCAAGAAGAATGAAAGGAGGACTGGTAATGAACCAAGACGATGAGAAGGAGCGGCACCAGCAGCAAGGAGGTGGCAGAGCCGCCCTCCTCCGCCACGGCGGTGTGGTAGAGCGGGGCGCGGCGATCCAAAGTTGTAGCAAAGCAGGCGGTGGCGGAGCATGATGAGGTTGACGGCGACTGATGAGGAGTAGCGGCAGCAGGAGGAGGCTGAATAGTTGGCCAATAAGGGGTTAGAGTCGTTAGACTATTTTCAGTTTCGGTTGATCAGACTACACTATTTATAGGTTAATATATTTTGACCATAACAGTGACTCGACTTTGACTTGGCCCATTTGCCAGTTTTTTAAAATTCTTTTAGTATATTTTTAGTATATATTTGTCAAATTTTTAAAAAAATAATAATAATAGTATATGTTAAACAAAAAATTAATTTTGAGGTGGCTCATTTGGACAAGAAATTTTTGAAATTATTTTAGTACGCATCGATAGTTTTGATTGTCAAATTTTTATATTAACTAAAAATATATTAGACACAGAAT
This sequence comes from Mentha longifolia, assembly GCA_001642375.2. Lineage (NCBI taxonomy): Eukaryota > Viridiplantae > Streptophyta > Magnoliopsida > Lamiales > Lamiaceae > Mentha > Mentha longifolia. The sequence goes on from CM038115.1 coordinate 34,408,967, forward strand.
GGGCATCGTTTCAAAACTTTCGGTTAATCTAGCAAAGTCCTTCGGGCTATCTTGGATTCGGATTGATTAATATAAATTAATTTTGATATATTTTAATTTATAAAATACGGAGTATACTATAAGGTGATATCCCGTCGAAATTCGACGGGGTATCATTTTATTGTATATTTTTTATTAAGATAGTAATATTATGATAATTTGTTTTAAAAAAAAAGTGTTACAAAGTCAAATTAAATTTTATTAGAAAAATATTTTGATTTTTGCACCTTGATAAGTAGGGTCGTTAGGACCAACGCTGAACTTCTTAATAGCAACTGTTTCACCCTCTTTCAAAACTTTCTCAAACCTATTCTTCAATTTTGCTGAGACAGATGCTTGGATTTTGTCACCCTACATAAATAAAAAATATAGTTGTTAATATATACATTGTATAATAAGAATATGTTCTTGTATTATATAAGTAATAATAATAATTTAGTATAAACTTACGGCGTTGTCCATTAAGATCATTTCAATTGCTTCTTCATGATTGCGTTTTTGAATCCACAATCTTAAAATTCTCACAACAACCATAGCTTTATTCCTTGCTTTTTTGTCAATGACTTTCAAACTGATGATTCCGTTCATTCTAAAATTAACGTAAAATTAGATTAATCATATCACATAGAAAAAAAATAACTAAAGATAAAAGGATCAATTTTGATATACCGTTCACACGTTAAAGTTGAGATAGAGGATGTCGTTGTAATCTTATAGTGTAGGCAATTAAAATAAATAGACTCGCATTAATTTAAAAATTAGACTCAATTCTCATGCTGTAGATATATAGAAGTTTCAGGCCTTGTTCAATGGTCTGAATTCATCTCAATGAATGGATTTGGTATATGATAGGCCCAAGTAAATACTATATATTGTCAATAAAATAAAAATCAAAGCTACTACTTTGAGGCAATGCATAAAGTAGCAAAACAAATACGATTTCCAAACCACATGCAAATTAAATAAAATAAAAATCAAAGTTACTACTTAGAGGCAATGCATAAAGTAGCAAAACAAATACTTCATACATCAAGAAACTAACTGGAATAAGATGTAGCACGAATTCCTCATTCATTAACGTAGGTATTCATGTAACTACACTGTAATTAGAGTTTACTGACTGGAATAAGATGTAGCACGAATTCCTCATTCATTAACGTAGGTATTCATGTAACTACACTGCAATTAGAGTTTATCGTTATACGCAATAACCATTGGTGACTCGAGCTTCAAGTAACAACAATTGAATTCTTTACAATCATATAATATACACATACAGATGCATATATATAACCCTAAAAGGCAAAATTCAACATATATATATAGCATAGGGACACGGCTGGGGAAAAAAAAAATCTCAAAACGTAATGATAATCAAAATACGAAATATCAAGTACTAACCTTAGTAGAAGTTAGTAGAAGATCGTGAATAGGGAGCAAGCGAGCAGAGGACCACCGAGCAAAAAGAGCGAGCGAAGGCAACGATGGATAGAGAGCAGCAAGCAGAGGAGTAGCGATCAAACAGGAGCGAGCGAAGGCAACAATGGATAGAGAGCGGCGAGTGAGGAGAGTATTGTCCACTATATATAAAGATTATCATAATTAGATATCCAATAGAAGTAGAATGATATAGTTAGACTTAGAATGGAGGTAGAATTGTATGTATAGTATGTATGTTTATTTCTTTAATATATGCTTTATTATTATTGAATAATACGTAATAATTGTTTATTACTTTAAGATATGGATGAGTCCATGTGAAGAAATATCTTATTTATTATTATTGAATAATAAGTATATTCAATTTAAGATGAATATTGAATAAATATATTCAATTTTAGATAAATAAAAAACGGAGGATGTGGGATGCGCCACGTAGGCGCATGGATCGATGGGGTATGAGGAATCCGCATCGGAATTAATTATATATATATATATTGATGAAAAATCAACAGACAACAACCTGATCCAAAATAAAAAGAAAGGAAATCTCACCACACATAATATTAAGATGTAATATATTGGGTACGTAGTTTAGTCATTTACAATATGAAGTACTCTAGTAAGTATAGAGCGTTGTATAGTATAGTCAACTATATATATAGATAAATCCGCTAAACTATAATAACCCATCATTATCCTAATTAATTAATTAAGTACGTATTATTAACTAGTAAACCCCTCTATACAAAACCCTTATACCTCGGATGTCGTCGGGGTTGAGCTCCCGCCGGACTTCCCCGGAACGTATCCTAGAGTACATCACCGCCCTCGAGAACTGACTGTGATCAAGTCCGACCACGTGACCCATCTCGTGGACGGCCACGCTTTCGAAATCGACCCCGGTTGTGCCGTCCACGAACGACCAGGTTGGTCGGCGTCGAAATGGAGCCGACCATCCGGTGGTCGGAAGCCGTGGGCCAACTCGTCAGGCCCAAAGCGGCACCCGTTGTCGTGGTCGCGGCGGTAGAACCCGATCTTCAGTTGGGGGCGGAGCGGGCCGGGGATCTCAGTGAAAGTGAAGCTCGAAACGTGCGACCACCGCTGGAGCGCGCTCCGGAGGGCCAGCCTCGCCGCCTCCGGAAAGTCAACCAGGGTATACGAAAGGTCGAATCTCGATCACCTCGGATACCCTGGGAAGAGCTGGTAACACGAGGGCGGCGCCGAGTTCGAGGAGCTGCTCCGGCCTCTAGCTACCATGTTGACGCTGCCAACTACGTCGGCGGCGCCCCAACGGGACTGTCGTATTGAGGCGACGGTATCGGCGTCGAGGGCACCGGTGGCTTTCAAGCCGTAGTTACTCTGAAACAGCTTGATCGCCGCCTCCACCTCCGATGGAGAACGGTTATCTTCCTCGATGTAGCCGTAGTGCACAAGATACTCTTTAGCAAAGACGGTTGATTCAGACATATTAGTGAAGTAAGTTTGGATGTGGATTCTTGAAGTTTGGATATGATAATGTTGATGTGAAATTGAGGGGAACATATATTATATATATATATATATATATATATATATATGTATGAATGTCTTTTTTCAAATGCAGTGCAATGCAATGCAATGAAGACATAGAAATATTAAGAAAGAAATAGTGACCTTTAGGGTTTTGAGGAAATTTTACCTTCTTTGCAAACAAGTAATTCCGTTCTCAGGGATAACATGTAGAGTTAAAAGGTAAAAAAAAACATTGCCGGTTGAGTATTGACTTTTTGTGTAGAAATTTTAACTAAAAATATCTTCGTTTATCTTCTTAGGGCCCATTTGGTTTGATAGACTAGATAATAGCAAGATATAATCCGGGATAAGTCGAGTTTGAATCCTGGATAGAAAAAAGCTGTTTGGTTAGCATGTCAACTATTATTGATAGGGAGTAATCTGTCAGCTCCCTAACACGCTTCCGAAACACAGGGACAACAGATACTCAGATGCCGGATTCACACCAGATCACCAAGGATCTGGTGAGTAGGAGAATTAAGTATAGCGGATCCAGATCGTTCCTTGTCCTGGATCTGGATAGGAAAGGCGCTGAGCACTTCCGTATGGGATCTGAGTATGTGAGATACAGATCACCTCCCGTTGTTATCATTCTCTTAACCCCAGATCCCTATATGCGGTGTAGAAAAATGTGACCCTGGGGACCACCTCGGGGACCACTAATCATAACTAAAATATTCTCTTTAACTACCTTGTCTCCCTCAAAAAGACTAACCTAACCTCATAGTATAGATGTAATTACCTTTTTACCCTCACTCTCTACACTACTATAAATATTCAACCTTCTTCACCAAGGAAAGGTACGCCTTCTTCATTAGCACTTTACCTCCGCTGCAAGCTTTGCTGAAGCGGATTTTTATAAAAACTCATACTGACTTGAGCGTCGGAGTGTCTTCCCGGAGGACCCCTCCCCATTCCTCCGGTGCTGTTTTGCAGGCTCATAGCTGGAAGGCGGTGACCGGAAAGGCATTACTCAGGTAGCGAGGCTAACGAAAAGGAAAGAATTAATACCATAAAGCGAAACAGTTGAAGATCATTCGGAATGATTTTCTTAGCGTCTTTCATTTATTTGTATTACTGATTATTGTAAAAATATGTTGATGGAAAATAACCCAATCTATCAACTGGCGCCGTCTGTGGGAATTTCTCTGGCTAAGGCGTAGATTTCCCCTTAAAATAATAATGTGCTCTGAGTTTTGATTCAACTTCTCTGTGAAAGAACGGAAAATAAAAATTCAGATGTTCATACAATTTGTGTAATAGTAATTCCTAATTTAATCCACTTGGGGATTTTGATGAATAATTTGCCTAAAATATGGGTAAAAAGGGGCTCAATTGTTTTTGCATCTCATGTAGGATCTGTGGTGAGAAGCAAGAAAAGAGGATTTACGCAAAGTCCTAACTTCGGCAAAAGAGGAATTCGATCATAGTAAAGATCATTCTCTTAAATTCTTTCGTTTCACCCATTGAATATTCGCCGTGCTTCTTCGAGGCATCAGTCTGGGCATATTCGATGGATATTCATATATATATATAAAAACAAAAAAGGAAAGTTACATATATGATGCATATTGATTTCTCTCTTTCTTATTAAAAAAACAACAGAGTATTAAAGAGTTATAATTGAAGGCCCTCCGTATCTCAGAAGAATCTCGAGAGAAGGAGAAGAACCTGCAAACCTTATACTTGGTGAGTAGAAATACATCACCTACACGTATACTAAGCGATTTGAGAGATTTCTTGATATAAAAAAAAAAAAAAAGAGCAAGATAAGCTGATGGTAAGCCCTGGCAAAAGATCCAGGCACAGAAATGTTGTCTTTACGCTTACACAAGAAATCCTCAAAATTGTTTAAGGGAAATGGTCGGGAAAGTCCCATCAAGGGCGCCCGAAGCTCCCTATCCTCCTAAAAAAGGAGAAGCCCTAATCTCATATTAGGCACTAATCAAACAAATGATGCGTATGTCTTTGCAGATTTTCCTCGAAAATGGATCAACATTCCAGCATAGCCCAAATGATGGGGTCATCTGCTGAAGGACAGGCGAACACGCCTCATCCTACCCCTGGTTCTGACGCCAATCCTAGAATCATGTCTATAACCCAGGGAATGAATGTAGGAGAATCTGGTTTCTCTCCATTAATGCTGCAACAGATGAAAGTAATGATAGACGGAGCCCTGGAAGGAGCTCTGGAAAAAAGACTAGCTACCATTGGGACTAGTACTCTTGCAGATCCTAACAACCCATCTTCACTTCCCGAAAACAAGGGAAATCAGGAAAAGGCCAAAGGCAAACACACGTCCAGATTGCCAAATCCTAAAGTCCTTAAGGATGTTATTACCAAGTTGCCCCAGATCTAAGAGGATGGGCAGTTTACAGATTATGGGTCCTCTGACGATGAAGTGCAAGAAACAAGCACTGATCAGGAAAAAAGTCTAACAGATGTACTCCAGAAGCGAATCCAAGATCAACAAGATCAAATGAGGGTCATGGCCAAGGAGCTGGAAGAGCTCCGTAAGGCACACCAAGTATCTGAAAAGAGGAATGCGGATGAATCTGTTCATCCAACAGAAGATACAACGGGCACATCTGTAGCCCGCACTGGGAAGGAAAGCAGATCTGGATGCGGTCCTGATTATGTTAATGAGAACAGCCCTTTCTCGGCAGATATTCAAACTGACCCTATCCCCAAAAACTTTAAATCAGTCTCTTGTGAGTATAAGGGGCAAGGGGATCCCGAAGAACATCTCATGAAATTTGAGAGTTTGTGCCTATTGCACCAATACTCCGAAGGAGTCAAATGTAGGGTATTCTTAACCACTCTTTCTGGCCCTGCCTAGCAGTGGTTTCAGCAGTTGCCCAGGGATTCAATCCACTCATTCAAAGACTTAAGAGAGATCTTTCTACACCAATTTGTGAGTTCGAAAAGATCCACCAAGAATTCGTTGTATTTAACAACCATCAAGCAGGGGACCACTGAGAGCTTGAGAGAGTATATGACCCGATTTAATGAGGCAATACTGGAAATCCCGGGTGTAGGAGCCACGCTAAAGATACATTCTTTCGTGGAAGGATTAAGGTCAGGACATTTCTTCGCCTCACTAATGAAGAAACCTGCCGAAACCTTTGATGAGCTCTTATCTCGAGTACAGAAGTATATAAACATGGAAGAAGCCATGAGTGCTAAGCGGGCAGATGTAACCTTCAAAAAAGACAAGAAGCCTGATGATAGAAAAAGAGGAGCTCCTGAAGGGAGGAAGCCCGAGAAAAATGAAAGATTTCAGCGATCTCTCACTCCACTTACCAGATCCCCAGCCGATCTGTTGGAAGTTGTGATTAAAAAACAGGGGGTACAGATCCCCCCGGGTAGGGACCAGCCTCCAAGGCGACCTCCCTCTGATAAGTTTTGTAAATTCCACAATGATTACGGGCATACCACTAATGAATGCCGTAATTTGAAAATAGCCATTGAAAAACTCATACAAGAAGGACAACTGTTAGAGTATGTTAAAAAAGAATCTGGCCAACCCAAAAGGCGTAAAGATGAAAGGGATGGCAAATTCCCGCAAAAAGAAGCATCAGCAGAAACTGCAGCCAATAAAGGCGTAATCTCCATGATCTATGGGGGACCCACAGGAGGTGACTCCAACAAAAGCCGCAAAGCGCATCACAGAGAAATCCAGATGCTGGAAAGGCATGACATGATGAAAATCGAAGGGGGAGTACCTCATCCTGAAATATCTTTTGGGATTGAAGATGACAGATCCTTAATTCATCCTCATGAAGATGCCCTAGTTATCACAGCAGGGATCGAACGATATGAAGTGAAAAGAGTATTCGTAGATACAGGAGCGGGGGTGAATGTAATCTTTGAAGATTGCTTTCTGCAAATGGATGTGCACAAACCACTAGATGGGGTGGCCACAGCATTACACGGTTTTGCTGGAGGCTTGGTCATGTCGTTAGGATCAATAGAGTTGATGTTGACTCTGGGAGATGGGGATTTGCAGATCTCTAAACCAACTACCTTCTTGGTAGTAAGGCAAAAGTCAGCCTACAATGTAATATTAGGAAGAACAGCTCTCAGTAATTTTCAAGCGGTAGTGTCAACCTACCACTTGATGATGAAATTTCCGGTGGGCAACCGAGTCGGGTCTGTCGCAGGGGACCAGGTCCTATCGCGAAAATGCTATGTACAGTCCGTGAAGGTTGGTGAAGCTAAGAAGCGATCTGGGGACGAATTGAGAGATTCCCAGTGGGTAGCAGGACCTGAGGATAAACGAATGAGGTCTGAAGAACCTGTAGTAGAAAGCAATTCCCAAATCCAACCGGCTGAAGAGCTGTTGTTGGTGGAGTTAAGGCCTAATGAAACAGGGTTTACTACGCGCATCGGGACGCAGATGCCAGATGCGATATCCAAAGCATTGATAGCATGTTTACGAAAGAATGTGGATGTATTCGCATTCTCGTCATCTGATCTAATAGGGATAGACCCAGAGGTCGCTCTGCACAGCCTGAATGTGGATCCCCAAGCCAAGCCGGTGAAGCAGAAGCTTTGACAATTCGGAGCAGAAAAGGACCAGGTCATTAAAGAAGAGGTGCAAAAGCTGTTGAAGGCCAAACACATACGGGAAGTACAATTCCCAGAATGGCTATCTAACGCCGTTATGGTGCCCAAAGGCAACACTGGTACGTGGAGAATGTGCATAGACTTCAGGGATCTGAACAAGGCGTGTCCCAAAGATCACTATCCCTTACCCAGAATTGATCAAATGGTGGACTCTACGTCTGGATGCGAGCTATTGTCAATGATGGACGCATATCAAGGGTACCACCAAGTAAAAATGGACCCAGGTGATGTCAATAAAGCGGCTTTTGGGGTCTGTGTGGGAATTTTCGGTTTCCAAAGTATGCCTTTTGGTTTAAAGAACGCTGGGGCTACCTATCAACGTATGATGGATAAGATATTCAGAAAACAAATTGGAAAAAATATGGAAATTTATGTTGATGACATACTGGTGAAAAGTATAAAAGCTGCAGATCATATCAATGATCTGGAAGAAGCCTTTGCTGTGGCTCGATTCTATCATCTGAAACTAAACCCGGCCAAATGTGCCTTTGGGGTACAATCGGGGAAATTCTTGGGATATGTGGTAACGCCCAGAGGGATTGAGGTAAATCAAGCCAAAGTGCAGGCTGTGCTGGAGATGGCCCCTCCCAGGAACATTCGGGAAATACAAAAACTTAACGGCAGAATCACAGCACTAAGTCAGTTTCATTTCCAGATCTGCGGATAAGAGTCTGCCTTTCTTTAAAATATTAAGGAAAGGTAGCCAGTTTGAATGGACTCAGCAATGTCAACACGCTTTTGAGGAGCTCAAAAAGCATTTGATCTCTCTCCCTTTGCTTACTAAACCGGCACCAAAAGATGTTTTATACCTCTACTTTGCAGTAGGAGAAGAATCTCTGAGCTCAGTGCTTATCAAGGAGGATGGATCTGTCCAGGTCCCAATCTACTATGTCAGCAAAATAATTCAAGGACCGGAAACAAGGTATACTGACATAGAAAAGGCCGCACTGGCGATAATGGTCACCGCTCGAAGGTTACGACCTTATTTTTTATCCCATAAAGTTATGGTAAGGACCAATATCCCGCTTAAGCAGGTGTTGGGGAAGTCAGATCTATCTGGACGAATGGTGAAATGGGCCATAGAGCTCAGTGAGTATGATGTAGAGTTCGAGCCCAGGACAGCTATAAAGGCACAGGCCTTAGTTGATTTTATGCAAGAAACCACACGAGGAGATGAAAAAGAAGAAAAGACATGGAGAGCCTACGTGGATGGCTCGGTTACCAAAGAAGGATCTGGAGCTGGGATACACATCCTCGATCCTGACAACAAGGAATACAGGTTCGCCATCAAATTCAAGTTCGTGACATCAAATAATGAGGCTGAATATGAAGCCCTCATCAGATCCCTACACATCCTGTTAAGCATGGATGCCAAGAGGGTGGAAATCTATTCTGATTCCCAACTAGTAACACACCAATTATTAAGAATATGTGAGAGGAAAGAGGGAAGGATGATAACCTATGCCTCTGTGGCTGAAACTTTATTGGCCAAATTCTCAAAAGCAGAGATCATTCAAATCCCCAGGGAGAAGAATGAAGAAGCGGATAAGCTCGCTAGGGTTGCAAGTGCCATTGAAGGTGTATGGGATGGGGATTTGACTGTATTGCAAGCAGATACCAGATCTGGCTTAACTGAGGTTAATGCCATACATGAAATCAGAGACTGGAGAACACCCATCATCCAGGTCTTGAAAGATAAGGAACAAGGTGGAACCAACGTCGATAGACGTAAAAAAATGATTATGTCAAAATTCTTCCTATTTGAAGGTTTCTTATACCAAAGATCTTTCACACACCCTTATCTCAGATGCTTATCTGAGCCAGAAGGGGAATACTTATTGAGGGAGATACATGAAGGAGCTGCTGGTGCTCATACGGGATGCAAGGATCTAACCAGAAAGGTCTTGAGAGCCGGGTTCTTTTGGCCCAGTATTGAAAAAGATGCCAAGGAATTGGTTAAAAAATGTGAGTCTTGTCAAAAGAATGGCAGATTAATTCATAAGCCCGCAGAGGAAATGGGAGTCATGTCTTCCCCTTACCCCTTTGATAAGTGGGGAATTGATATTGTGGGGAAATTCCCCATAGCCCCTGGTGGAAGGGTTTTCTTGATAGTCGCTATTGATTATTTTTCTAAATGGGTAGAGGCTGAAGCTGTAGTCAAAATCACAGAACAGGCCATGAAAAAATTCATCTGGAAAAACATATGTTGCCGTTTTGGTGTTCCCAGAATTCTCATCTCCGACAATGGAACCCAATTCACAGGTGCATCTGTGCAAGCATGGTGTCAAGAAATGGGAATTCAGCAGCAGTTCGTGGCAGTAGCCCATCCGCAAGCTAATGGACAAGTTGAAGTCACAAACAGAACTATTGTATCCGGAATTAAGGCCAGATTGGGAAAAGCAAAAGGGAACTGGGCGGACGAGCTGGACTCAGTGCTATGGGCCTATCGAACCAGCCCCAGAACCGCCACAGGAGAATCTCCCTTCAATTTGGTATATGGATCAACAGCTGTGTACCGGCAGAAGCAGAAGCAAAATCACACTGAATTTTAAAGTATGATGAAAATCAGAACCAGGGGTTGATCAGGGAAAATCTGGACCTGATCGAGGAACATCGGGCGGAAGCTCAAAACAGAGCTGAAAGGTACAAGCATCAGATGCGGAATGCTTATAACAAGAAAGTCCAAGTACGGCGATTCGATAAGGGGGACCTGGTGCTGAAAAGAGCAGATGCTCTCAAGCCCACAGGAAAACTGGACCCTAATTGGGAAGGACCTTATATCGTTACTAAAGCACTCAAAGGAGGAGCATATGAGCTCAGAGATGCAGAAGGAAGGGATCTGCCCAGACCATGGAACATCAATAATTTGAAGAAGTATTATGTTTAAGGTGTTCTAGTAATATGATAAATTTAAAGAAAGGGAAGGTATGTCAAAACCAACCCATTAGCTGTTATGATGAAAGTTCATGAAATGAGAATATTTTCTTTGTTTTTGTGTTTAAGAAATGAATTATAATTCATTCGATTTCTTATAACTCACTTGGGGGGGGAGTAGGGGTATACCCCCTACTACTATCCATCTACTCTTAGAGCAAGTATCTATTTACGAAAATTGATTCGCAAAATTTGCAAAAATATGATATAATGATATTCGCCAACGAAAATAAAAGCAAGAAAAAATTAAATAAAAAAATTATTGTAGATGACAACCGGATATCATACGAAATCCATCAAAATAACATCTAAAAATGAAAAAGAGAAGTACTGGTGGAGCCAATCCCACTACATGGCACATATGGGTTCTTAAAAAGATCCTATTCTTGTAACTTATTCCCGCCACCGGAAGTTTGCTCGGGCAGGTCCTGATCGCCGCCAGGTGCCAAAATACCTGGTGAGTGGACGACTTGAGGAGGGACCTCAATGGAAGAACTGGCCGCCCCTGTTGTGCCTTCGAAAGTGCCCGCCATAATCTCCTCGAGAAGGTTGATTCCTTCCTCTACTCCTGAAAAATCTCCCTGAACAGGAGCCACGTCCACCGGGTCTGAAGAGAAGTGATCTGCGGGATCTGACAGGTGGGGAGGAGGCGGAGGCATCTGCGATGGAGAGGGGGATGAATTTTGCTGGCCAAGCACTGAGTCCCTCAGCTGGTATGATGTCGAAGTCGTCACCTGGTTTGTTATTTGGCTCGAGGTCTGGGTCAGTTCTGGGGCCATCATGGGGCTGGATACTTGGCTCGTCACCTGATCCGTCAGAGGAGCTGAGACTGGAGAGTGGGGCTGAAAAGCTGGATCCTGTCTCCCAGAGGACTCGCCGAGCTCTAAGGTTCCTCTGCTGTTCAAGAGCCCACTCAATGTGGTCCCACGCGGGGATTGAAGAAAAGACGCTTCCTCCGACGCCTGAATAGCCTTGATCTCTTGCAAGGAATCTCCCGTCTGCAAAAGGCGGAAGTATAAGTTAGAATCCCTTAAGTCATCAATGAGAGTGAAACAGGGAAGAGGAGGTGCCTTACCCATCGCCTGTAATAAAAAGGAGTCCATGAGAAGGACAAAGTAAATAAAGGCTTGCCGCCCACGAATAATGAAATAAAATCTTATTATAGGATCCTTATAAATACTTACCATTTTGAAGGCCTCCTCTAGCAACCCGAACATCCCAGCTTGAGGAGGAAGGAGATAGTAAGGAATTTCTTCCCAAGCAGGCAAGATACTCTCATGCTCCCCAGGGCTGTAGAGAATATCAGCTGCCGACCTTAAGCTCCGCATATACCAAGGATTGCGGGCACTAAAGTGAGGATCTAGTTCCAAAGAAGGGGTCTCCTTCTCCAGGAGATCCAGGATCTTATCAATATTCAGATCCCGCATCCTATCTCTCAGCCCAAGCTGGGTAAGAACCTCTTCAGTAATAGCCCCAATCCAAAAGGCTAAAGGAACACTCATCCTTTCCCAGAAGTCTGCAGAATGAAGAAAATCTTCGGGGAGATCACGCACCAAGGCGCGAAGGAAGGCCTGGCCGTAAGGCGTCATCAGTAGATAAGATCTGCAGCGATGGGCCCCTACTGCAGACCCAGTAACGAGCCCTTCACGCAGACCCATTTCGACACCTTTCTTGACGGCGTTATCACATGCCCGCTCCATGGCATCTTTGTGGCTCTCAGACGCCTGAATCAGATCTGCTTTAGCCTTGTCACAGGCTCTCTCAAGATCTTCGGCACGTGCCTTCTGATCGGCCAGATCTTTTTCCATCTGTTGAAAATAGCGCTCTCGTTCTTGGGCTAATTTCTCCCAATCCACCTCCCGCTGCTTCAGATCCGCCAGCTCTTTTTCCAGATGCTCTGCTCGATCATTCAGAGCTTTAATTTCGGCGGCGTGCTCTTCGCTACGAGCCATTCTCAGCCTCGTCACTTCCTCCTGCAGATGCTCGTTGGAGGAATGCATGCCGGACATGTCCCCTTTCATGGGATCATATGCTAACGCTCTAAGTGAAAGCATAGATCTGAAAGCTACGGCCTAAAATAATAAAGTAACAAGTAAATAAATAGTTAACAAAGATGACAAAATGATGTCTTTCCGTACTAAAATTCCTTTCTAGTACCTTAATCTGGTGGACAGACGCTTGACGGATAAGCTCCACGGAGGATAATCTGTTCAGATGCCTCCAATCTTCGGCACGCGGGATGCTGTCCAAAATATTAGAGGCGGTACCTCCATCAATACCCCTAACCGTGCCAGGAAAACTCACATTAACCCCAGGCGCGGTATAGGAGGCAGTAGGGACATCCAAGCCTTTCATGCGCAACGAATGGAGCATAGCCAGGGTGGCTTCAGAAGCAGGACTTTCCACCATGGCTGGCTCGGGAGGATTAACCACCATATAGGGGTTGGCGGTGGCATATCTAGCCAAGGTGCTGGAATACCTTGGATGACCTACAACAGATGGTGTTGCAGATATAGGAGTAGGTGACAAAATGTTAGAAATGGGCAAACCCACCCTCCGGTCAGTACTGCTGGAAGAAATCTTTTTTCTCTTCGGAGCTGTGGAAGATGCAGACTCCGAGGGTCTCTTCTGAGGGGCGGAAGGTCTATTAAGCCCTATAGGAGCTGGTGCTTCAGAAGTGGCGAATAAATCTGCCAAAAACCCCTCGGAGGACTGAAAGTCAGCTCCTTCGCCGGAAGGAAAAGCCACTCCCTCGGACCAGGTGGAAAGGCTGCGGTCCACCTCAGCAGCCAAGGGGTAAGGGGGGCGCGTAGAAAGAGACATAACAGCCCGAGGGGTGGGCGCTTCTCTTATGACCACCCCAGGTAAAGTAGTTTTTCCCCCGACTCGGGGAGCGGATCCCTTAGGACGGGCAGCACTCTCAGATCCTTGTGTGGGATCTGAAGGCGCTGTGGAAGGAGGGATCTAGGAAGCAGAAGAATATCCCGTTGTGGAGACAGAGGCTGGAACGGGAATTGAAGAGGGAGCTGTTGATGTTGTGGAGGCTGGAGAAGTCCGATCAGAGGCCGCAGCCATAGCTGCCATCCGCTCCTCCATTTATTTTCTTGCCTTTTCACGGAGAACGGATCTAGCTGACATATCTGAAAAAGCAAAGATAACTGTAAATCAGAAACATGATTGAATTTAAGATACATGTGTAAAAACACTTGAATCCAAAATATAAAGTATTTACCCATAGAGGGATCCCAAGGAGTCCCAGGCCTCAAACCAAAAAAAGACAACACTTCTTCACTGAGAAGAAGTGGCTTCAACATCCCATGACCTGCCGGATACTCCCTAAGCAGGTCATGAAGAATATCTTTTTCCCATGCAAACAGGGTGACTTTCTCGAAAGAAGGCTTATCTCTCTTAGGCACAGCATACAGAGGAATATCGGGAATATTCCAGGAATTAGGAGAAGGAGCACCTACTGTCAAATACTGAGGGTGCCATTTCCTATCTATAGACTCGTATTGGCCATAGAATTTATGGAACCAACCTAGGGGAGAAAAATACAAATGATACCCGCGATGTTTTAACTCATGGGTCCTAAAAAACAAGGACACTGGATCTTCCACGCCATATAAAGTGGCTGCTATATAAAAGAAAATTGCTCTACGAAAAGAAGCAGGGTTCAGTTGGTTCAAGGGGATACCATATTTTGTTGCTAAACTAGCCAGGAAAGGAGGAATAGGGAATCGCAGGCCTGCCTCCAATTGACGAAGCCAAAAAATCTTATGATTTGCTTGAGGAAGTAAAGGGCGCTCGCTAGATTCCGGAATATCTATAGTAAAGCCCCTAGTATTTCCTAATCTACTCAAAATTAAGCCCAATTCTAAAGAAGATACGGTGGAAGATTCGTATTCACCGAGAGGGACAGGCGGCTGCGCGGCAGCTTTGCCCTCTTTTTCCTCTTCACCTTCAATTACCTTTTTCTTACCCTTACCCTGGGCACCTTGTCTAGAGGAAGAAACCATCTTTTCCTTATCGCTTGAATGTAATAAAAACTAAGAAATAAACTAAAGCGAGTAAAGAAGACAAGGAGAAGCAAGGAAAAAAGGAGGTACCTGTTGGCAGGGAAGAAGGCTGCGGTGAAAAGAAAAGCAAGAGGTAGTTCCTAGAAAAACCACAAGAAAAAGCTCTTCAGGAAAAATGGCGAAAAATTTCTAAGTATGGATTTTTTTTCTCTCTAAAGTATCTTATAAAGCTCTTCATAACCACTACTACCTGTAATTAAGAAGCACGTCTCGTCGGTTATGGAGACGTGGGTGCAGAAGTTATGATGGTAGGGAGTGGCGGCAATTTCGGGTCCCGATAAAGAAAAGGAGGCGATAACCCTAAAAAGTCGCGAAGCGTAAGAAATACACTTTAGTAATACAACGGACCTCCCAAGGAGGGATCTGCAAACAGTAGGACCTGGGAATACGGGTCCTCAGAACAGCCGGATTCTCATTAAAGGGTCTGCATGGATATAGGACCTGGCGACACGGGCCTAGAGAATCACAGAACCTTCATAAGAAGGTCTGTGTATAATAATATATGGGAATCTAGATCTTGTAAATCGCAAACCCACATGGGGAGATATCTCCCCGCACCTCCAAAGTTTATAACAGATAATTTGCAATTTACAGACCAGCAAGAAGGGATCTGTATATCCTAAGATCTGAAAACGCAGAGCTTAGAAATAGCGAGTTCTCTGTAGAGTAGATCTGCGCAAAGCAGAATCGGTGGTACTAGGACCGAGGATCTGATGTAGTGCTAAAGCTATGCAAAAGCGTTCTTTTACCCTACCGGGATGAGTATCACACTTACTATAATGGTGCAGATCTAAATTCAGAGCAAATTTTAAATTTTTCCCATCTTTCCAAGTTTTAAATTTAATCAATTAGCCCGTACATTTTCCGAAGAAACTTTCAAGTTTTACCCGGAACTTTGTTCCATTTTTATATATATATAACCCGAATATTCATTCAGTAAAATAGTCCGCATTAAGTAGGTATCTGGAATGGTGTCTACATATTATCCTCTTAAAAAACCGAATATATAAAGTTTTTTATGTCATCAAAGCCCAAAAGTTGTGAAGCTTATTCAGAACTATATAGCTCGGGCATCTGGGTATGGTATCTGTTGTCAAGGCTCATTTTTGGTCCTCATTACCTCATTCCTTCTTCTTATCATATTTACCATTCATCAAGCGTGTGCTTGTGTGGTTACAAGTCTCTTAACACATCTCTGCAAAGGTAAGAAAATGACAAGTGCCATCATTATACCCAAGAAATTAAATTGGGGTAAATATATAAGAAATTCCGGGTAAAAGTATATATGCTTCTGGAAATATAGATAATATAAAGTGTATCAGATGTCGCTCTGACATATATATATGTATATATACATATATGTATATAAAAAAACCCTATATGAAAAAAAAAAAAAAAAAAAAAAAAAAAAAGAGAGAAGAAAGAAAGAAGAAAAGGCGAAAAGGAGAAAGAGATAATAAGCCTCAGAGAATTTTAATCGTTCATTCAGAAAGAATGAATGTCGACAAGAAAGAGTCATCATAGGCCCAAGAGAACGGACACAGCCTCTATTAAAGCATGACATTTCTATCATCACAGTACCTCTTGCATAAAGAGAACCGCTCAAAAGGATGACATTGCTCTACTGATTATCAGAGAGGAACATCCATGGCTGTAAGATATAATCTCCCTTCTCGTCGAAGAAGATGAACAGACGATGAGGGGAATCTTCTATATTTATAGCAAAGGAAGTAGCGGGAAAAATAGACGGTTTAGATGAAGCTTAACAATAAAATCAAAGGTCTAAAAATCAAGGGCGGTTCGGCTTCCCAAGGTAAAACCATCATTACACCTCGAGAGTGAGGAGGCATACGTCAGTTGACAAGAAAGCTCCCCTCTCTTAGCGTATTAAAGAAGCTAACCAAGACTTGGAACGCATAGAAGTCATTCCAAGGACCTGGGGGGGGAGTAGCTGATAGGGAGTAATCTGTCAGCTCCCTAACACGCTTCCGAAACACAGGGACAACAGATACTCAGATGCCGGATTCACACCAGATCACCAAGGATCTGGTGAGTAAGAGAATTAAGTATAGCGGATCCAGATCGTTCCTTGTCCTGGATCTGGATAGGAAAGGCGCTGAGCACTTCCGTATGGGATCTGAGTATGTGAGATACAGATCACCTCCCGTTGCTATCATTCTCTTAACCCCAGATCCCTATATGCGGTGTAGAAAAACGTGACCCTGGGGACCACCTCGGGGACCACTAATCATAACTAAAATATTCTCTTTAACTACCTTGTCTCCCTCAAAAAGACTAACCTAACCTCATAGTATAGATGTAATTACCTTTTTACCCTCACTCTCTACACTACTATAAATATTCAACCTTCTTCACCAAGGAAAGGTACGCCTTCTTCATTAGCACTTTACCTCCGCTGCAAGCTTTGCTGAAGCGGATTTTTATAAAAACTCATACTGACTTGAGCGTCGGAGTGTCTTCCCGGAGGACCCCTCCCCATTCCTCCGGTGCTGTTTTGCAGGCTCATAGCTGGAAGGCGGTGACCGGAAAGGCATTACTCAGGTAGCGAGGCTAACGAAAAGGAAAGAATTAATACCATAAAGCGAAACAGTTGAAGATCATTCGGAATGATTTTCTTAACGTCTTTCATTTATTTGTATTACTGATTATTGTAAAAATCTGTTGATGGAAAATAACCCAATCTATCAATTATATAATTGATAATCATGTTTGGTTTGCAAGATTGTATAGTGTTATATTATTGCTTATTGACTAATATACCCTTCTACAAGGATATTGAATACTCCTTCCATCCTATAAATAAGTTAAATAACGTCTTGTTTCTTTGGGCACGAAAATTAAAGAGAATGTATAAAATGTAAAAAATGTGATATGGTCCGCACTTTTTGATGAATTAAATTTTTCTAAAAATGGAAATATGACACTGTCTATGAGACAATCCAATAAGAAAAACAAAACATCATCTATGAGACGGAGGGAAGGGAATATATATTTGTACATTTCAATCCAAAAAATATATAAGTTGTAGTATATGATAGAAATAATTAAAATTAATATACCCTTCTTTTTTTCTTTTCTTTTTTAACATCACTCCTATATAATTTTATATACCAAAAAAAGTGATGAATATTTTATTACTAAATCACCTAAACTTAAATCAAACTGTCTAGGGCCGGTTGGTTGTCCACCCATTATTTTATTATACACAATAATGGAAGTCACTATGGTCTAAGTGGCGCGAGATATGAATAATCGCAGTGGGGGAGGTGCGACTCAATCAGGGCAATAGTCTCAGGTAACCTCATCCTATGATTGAATACCGGGCCAATATATCAATTTATCTTGAGATCCATACATAAGATATGATTCAATCCGGATATAATCAGGCCTTATCCTTCAAACCAAACTGGGCCTTAGGATAATATATACGACATTAAAAAAAAAAGAGTTAATTACTAAAAGTAGTCATTTTGATATAATAAACCAAAATACTAGCTACTCATATAAAAAATACAAATACTAGCCACTCATATAAAAAACATAAAAAACACAAATATTAGTCACTCATGTATTCAAGGTTAATTTTCACGAATACATGAGTCGTGTATTCATATATTCGTGTATTTGTGTATTCAATATTAATTTTCACGAATACATGAGTCGTGTATTCGTGTATTCATATATTCATGTATTCAAGGTTAATTTTCACGAATACATGAGTCATGTATTCGTGTATTCAAGGTTAATTTTCATGAATACATGAGTCGTGTATTCATGTATCCGTGTATTCATGTATACAAGGTTAAATTTCACAAATACATGAGTCGTGTATCATGTATTTGTGTATTTGGTAAGAGTGGCTAGTTTTTGTATTTTTTATATGAGTTGCTAGTATTTTGGTTTGTTATATCAAAATGGCTATTTTAAGGTTTCCCCTTAAAAAAATTGTGCTTGTTGCACTTGCAAAAACATAAATGCATAGCTTTCGTAACCGCAATAAATTTCTATGACTATAAATTTAGCTATAAAGAAAAAAAAAGGGAAAAGAAGTATTGCGTAAGAATAAAATCAATAACCAATTAAAGGTAATTCCTAAAACTTGGTATTTAAGTAACATGTGTACTTTCCAAATCAGACTCATGCATTCTTTTTCTTCCTCTTCGTTTCTTGTTTCTTGTTTCATTTTTCTTTCTATTGGTTTCATTTTTTGGACATGAAGAGAAAAGGTTGTTGCAACATGTTAATTTAAGTAAAAAAATGATAGTAAATGTTGAAATTACTCGATGGCTATATCCCACTTTACATGGATCGAGGCACCCCAACCGTTGATCAAAATAGAGATGAGTGGGCTGGGATAAAACTTTGATTGAGTATTGAGGAAATATTGATTGTGATATGTTACATATGTACATAAAAAGGTTTTTATATTAAAATGGGGTGATGGTACGATGCTTAAATTGCTCAATCGGAAAACCCACTCATAGAGTTGTCACGAGCCGAGGTCGAGCTGATCACCGAATAATGTCGTGCTCAAGCGCTCGTTGAATATCGAGTCGAGTTTCGAGCTTTAATTTACTAACCGAATATTTTGAAGTTCACGAGTTTTGTCGAGTTCAAATAAGGTTAATTCCAAATTTAGATTTATATTAAACTAAAATATTAATTACTAGTTTTTATAAGTATTTAGAATGTAAGTTACTTATGAATTTATTGTTAATACCAACCTCCGGCACATAATTTATGAGATCTTTTATATTCATATATGACGTATAAAATAATAAAAGGTGTCAGAAATCTTGTGCCGGAGGGAGTATTATGTTGTGGCCTTAGGGATTCTGCTATCCATTGTTTTATAATGCTTAGAATCTTACTTCAGTTTTTGCTCTTCAGCTTCTTTTTAGTTCTTTTTAGTTCGACGTTATTATGCTTTATTTGATTTGTTGTAATGATGTAGTTTTAAGATTATGTAAGTGATTTGTTGAACATGCATGCTACACAGAATTCGGAACTGAAATCGATCAGGATTTAGATGATTCTGCCTTGGAAGTATAAAATTGGAGATCACATATATTTGAATCAGAACACGAAAACTCAAAGTATCTCGTTTCATTGTCGAAAACTTCTAGTATTATTGAGTTCTTCGTAGGCGGTCTTTAAATTTCATGTTTAACTATTTTAAAATGCATATTTAGCTATAATTTATTAAGAATGAGCTATAGGGCTGAGCATATAAAAAATTGAAAAACCAAACCGACTGAATAACCAGATTGGACCCGATCCGAAAATATGAATAATCGAACCGTATAGTTCGATTTTATTTCTAATTTTCAAAACCCGATTCTACCGGTTCAATTTCGGTTTCCTTGC
Organism: Mentha longifolia; assembly: GCA_001642375.2. Lineage (NCBI taxonomy): Eukaryota > Viridiplantae > Streptophyta > Magnoliopsida > Lamiales > Lamiaceae > Mentha > Mentha longifolia. The sequence continues at coordinate 34,429,027 of CM038115.1, forward strand.
CTAAAAATCCGACTGTTAACTGTACCGGTACATATTAAATAAATATATGATTTTATATATATACATATTACATTACATTATACTCTGTATTGAATTTTTTTTATTTGATATTACTGATAAAGTATGACATAAGATTACCTGCTTTTGAGTATTGATGATCAACCAAAAGTTAATAAACAATTGAAGATTAATTGATTGTTAGTTTAAGTAATTGCAAAGCTTATTCTATTAGGATTATGCAATTTAGTTTCACTATTTTTAATTTTTTAAATTGTTTATTTTGCATGTACATTTCAGAATATAAATTTTTTCACTCCAAAATCGTAAGCTTTGGCGAAATCCACTTAAAAACCCAATCTCTCCTTCTTAGTACACCTTGCATCCTCGATAAAATTGCGTTAATAATTTATTTATAATGTAATAATGCGTGTGTATGTTTGCTAAGTGGAATGTGGAGCCCGATTCGTAATTGAGAATATAAGAAGTAATTTTTAGAGCGATGGAGCACATACGCAGAGGGCTTGAGAAATTTGGGGGATCGGAAAAGGACATTAAGATCAATCGGCGTGGGGATGTGATCGAGCTAGTGGTGCTGGGGATGTGATCAGTTGGCGTTTCTTGTCCGAGACGGGTGGTTTGGTACGATAAGGAGGAGGAGGACGACGAGGACGAAGATCCAGATCAGTTCGAGGAAGAGGAGGACGACGACGAAGATCCGGATCAGTTCGTGGAGGAGGGCGATGAAAAGGAAGGATGCATGAAACCAGCAAGTTGTGATGGATCCGAAACCAACAAGTGATGATCACAAGAAGGAAAAATGGTGTCTAATTTTATAAAGATTAAGTTTAGTTTTATGATTATTTTCGAGGGTTCAACCATTCGCATTAGGGTTTATAATGAATTTTTTAGCATTTAATTTCACTTTTATTAGTATATTATAGTTGAAAAATTCAAAACAAAAGTATATAATTTCAAATAAAATTCAATTTTTTTAATCTATTATGATTTATCATATTTTAGTATTTTTATTTTTATAAAAATAATATAAAATTAGTATAGATCGAATTTCGGGTCACTATTGAAATATCATTTTGGGGACAGTCATCCCAAGCTCGAGTGATTTAATAGTAGTAAATGTTATATAGTCGAATTTAATTTAATTTAATAATCTTTTTTTTTAAACATCATAATCATTTTGGTCAAAACATCAAGTTTTAATTTAATTTTTTAATCTTTTTTTTTTTTTTTTTTTTGTCTCTCTTAAATTGATTCACCAAATTAATCTGTCTACTCATGTAGACCCCGGGGATTGATTTGTTCATATCCTCAATAACTTGACTATCAAAATATATTCGAAAATATATTTTTTAATGGTGAAAACAATGAATATAAGACAAAAAAAAAAAAAAAAAAAAATCAGATTACAATTTAATGATATTGTACTAGGCATTATACTCCTATATTTGTATTTTCTTTTGACATTGAAATTGATATTTTTTATGAAATTGCCACTGAAATTGTTTTTTTTTTTTTTTTTTTATAGAGACATCCACAGATATTGATTTTTTAATTGTAGACAGAAAAGAAAAAAAAAATAAATAAAAAATGGCAGAATAAAGATAATAAATCTTCATTTTCCACGTAATTTTGGAGTTTACCAATGTTTTATCTTGTAAATCCTAGCCCGTTTAATCATCCATTAAATTTAGGCCCAAATCTCTACACTGACTCTGTCTTGTTCTTGAAGAAAAAGAAAGCTGAAGAAGCAGCTGAATAAATTTCGATTTCCTACGGTTGATCCATAGATTCAACATCGCGCGCGCATTAAATTTTCTCGTTGTTCTTCAATTGAACGGAATTTACTAGATTTTCTCTACTGCTCCATTTTGTGCTGAGGTAGGAATCAGTAGGAATTAGTAGGTTAATCCTATCGCACGGAAGAAAACGAAGGGGGAAAATGCCAATGCTAACGAGAGCTGTATTCGCCGCCTCGAAGAACAGTGCGGAGTCGTCTCTTCAGTTTTGCAAGCGGTAATTTTTCGTTTTTTCTTCTTCTTGTCTCTCTAAAATATCTTGCTTATATTCTAGTTGCAGTGTTAGAGTTTTGGTTTGGAATCTGCAAACATACCTTGAAGTAATTAATTTAAGAAGCGGTGCTGTTCTCATTTGATTGCAAGGATTTTGTGTGTGTGTGAAATGAATTTGAAATATTAGGTTGCTGAAGGAGGAAAGTAGAGATAGATTACAGTGGTGGAATATGTTAGGTTATGTTGAATGAGTTTCTAACTTTTTTCGTTTGTTAAGTAGAGAATGATGAATTGATAATCTCTTGTTGTTATAGATATAGACTATGTTATCGAGTGCATTGCTCATCAAGATTTTACATTGAACAAAATCTTGGTACATTATGCATTCTGCAATAGAGGAACATGGAGCCCTGTTATTTATGGCTCGTCCAAGAGTGATGAGACGAGCTCGTTGTTACAGATGTTGCATGGAACAACCAGTCGGCAATGTTTTTGGATATAATATTGCTCTGTGAATATGCATCGACATTTTACATGTCCGATCCTTAATGTATTTTGCAGAGATATTGGTGTTTATGGAGAAAAACAGGAGTTTAGAATGTATCATACTTTACTAGTGCGCCAGTAACTTCGAGATATTACAATTTTATGCTGTTATTTTCTCATAGAGCAGTGCATGAATTTGTCATTGTGTGGTGGTTGAAACATGCATTACTGATGCTCACATAAGCATACCCCCATATATAAGCTTATTTGAACCTTGCTTATTCACTAATATCTGAGTGCATTTCAATGTCTTTTCATAGCTTTGGTTTGTCAAAGAGATGTATCTCATCAATGTCCAGACGATCCGCTTCAAGCAGTCTATCATCTCATTCGTTGGCTGAACAAGCAATGGTGGCCGATCGTGAGGGTCTAACTTGTTTCAGGAAGTATGTATTCGCCTTTTCAATTACTCGTTCATCGGGTTTTTTTTATTGTGATTTTAACCTAGCATTTGATGAAGCAACAATATTATGTGGAGTGCATTATCTATTATGGTCGGGATTACTGTATGTGAATTCAGGATTATTTTACTGTGGTATATTGAATTATTGATGTTGCATCCATATTCTTGAAAAGGGAAAGTACTCCAGCATTGGCCTATTTTATGTTGAGTTTATTGCCTTACATATACTGGGCTTAGCAAAGTGAAAATGGTGTTGTATAGGACTGTACATGATAATATTATTGCTCATCTCATCATGACACTTGCATGTTGCGACGTGTATCTGATTTTAGTGATAATTATATGCAGGTATGGTTTATCTAAGAGATATTACTCCAGCAAAACAAATTCCACGAGCAATGTTGGGCCTTCGTTTCTGCCACCTGCTGGATCTAATTGGGGATCTTTTCTTATTGTATGATATCACATCTTCCATCTCTTTGTTACGCTCAGTATCTTGTTCAAGTCCAACCTCATTATAAAATTTCTTTTGTTTTTACTCTCTTTGTCTCTCTGTTGATTCCCTTCATCTCAGATTTGTTATTGCAGCCTGGTGTTGCTATAGCTGGAGTTGGTGGATTGTTTTACCTCATTCACCATAACGATGAAAAGAGAGCAGTGCCTAAAGGTCATTTGCATTCTTTAACCCAACTTATAAACTTTTCATATACATTACTGATACCTTGAATTTATAAACTTTGGAGGTATTTTTATCGGTAAAGAATAGATCTTTAGTCATTTCAGATATCATTTCTTTTGGATATTATTATCTGTAAGTTTAAATTTATCCTCCAAACTTGTGATAGGTAAGGGTGAAAAGTTTGAGCGAAGTGCCATTCAAGGGCCTATAATTGGTGGCCCTTTTAGTTTGGTTGATACAGAAGGCCGGATTGTGACTGAGAAGAATCTTCTGGGAAATTGGGTTCTTTTGTACTTTGGTTATACTTCGTCCCCTGATGTTGGGCCCGCAGAAGCTCGAAAGATGGCCAATACAATTAATATTCTAGGTTCTTCTCTTCTACTTTGCTCAAATTGAATCATTTGTTGTTTAAGTTTTGTCACACTGAAATGTTTTACTTGATTGCAAAATAAGAATCGAAGCAGAATATCAAGGTCTTACCGATATTTGTCACCATTGACCCTCAGCGGGACACCCCCTCACATCTTCGTGCTTACATTCAAGGTGAGTTTTTCTAGATTAAATTTTGTTACCATTACAAATTTTGTTTTTTTGTTTTTTGGAATTATGTGTCCTTTAGCTTCAAATAGCATACTAAACGGCCTGCAGTTGTAATGTTGAGATTGGGTTTTTATATTAGACTTCCGAACTAACTGGATATAACCTCAAGAGACCGTAGATAAGCTTAAGTTCTTAATGTTTGAATGGTGAATCTTTGAGGTGCTTTTGTATGCCTATGTATTGAATTCTGTTGTCTGACTTACCGACAAATTTTGTTTTGTCATTTTGTGAACGGGTGCTTTTATGTTGTGCGGCCTTCTCTTAGAAGTTGAACTTTGTGATGCAACTTCACCGCTTCTTGCTGTATTCGATGCATTAATACTATTCACATCAACTGCAGAATTCGACTCAAAAATAGTGGGATTGACTGGACCAGTTGCTGCAATAAGGCAAATGGCACAGGAATACCGCGTGTTCTTCAGAAAAGTCGACGAAGAAGGAGACGACTATCTCATCGAGTCTTCTCACAACATGTAATCCTTCAATCTTCACTCACCCTACCCTAATCTCCTGCAAAAATCCATTTCAACGATTACTAACTTTCTCTAATCACAAACAGGTACTTGATGAACCCGAATATGGAGGTCGCAAGATCCTTCGGCATCGAGTACAACTCCGAGGAACTATCGGAGGCCATAGCCAAAGAGATCAAGAAAACTGAGAAAACTAGCAGTTGATCTGTTCCACATCTCCCCAGTTTCAAGGGCTTCATTTTTAGACACTTTTTTATTCCTAATTTCTGCTAGCTAGTATTATGAACTAAGCCGGGTCTACATTTGGACCAACTAGTAACTGTGATGAAAATTGAAAATTTAGAATTCGATTTCAAGTTTCCAAGGGGCCCGGAATTTTACTTCGGCCCGGCCTGGCCCGTTACTTTTGCCAGCTCATATGTCTCGTTGATAATGAGTTTACTGATCATATTAATAGATTTAACTTTAATATAGTGGTCCCGTTATAAACGGGCCGGAAGTTGCAAGAGGAAACATCTTTAATTAACGGAAAAAGGAAAAAAAGTGGAGATGACATGAAGCAGAGTCACTCTTCTTCTTTTTTTTTCTTTTTTTTTTTTTTGAAGAGATAAAAGTCAAACTTAAAAGCATTATTTGGGGAAGAGATTAGCTGTTAGGAAGGCACAATCGCACCTAATTTCTAGACGTGAACTCCTCCACTCTAACACTACAAAAAAATCTCCTTTTCCTTTCTATTTATTGAATGTATTTGTAATTCGTGTCAATTATTAAAAGATTTTTATATTGATTTTTATACCATACAAAGATATGTCATACTAAGAGCCAGCATGTCTAGTATTTTATTACATTTTCAAATAAAGATATCAAAGCAAACCATTTTTTTAGGAAGAAAAATATATGCCACGGAATTTATTATGATACTAGCATATTAATAAAGAAATCCCAACTTCTAATTTACCGATTCGGATTATCTATCACAACAACGGATGATCGTCATATGCCATAATCTTTTCTTAAGCTAGCAATAATTAAAGATTTTCAAAATATTTATAACATTTGACGATCATCCGTATTGTAATAAAAAATTGTAATAGAGAATCCGAATTGCTTTTTTTTTTTTACTATCTTTTTGTAGGAAATCTATAGAAGCTCATCTCTTCCACGACCGAGTCTTAAGGAGTCATTTTTTTTTCTTTCCAAAAACAATGTACGAGTAGATAAAAAGTAGCTCTCTCTCTCTCTAATGGAGTTTCCCTCCCTTTTCCTGTTCTTTTTACCCTATCTACAGACAAGAGAGATAGAGAGAGAGAGAGGAGAGACTAGTGAGAATATGTTTATTCTAAATCAAAAAAACGTTCTCTTGTAATCTCTCTCTCTCTCTTCTTCTTCCATCCCTTGCCTTGCAAGTTTCCTTTCATAAACACCCTTTTCCCATGCACATTTCCTCCTTTTGAAAAAAAAACAAATTTTTAAAAAAAATCTTGTCCCGAAATACTCGATCATGACCATGGGCGACGACGCCGCCGCAGCTCAGAAGCGATCCGGCTGCGGCCTCTTCAACCTCATCTTCGGGCGGCGGAGCGTCCGGCCTCGCCGCTCCACCTCCACCGGCTCCCTCCCCACCGCCGCCGCCGGGAACCGCGTCACCCGCTACCCGAGCACCCCTTCGAGGAAAATACGCCACGAAACCCTCGACGTTTCCTCGTACTCCACGATGAACAACGGAGACAGAATCGTCGAGCGCCCGGGCAAACGCCGCGCCGCCGCCAATTCCCCACACATTTCCCAGCAAACTCCGGCAGCTCAACGCAACGGCGGCGGCGGCAAAACCAATGCGAGGAAAGCGCCGCAGGCCGGGCCGGGCTTCGGGCTCTCCGGCGAGCTGGAGAGCATGATCACCGACTACCAAAAGTCGAGAGGCGCCGGAAACCTGACGATGTACGGCAACTTGGGCAACCTACGGCAGCCAACCTCCACAACCGCCGCCGCGCCGGAGAATCACTCCGCCGCGAACGCGAAATACCCCACGACGGTGATGGGGAACGTGGTGGTGAAGAAAAGCGAGGAGGCGGAGAAGCCCGTCTCCCTCTGCCGCGCCCTCTCGACGAGAATGGACCCAGAGGAGCTGAAGATTCTCGGAAACGAAGACTACAGAAACGGCCGATTCGCCGAAGCCCTAGCCCTCTACGACGCCGCCATCTCCGTCGACCCCGACAAAGCTTCCTACCGGAGCAACAAGAGCGCCGCCCTCGTCGCCCTCGGGAAGCTTCTAGAAGCCGCCCTCGAATGCCGGGAGGCCATTCGCATCGACCCCTTCTACCCCCGCGCCCACAACCGATTAGCCGTCGTCCTCTTCAGGTCTGCTTCAATGGCGGATTCTCTTCATAATTTCAATTTCTCGATTTTTTAATTTTGATTTCTTGAATTTCTGCAATTGGGTTTTGAATTTTTGAGTAGATTGGGGGAAGAGGAGAGGGCGATGCACCATTTCAAGCAAGCGGGTTCGGATGCGGATCCCGACGCCATGAACAGAGCTAAGCAAGTTCTGATTCATCTCTGCAAATGCACAGAGGCGAAGAGGCAGAGAGATTGGTTGAATCTTTTGAAGGAATCTTCTCTAGCTATAGATGCGGGAGCCGATTCTTCACCTTCGGTAATTAAGAAAAAATTCATTCATAAATCAAGAAATTTGCTGAAAAAACAGAATTTTGACATTGAATTTTTGTAAATGAAGATATTTGGATTGAAATCCGAGGCCTTGTTGAAGATGAACCGCCACGAAGAAGCCATTGCAACGATGTCGAAAAGCCCGAAATTCGACACCGATCTCTGCACGAAGTTCTTCGGCCCGGTCGGGAGCTCGAGCTTGTTGGTGTTCCAATCTCAGGTTCACTTAGTTGCAGGAAGGTTCGATGAGGCTGTTGCTGCAGCTCAGGGAGCAACGAGGCTTGACCCGAGGAGCAATGAGGCGAGCGTGATCTTGAAGAGGGCGAGGGCGGTAGCTACAGCGAGGAAAAATGGCAACGAGCTCTTTAAGAGTGGGAGGTATTCGGAGGCGTGCATTGCATACGGTGAAGGGCTAAGCCATGATCAGTACAATGCGGTTTTGTTGTGTAATCGAGCTGCTTGCAGATCAAAACTAGGCCAGTTGCAGAAATCGGTCGAGGACTGCAATTCTGCTCTTAGGTTCGCCCTTCGTACAGCAAGGCTAGGTTGAGACGAGCCGATTGTTATTCCAAGGTTCGATTTCATCATGATTGGATTGAATACTGTGATTTCTTGATTAAGTAGAAGTTTTTTGATGAATTTGTGGTGTTTGCAGATTGGGAAATGGAAAGCTTGTGTGCAAGATTGCGAAGAGTTGTTGAGAGAGAATCCGTTAAATGAGGAGGTGGCGAAGATGATGAAGGATGCGAAGGCAAAGATCAGTAGTCGAGGCTTGGTTTTGGTGTCGAGCAATGAGCATTTTCGTGACTCTGTAGCTTCTCCTGGTGATTTTTCTTCACTATTTTTAGCCCTATTTAGATTAAACTTTTTAAAGTCCAAAGCTTGAATTGGTTTTCTTGTTTTTGTGTTTGTTTAGGTGTTTGTGTTGTTCTGCTCTCTACCAAGAAAAGGGAGGCGAAAATCTTGCAGAATTTGGAGCAGATCTACCATAGATATCCATTAGTTAACTTTCTCAAGGTATGAAATCAAGAATTGAGGTCTCGAATTTCTAGTTTTTGATTCTTGATCATGTTCCTTTAGTGATTATATGTTTTTTATAGCAAGTTTTGTACCGATCAACGTGCAAAAAACATCGGTGTTTTGTAATACTAATTAAGATTTACCATAAAAATGTGCATATTTTGATCATTTTCTTGATTGTAGGTGGAGGTGGAAGATCACCCTTCATTAGCGAAATCCGAAGGGCTAAACTCGTTTCCTTCATTCGTGATCTATACGAATGGATCGAGGTGCAACGAAGTCCACGGAGAGAAGCTCGATTTGTTAGAGGGCTCAATCAAAAGCTCCATGAGATCATGATCTTGAAAAAAAATTGAAAAGAAAAATGGATACTTTTATTAGGAAATAGCACAGAAAAAGCATAGGGATTGAAACATTTTGAATTCAAGAGGGATTTGGTTCTCATCAATTCTTGATTTCTTGTACTAATAATGCATTTTGTGTTTGTCTAGAGAGAGAAAGCATATTCTCAAACAACTCCTTTTCAATTCTTTCTTTCCTTTTTTGTCTTGAGAAAAAAGAAGTTTTGAGATTTTAATATGAGAGGAAGTTTCTTTCCCTCCAAAGGTCTTGAATGAAATGATTGGTAATTGTTAGTATTTTTTATTTTTTTTGTTATTTACTTTTAGTTAATAATCATTAGTGGGATTGAAGGGCCTACTGATTATGGTGGTTAGGGTGCATAACAGGCTAACAGCTATGCTTTCGGTCGTGCATAACATTACTTTAGTAAAAAAAAAGTTGGTAATTAAAGTAATACTATATAATCTTTTTCTTAATTAAGTTTGACTTAATTAATTAATCAGCTTCTGTTGCTGATTATTAATTATGTTAATTTATTTTCCTGAAAGAGACATGATTGCTGACTTTTTCTTTGGATAAGTTGGTGTCAATTGTTTGGATGATTGATTATTGAAGCAAATCAAATGGAACCGAATATATTCCCTAAAAATAAAGAAATATATCATTGAAGCGAAAAACAAAATTGCTGCAAAGTGTACACTTGATAAGAAACGATGTTGTAAAATTTCGGGAACAAACTAATAAAATCCCAAAGCGAGAACTACCAAAACTATCCACTAAAAACACCCAAAAAAAAAGATAAAAAAAAAGAAAGAAAAGCCAATGCTACTACAAAAAATTAAAATAAAAAGTAGTGTTGTTCAAACCGATGTTTTCAGATCCGGCTCAGTCGTCGAACTGGCATGATTATCAGGTCACGGAATCATAGTTCAACAGTTTAATAAATGTTCATAAAATAATAACGAAATATAAAAAAGATGTAAAATTATTCAAAACTTCGTCATTTATAAAATAAAAATTCATAAAACTAGACAATAAAAACCATAACAAATACGTGTATGTGCAGTGGCGAATCTGGGGGGGTCTGGTGGCGGCTGAAGCCCCCCCTCCCCACTATATTAACAGATTTTTATATGTAAATTTTTGTGATTTTGTATAAATTTTGGAGATAGTCCCCTCACTACGATAGTCGTCGGGGCTGAAAATATGACTATTTTAATATAATTTAGGATATAATGAGCGAAACAATATCAAACAACGTAGTTTCACTAAACATTATATAATAAAAACTAACTAAAAGAAACATTTGCCAAACTAATAGAAAGTATTAAGCAAATTTTTTTTGTTAACCGAAACATAGCCCCCTCGGGAACAATTTTCTAGATTCGCCACTGTGTATGTGGACGGGGCTTCAGGCAAAACGGGAAGTGGAGTTGGCATCTTACTCATAGGACCGGACGGGCAGGAAATCACATATTCATTTCGGTTCGCATTTGCAACCACTAATAATGAAGTAGAATATGAAGTCCTCATTTCAGGACTCCGCCTAGCTAAGAGCCTTCAAGTACAAGCTGTACAAGTTTACAATGATTCTCAAGTCATAGTAAACCACATGTTAGGAAAGTACGAGGCCAAAGACGAAAGGATGAGGACATACCTTGAAAAATTCAAAAGCTTGCAACAATCCTTCTTGTACTTCCAGTTGGTCCGTATCCCAAGGGGGCAAAATAGCCGAGCCGATGCCTTAAGCAAATTGGCATCATCATCAACGAGTTCACCTGTAGAGGAAGTCCAACAAAGAAGCATAGAAGAAGCCGAGGTCAACCTAGTCACAGATGACGAGCCTAATTGGATGACTCCCCTTCAAAACTATTTAGAGAGAGGCGAACTACCTAACGACAAGCTCGAAGCTAGGAAAATCTTGAGGAGTCATTTCAAGACTCCGCCTAGCTAATTTATGATAGGATATGGCTCAACTACTAGGCCCAAGCATTAGGCCCAATATAAATGGGCCCCGATATTAAGCTCGGCCAACGCAAGTTCGGCCCAAGTAAGAAAGACTTCTTCACCAAGTAAGGAAGACTTCTTGATCGACTACAACTCAAACTCCAATAGAGATGTAGAAGACTCGGATGTTTACCATAAAGATCGAGATAAGCTCAAAGAGTCCTGATAGGAATAGACTTGGTATTAAGGTCGAACTCCATATGATCATCTATAAATAGGGGTTAGAATAGAATGAGAGGGAGGGGAAAAAAGAGAAAGCAACTTGTAATCAATACTCATATTATAAGATCCATACTCTTGCTCCGTGGACGTAGATCTATCCTAATAGATCGAACCACGTTACTTCTTTGTGTCCTTTTTTACAATCTCGTTACGCTCATTGAATTATTACATATATTTATGCAAGAAACTGGCCAATTAAAAGAGGAAAAAAAAAAAGAAAAAAAAATGATTTGGGATTATAGTGTGAATTCATAGCATTTAAAACGGTTTTAATCTATACCCTATTATAAAAGAACCTTATTTTATAAATTTTGATTTGCCCATTATGCCCTTATTATATAAATAATTTAAAAGACATACTATAATTTGATACACAATATTCATTAAATAACTTAATAATTATATATTCTTAAATTATAAAATATCTCGAAATTCTAATCTTAATAGAACTCTTTGGTTCACATGTAAATATAATCAAGCATTCCTCAGAATTCCTCCAAATAAAATACTAATAAAAGTTAGATTTGATAAAATTGTGCAAACTCATATATTATTGGCTCTAAGAAAGTCCCGAAATCAATAACTCAATAAGAAAATGAATATACGTTTATTCAGTGAACATAGCTAGCTAGGTTATACGTTTACAAAAATTAATATATCTAAGGAATTGATTGTAGTAGTAGTTAAAGTGAAACAAATCTTACAGATTATGAAGCTTTATTAAAAACTGCACAGCCATATCACTTTGGTGATTATTATTATTATTATTATTATTATTATTATTATTATTATTATTATTATTATTATTATTATTATTATTATTATTATTATTATTACTACTTTGGTTACTATTATTATATGGTTAGGTGTAATGTTCCATTTGAAGTATTTATGTGAGTCATAAAATAATAAAGTGTGACATTAATAATGAGATGGATATATTATTTTAAACATGTAACATAGAATACATGATATCGTATTTTGGAAATTGTTCACAAGAAAGAGTATGTAAGTAACATATAGATATGCTCTTTTTCTTTTTCTTTTTTAAGTATACTACGTAGTATTTAATTACACTTACTTTCTAACATTTTGTTGAAATAATCAACAATTAATAATTTTGTAATTTTTGATAGTCCTTTTTTGATATTCGAATCGATTATTATTCATAATAAATTAATTATGTTAAATAAAAAATTATACGTGCAACGCACGTAATCTCTGCTAGTTATATTAAAAGCAACTATTGTATCAACTAGTGATATATATTGAATTCATGCTATATACTACTATGATTCATAAATTTTAAGAAGTGTCTTTGCTCGATTGTTGGGATCTGTAGAATAATTGAATATGACTAATATGATAATCGAGTACGATGGGGTCTTATAAGTTCTAATATATTGAATTTATATTATATATAATTTATAAATTCTAACAAGGTGAAAATTTGATCTATAAATCAAATATTTTCTGCAAATGAAGATATAATAACAATTTTTATTTGATTTACTCGTAATTCTCTCTTTGAATCATGACAAGGAGATGGATAAAATCGTGCACAAGTATGATAGGATGTGGGTTTGGTCCCATGTTGAGAAAATATTATTGAAAGATTTTATTTGATTCTCTCGTTAAAATATTGCAAAAATATGATAAAATTGTAAAGAGATGATAAAATCATAGAAAGATGGATTATTATGTTATGGGATAGAATGTGGGCCTTTGTCCGATGCTCACGAAGATGCTAAGAAGAATGCCACGGATTTGAAATCACAAGTTTTAGTTTGTGCTCTTCAATATGGGGATATCCCATGTTGAAGAAGTGCAATGCGGCTTCTTTTTTTCATTCTATTGAACGGTCTTATCTTGTTAAATGTGTGTTTTCATGATATTGTTGACAATAAATTTTTACGTTACTGTTGGCTTCCTTTGAAATTTGAATGATATATGTCACACATCTTGATGTTATGTTCTTCAAGGAGTGGATCCTGTGCTAAAAGGTTCTCCCGTGAGAAATGAGAATAAATTTCATCCACAGATCTAATGTTAATCTGTGGTTGTAATTAATTCAAATTATATAATTTTAAGCATCATAATAACACGCTTGCAAGGTAGATTAGGTAGTCTATATTATCTTATCTCACGATAATATTGGAGTTGCTGAAATCACGGCCATAATCTTTGAGAGGAATATCGGAAGCTTCTTAAGCAAAGGGATTCATCATTCTCTCAAATGCTTCTATTGGCAGGTAATAAAAATTTAGGAATTGATCTTAAATTAACGGCACCCTAACACAATTAATATACAATTACAAATTATTTCACAAAGAAGAAAATTTCACAATTTTAACAAATGCTTAATATTGTAGCTTAATACTAAATAAATCATGCTTAATATTGTATATATATATGCTTAAAATTGGATAAAATCATGCTTAATATTGTGAATTTGTATGCTTAGAATTGGATAAAATCATGCTTAACATTACAAATTTGTATGCTTAATACTAGATAAAATCATGCTTAACATTGCAAATTTGTATGCTTAATACTAGATAAAATCATGCTTACCATTATGAATTTGTATATTTAAAATTTGATAAAGTCATGCTTACCATTACAAATTTGTATGCTTAATACATAAATAAAATCATGCTTAATATAGCGAATTTTTATGTTTAATAGTGCTAGATAAAATTATGCTTAACATTATAAATTCGTATGCTTAATACTAAATAAATTATGCTTAACATCATAAATTCGCATGCTTAATATTAAATAAATCATGCTTAATATGAATATATATATAATAATAATCATATTCCGTATACATTACTTCTTTGACGATAGATATATATTTTGAAATAAAATATTGAAAAATAAGAAGAAATAAGAATACATTTGGTGTGAAAAAATTGCTCAACTATAAATAAATGAATTCCATTAAGAAAGAGCATGGAATAATTATAGATAGACATCTATATAATAATAACGACTACGGGCTGTCGTTTTTAGTAAGTCTCTTTATTCTATAATTAGTAACTCTTATTTTATGTTATTTCAATATTATATTTATGCAAATAAAATGTATTGATTATATAGCATAATGGCACATTAACAATTTTACATTAGTCAATTAATAGAATATGTTACGTTGCATAAGTTATGGCTTCGAATTAGTTTTTTCCATTTCCATACTATGTTTATGCCTATATATTCCGGAAGTATTTTTCCAAACAAAACACACACATTTCACTTAATTTTGGTTCATGCTGCATTGCTCCCCTGTTTCCCATTTTTCAAAAAAAGAAAGAAACATGTAATCCGTATTAAGTGAAGTTAGTGACACCATACAATCAAGTTTTCATGCTACAAGTAGTAAATTCTGTATTCTTGAATATTAATTTTATTTTGTGTTATCTTTCAAATGTATTTTTTTTATAAATTAAATCTATATAATAATAACAAACTATGGAACTGCCACTTTTAGTAAGCTTTTATGTGTTCATTATAATAAAATTCTATTTTTATAAATTAGTTTTTGCAACATTTTAAATAAATAAATCCAACTTTATACAAAATATTTATTTATGTTAATTAATTGGTAGTATAATTTTGGAAATTTGGATGGTAGCATTAAAATTGATTAAAAATCATTAATATTTCATCATTCAAATTCACAAATTTATGAATAACCGACCAATATTAATGTATTTGTACCTCTTGTACCAAGTTTCGTAATAAATTTTTTATTTTCCCGATCGAAAAAAAAAATGTATTTGTAAATTTCCAATTTTGTATTTAATTGGCCGCAGCCTCTCCGTTGATTCATATATCGGTGTTATTTGGCTTAATCTCTTACAATATGGGAGGACTTCCAATGTTGGTTCAGCCAATCCCTACTGGAATGGTACATTTGTAATTTGAAACAATATTCATAAAGAATTGTTTTTAAGAAAACTCCATTCACAAGAGAGTCAAGGTTCTGAATTTTTATTTAGGCTAACTTTTTGTCTATGATTTACTTTGTTTAGTTAGTTGCAAGAGACGAAGCAAGCAACTCCTTAGTTAGCTTAAACGTTTAAAAACATACTATAAAGTATTGGTGGGCTATTTTATTTTAAGTAAATTTTTCTCATTCATCTCAATGAAATCTTGCTAAACCGGAAAAAGCTTTGGGTGTATATAAATTACTTTTGTCAAAAATCCTAAGGTTCATAAAGGTTAATTCTTTGATGAAAGATACGAAATAGTAATAAATTATTTTTGTTGATTTATATTCATATGCGTGTATTCAAAAAGAGTTTATCAACATTATGATTAATTAGTTTCATAATTTAAGATACTAATTTATTGACGCAAAAGTAGCCAATCCTCTAGTAGCTTCATTCCATGATCATGTATACTTTTTATGATGTTTATTAATAATGTAATAAATTTATATAAAAAATTTGGCCTCAAAAATAATAATTTGAGTTGAACCATTTGAAGTGACATTTCCTGCTCTCTCAATATTTCCAAATATGGAAACGGATTTTGTAATCGAACCAATTATTGTATTATTTTGTTGAAAGAATTTTGAATTTTATATATATATAGTTTGCCATTATATTTTCTTTATAATATTTTCCGATAAAAAAAATTGTGATTATATGAACTACAAGATTATTCAATCAAAAAAAAAAAAACACGCCTATGTCAATCAACATGTGCTCATTTGAAATGCATGTGCATTTGGAAAGTCATAACCAATATAAATAATTTCGATAGAGTGTCCTAATATATCTCATCCACTAATCGACTTGACTTACTCCATATATGAATGTATATGTCTCCCTCTTTTAAAACTAATAGTATCTTCTTCTTTTTTTCTTTTCTCGACAATGATCTCTTTGTTGAGGAATACATGAAACCAATCCATACTTGAGTAAATGTTACTATATGCTAATTGACATGTAAATGAAGAAATGATCAACTTGCTCTTCTATTCATTATATTGATTCTTCAATAAGACAAGTTCCTTCTTCTTCTTCTTCTTTTTTTTTTTTTTTTTTTTTTTGCTTTTTTTGCTTACATAAACGCCCCTACTTACAGTGGGCGCATTTAATATGTTCACCGCCAATGTAGCAATGTCACGTCGTAAATTTTTACCATCTATGGCTTATTTTTTTTAGTAGAGTTTAGTTTTTTTTTGTAGGGTTTAATATTTAGGGTATATATTCTTTATTTATAGCATTGTCACGTCATTCGTGTGTACATTAAGTATATCCATGGTGGACATTGTAGCATTACTCTCCGTGCTTAATATTGAAGTTTGTTATAAACAAATTGATGATTGTTTTTTTAATAAATCCACTTAAATAAAAGAAAGGGATAAATAAAAAAAGGACGAGATATTTGGAACGGAAGAAGTAGGAAAAAAAAAATCTCTTATCTATTTTGATATAGGAGTATTATTTAAGACATTAAAAATTAAAGAATTGAAATTAAAACATTACAAGTATTTTTATTTGTATTAGTTTAGCTATGGAACTCAAGTTAAACTTTTGTTTCATAGTTGTTTTACTTTTGAAATTACACCATTAATAAATTTGAAATAAGTATTCCTCATATGATACCGCACAGATTAGGCAATCAAATATTGAATCATGATACATTTGGAGCAATGTATCAATTTTGGTAAAGCAATAGTTATGGTTTCTATATTCTAACCATACGTGATACATTGCTATTAGAAAATTTCCAGGTTAAAGTGTTCTAATTATTTTTAACTATTGCTTATTTTATGATAGCACATATTCCAAATTCAAATTTTATTTTGCTGTAAATTTACCAAATTACTAATTACTAATCAAAGACTATTATAGGAATTATATAATGTCTTATATAGTAACTTTTCATTTTGTTATTTTCAACTTGCCTTTTTTAGTATAGATAGCAAATTACATCAATTATTTCAATTAACTAATTAATTACAAACGCTACAAAAGCATAATTTCAAATAATAGTTAATATTTTTCGAACCATTACAAAAGTATACTTTTGTGTCGATATATATTTTAAAATTTTATAATAAAAAACACTCACACGCGTCAAATCAATTTCACGATCACTCTCTCCATCTATGAAAAATGTAGACGTTCTCTTTCAGCACACATTTTTATGTACCCAAAATTTGATCTCAAAATAAAGTTTAGGTGTCGCCTGATACATTATATTATACACAACATAACGTATAATAATATATTATATTAAGCGAGACATAAATTTTATCTGAAAATCATTTTTTCAGTACATAAAAATGCATGATGAAATAGAACGTCAATGTTTTTCATAGACGGAGGGAGTATTAATTTACTACAATTTAATTACATTACATTTTCTCTATTTTATTTGTCTCATGCTTTTTGTCAATTGATAATTTGCTATAGATGTAATTCTTCGCTAATGTGATCGTTAACATAATAAAAACTAAAATTATATACTACCTTAGAGGTGCTCAAAAGAACCGGAATCGGGGAACCGAATCGGGTTTTTAACCAGAACCCGAACCGGGGAACCGAATTGGGTTTTTAACCAGAACCGGTGGTTTTGGAACCGGAATCAGATTCGGCGTTTGGAACCATCTGAGGAACTGGAGAAACTGCCGGTGCAGTTCCGGTTCCCTTTCCTAGGGGCGGTTCCCCGGTCCGAACCGTGGAACCGGCCAATAATGTATTTTTTTAATTTTTTAATTATATATATTGTATATGTATTATGTTTGTACATTTGATTTATATTTGATGTTTAATTTTTCGGTTCCGGTTCGAACCGCCGGAGTACTAATTATTTTTATGCTAATATATTACATTGAGATTATTAATATTCTAATTTCATTTTATTTTAAATACTTTTCTAATTAGTTATATTCTAATTTTTTTAATATTTTAATAATCTAATTTCATTATATTTGATTTGTATTCGAGGTTTGAACATCATACTAATTAATTTTATGTTAATATGTGTCAATTATTATTTTTATATAATTATGTTATAATTTTTTTTATTCATTAGCTATTTAGCTTATGTTATAATTAATATTCTTGAATCTTAAGTGTTGAAGAAGACAAATTTTTCAATTAAGTAAAGACAAAATTATCAAAAAAATTGTTCAACTTTTAATGGGATGAGGTCTTTCAAGATGATCCACTCAGCACCACCGAAACAGAAACTGACGCCGATGCCTCTCAAAAAACCGACGAGTTCGACGATGACAACAATGATGAATTTGATAGATCATGATAAAGATAAAAGAACTATATGAAATTTTAAGTATTGTGTTTGGTTTTGTGATCTTATAAGATTGGATTATAAGTTCTTTTTAAATTCTCAATACTTTGAAGTGAACATTTTGCAACTATGTTAGAGAAATAATTATTAGTTGAATTATTTTTAATTTTTGATTTGGAGTAAAAAAAAAATGTAAATCAGCGGTTCAAACCGGAACCGAACCGTAACCGGCGGTTCGGAACCAAAACTGGGACCATGTCCGGTGGAACCGGACGAACCGTGATTGGCTCTATACTACCTTCATCCCAATTCCCACCATATTAGTCCTATTTTGACTTGGCACAGAAACCAAGGAAGAAAATGATATGTGGTTATAATCAATTCTAAGGAGAGATAGCTAATTATAGCCACAAATTTTTTACCATAAAAGGAAATGAGACTAATAAATGTGATGGATTAAAATGGCAAATGAAACTAATATAATGAGATGGAGGTAGTACATCATAGTGTACCCGTGCGTCGCACGGGTGTGGTACTAGTTATTTCAAATGACGGTTACTTCAAACGAAATCCCTTAATTGAAGGGTTATTAATTAACAAAATAATTGTAGATAGACATTACTACCCCTATTTTAATAGATATCACGCTAATCACTTATTTATATCCTATTTTCCATTAATAAATCACAACCGCAGATCTTAATAATCGAATGGTGAGGATATATTCCTATTTCTCACCTAAGGACCTATTTTCATATGATCCATCCTCATGTTCTTCATATTCATAGTTAAAGATTGAATAATTTATATTTAATTTACATTTGAAAAATCTATGTTTTGATTTGTTTCATTGGTTATGACTCATTTTTTATTTTTTAAAAATTTTGTTTCATATTGAACATTACTCTTCTTTCTATTCATTTGAAATACATTTCAATCTATTTATAATAAAATAATGGACCTTCTACAGTTTTCCTAAAATATTCTACCTCTATCTTTCTTTTATTTTCTATTCATTCTAATTACAAACATCATATCAATTCTAGAATATTTATGAATGAGCACAAAAACATTTCAATATTAACTCCTAAATTGATGATTAAAAATCATAAAGGCGTTTTGATATTGTTGAGTCCATATAGGAATCAAACCATTCCAACTTGTTGCAAAATAATACAAAAAACAATCCTAAGCTCTAAAACCTTTATCTAATACGTACTATTAAGATAAGTAAACTCTATAAGGGTCAAACAACATAACTAATTTGATCTCTAATGTCCAAGTGATGGGGAAGATTAACTTGAGCAAATATATAGCATTAACTTCATCACCTTTTTTTTAAATTTAATTAATTGAAAAAAATTAAAAAAGAATAAAGGTCACCTCACTGAAAAGCCGAACCCAAGACCTTTGGTCTTGGACATTAACACCCTATCGCTAGGTTAGCGCACACACAACTTAGTCACCTTAATTAGTTACAAAGTAAGTCTATTAATTAACAAAGAATTTGTTACACAACAATCAAGACGCAACATAGGAAATTTAGAGACAAAACAATCAAAATTGCGTGAAGAAAAATGAGGCAAAATAGGACAAAAATGAAAAGAAGAAGGATGTAGAGGAGACTTACATTTGTGTATAGATGATGGAAACTAGGATAAGATTGATTATGAAACTTTTTGAAATTATTTTTCTTTTATTTTCTTGTTTGATTTTAAATTAGACTCCTCCCCATAAATAAATAAATAAATAAAAAGTTGCAACGCCAAATTCTTACGTCGGTAAATTATGAGACTAACTTTGAGTTTACATTTTTTTTCGCATTTCTTCAATGATTTTGAGTTTATATTTCTGAATTGGAACTTAATTAGCTACTCGTGAGTCTCATCCTTGTATAAACAATTAATAAATTAAACCACCCAAAATTTTTATATAATTGATTAAGAGTTTGCGTGGTATATTAAATTGTGGTTACTATACCGTACATATAGTGTTTTTGTCCTTTTTCTTTAAATAATTAAATTGTGATAAATGATATTTGAATCATTTTGTCGCAAAGAGGAGACCAAACCGACATGCCAACACCAACATATAAAATAATCGACAAAAAATAAAGTGAACCACGGATGGATGGAGATGCTTTCAATTTTCTTGTAAGTTTTTCTTTTATGAAAGAATTCATAGTTTTTCTAAAAAGATGCATCTAGTCAAAGTTATGAATATAAATCAAAATTCAGAAAGTTTGTTTAGGCTCAATCAAGTTTGAATAATCTCACGTGATAGGATATGGCCTAGCTACTAGGCCCAAGCATCGAGCCCAATATAATTGGGCCCCGACAGTTAAGCTCGGCCAGGCAGCTCGGCCCAATTGAAGATAAAAGACTTCTTCACCAAGGCAATCAAGACTCCTACATCGACTACAACTCAAGCTCCAAGAGAGATATAGAAGCTCGGTGTCTATCCCTAATAAGAGGATCAAGCTAGAGTCCAAATAGGAGAAGACTTTGTATTATAGTCAAACTCCATGTAATTACCTATAAATAGGGGTTTAGAATAGATTGAGAGGGGAAGAACAATCTTGTAAAAGCTACACACACATATAGCAATAAAGATCAATACTCTTTCCGCCCGTAGACGTAGATCTATTCTAATAGATCGAACCACGTAAATCTCTTTGTGTTCCGTTTGCTTTCGTGTTCATTAATTCTTTGTCTTTGTGCATTAATTACCTTACGAAAATAAGTTCGATCAATGGCGCCGTCTGTGGGAAATGAAAATTTGTGATTTTCGATCAAAAGTTTTCTAGGTAATCTACAGCCATGACAGGAAGACCAACGCGATCCCCCCAAACGCGAAATCATAATTCGTTCGGAGCAGCTTCTGTTATTCGACAATTCCGGGCTGAAATCTCCACCAAATCGGACGAAACCATCCGGAAACATGTTCTACTCGTCGAGAGGATTCCAACGGTAGGTTGCCCGTCGAAAACCGATCACAGGTGTGGCAGGAATCGCGTCTGGAAGTTCGTGCTGCTGCACGACTCGCGAAATCACGATTCGTTCGGAGCAACTTCTGTTATTTGTCAATTCCGGATTGAAATCACCACCAAATCGGACGAAACCACCCGAAAACATGCTCTACTCGTCGAGAGGATTCCAACATGATCAATCGCCACCGCTACCACCGCCGCTGCCGCCGCCAACAAGGAAAAGGATATTCAGCAAACCGGACAAGGTCCGACAACAGATCCACCGGTTCAGGAAGCCGAAATCCACAAAGGCGAGGCAAGCCAGGCGCAAGATCTAAACCCGGCAACATACCGGCTATCTAGGAAGGAACACGCCAGAGCCCAGACTCCGGACAGACACGTTGAGCATGTTGGATAAGCATAGCAAGATTTTCTCCAGCTCGCCAAAAACAACACAACGCTCAGCCGTGAAAAAGACAACCCTCGCGAAAAGATGGGGGAGAGCACGAAGCTTACCTCCGGATCGCGGCATCAGCAAAAGTCCCCTAGCATCAGGATCGTAGACGCACGGGATGCCGGGATCCGCAACGTCATCTCACCTCGGCGCGACACCATCTCACCTCGGCGCAACACCGTCTCACCTCGGCTCGATGAGGACAATTACCTCGCACTACGAAGCCATTATGGATCATAGCAGATCGGTTCGCAAGAGCCGACAAAGCTGATAGGTGTAAGCGCGAAGCCGACAAGGCCAAACTATCGGATCGGAAAGAGGATCAGAACGACCGAGGCCAAAGTCGGCAAAGTGCCTTCGACAGGCTCCAGCGTGCACCCCTGGAGTCCAGACTCGTACCTCGGCAAAACCAGGAACGAAGCCAACTCATACGACACCGATATGTTCGAGAAGCCTCGGTCCATGTTAAGTGGAAGGGCGAAGCGCTGATCCAAGGAGTATTGTCGCTTCCATGAGGATTACGGGTGCAATATCAAGAAATGCAGAAAGCTTGCTGCGGTCATAGAGCAATTAGTGCGCGACAGCACCCTCAAGAGGTATCAAAGTCGCGGCCGACGTTTTGACCAGTACGAAGCACACACTCGAGGCAAAGCGCAATGAAGATGACGAAGTCCTCTCAAGGCCGACGCGACGAAGTCCTCTTAAGGCCTAGGCGACATCCTCTCAAGGCTGAGGCCGACCGAAGTCTCTCAAAGTCAAACTCCTAAGTACTGACGAAGCCGAGGAGACAGGTCCACTCTCAAAGCTGAGGCCCGAAGTCCTAAAACGGACGAGCCCTCACATAAGAGCCCTAAAAAGGACATGGCCATCACCTTTTACGACAAGGTGAGCACGCTATCAAAGGCCAAGACCTAGCATACTTCCTAGTAGAATCCAAATTCACGGAAACACCGAAGCCATCTGAGCCCTCCTCGAAAAGCACCGAAGACGAACCCGCAAAAGAACCACCTAAAGATTGTTGGAAAGTATACGTGGATGCGGCTTCGAGGAAATCAGGAAGCGGGGCAAGCATCATACTCCTCAGCCCAGACGGACAGGAGACAACCTATACACTTTGGTTCGACTTCCCTACAACAAATAACGAACATTATTTGTATTTATTATCTTCATGGACATTATTTGACATTCCTTAACTTTTATGGACAAATACATGTATATTCTCTTTTAGTAGTTTGGATTGTTGTATATTTGTTCTTGCATTTGGTTGAAGAAGTGAACATGTTTCACTATCTTTAACCTTATCTTAGCATGCCGTGCATCCAGGGGCGAAGCTAGGGTCCATGGGCCCCACTGGGGTCCGTAAAAAAAATAGGGCTCTATAAATATTTTTATTCAGATATGTATCATTACAGTTAAAATATAATATATTTAAAACATGTAGTGGAGTTGGCATTGAGTTGGGCTAAAAATATCTTCTTTTCGAAAGGACAAGAGCTCGATATCCATTGTGCTCATTTATTTCAATCTTTTTTTCTTTTTTTTTTCTTTTTTTCTTTTTTTTTTTTCCTTTTAGCATTTACTCTTTAATGCACATTATTTTTTATTTCCTTTTTTTTTTTCTTTAAACCTTTATTTTTCCTTTTCAATTTTCAATGTAATCACTTATCTAGTTATCTTCCAATTTTCTTTCTTCCTTTCATCTACGCATCGTGCACAATTTTTTTTTTATTTTCATTTTTTCTATGTCTTTTAATCTTTCATCTACTCCTTATGCAGAAAAAAAAATAAAAAAAAATTGATTTTCTTCCTTTTTTATTTTTAATAATCACATTTTTTAATTTTTCCTAGAATTCTATTCAAAAGAGATTATAATTGTTTTCCTTTCATTTTTATAATTAAAAAGGATATTTTCTTTCATTTCAAAAGTAATTTTTTTTGCCTTTTATTTTTAAAAGTTAACAAAAGTACCACTTTTTCGGCACATTGAAATGCTTGCCTAAAGATTCAAGGCAAATAGATGACGAACGAAAGGATTATTTTTCTTATGTTACGGAGTATTATAAGTTGGACCCCCTGTGCCAGATTCTTGACTTCGCCACTTCGTGCATCGCACGGGTCCACAGTACTAGTAATAATTATATAAAAACCGAATACGTGGGGCATTTTTGTAATTTGAAAATAAATTGTCATGCCAAATTCAAAACTGTTAATTTGATCTCATAAACGATACAAGGCAACTCCTGGTATCCAATTGCAAACGGTGCCTTTTAAAACCAAATCAAATTAAATCATTCATTATGCAATGATTTTAATAATTTTATAATTAAATTATTTTAACATTAAAATCAATAAAGAGGACATGTATTTGATAGAATTTCATCTCAACTAAAAGTTCGAACTGACATGCAGAAGTATAGGAGCGTTCCAGCGCACGAATTTGGTGTTTAGGTATCGCGTCCCAGCCATGTTCTCTATCCTTGATTTTGGGAAACGCATAATCGACCGTGAGGACACGGCCGTAGAACTTAGCGTTTTCCACGTGTTTCCATGATTTGATGTTTTCTCTCTATCCTTGATTTGGTGTTTTCTCTCTCTAGAAATGTGAAGAAACCGAAAGAGCGGTGCTTCTTGGTCGCCTGATCCAACGGCGTTTTCACATCCTTAATGTCTCTAAAGGGGATGAAGGCAGTGTGGAGTATTTGCTCGTTCACCTCCCTCACTAGACCGCCGACATACAGCGTATTCTTATGCACTCCTTTGATCACGGCCATTCCTTCCATCTCCGTGATTCGAAGTAGATTCAACTTGGGCATATTGAAGTTCTGCCCCATGTGCAATACCAACATATTACCATTTTTGGGGAAACGCATTATCGACTGAAAAGACTTTCAGCCGGGGATGATGTAGAATTCGTTGAAGAAGCTCACTACATCAAAGGTTATGGAGAGTGGAGCGAAGATATCCTTAGTTGATATGATGACGATCTCAGTAAGATTGACATCTACGACTATGCATATGCTTCTCTCTTCACTTATGATCGAAGCACGGACATCATCAAAGCTTTCTGCGATGTATGGTGTCTGTCTACGAACACTCTTTTGATATCTGTCGGTGAGTTGTTGATTTCATTATGGGATCTACAACATGTCCTTTCTGGACTCCCTATGAATGATACACTTTACGCGCGAATAAGCTGATCCACGATCAAGGAAGGAACGCTCGACACTCGAATCAACTTCGTTAGAAGGAACGCTCGACTCAACTTCGATGGAGATAAGCTATTCATTTATATTATTATTTTCAATACTCCCCCTCACTTGTGGGCTGGATTTTCAACTCTACCCTCTGGGTAGGAGGCCCAATAAGTGTACACTTTTAATATGGGTGAAGTTGCTATAAGTGGGATTCGAACACAGGACATCGGCGTTGTTAGCTAAAGGCTCTGATACCATGATAGAATTTCATCTCAACTAAAAGCTCGAACTTGTAATGAGGTGTGGAATCTATTCATTTATATTATTATTCTCAATAGTATTTTCACAAGCGACTGTCCCTTCATGCCCTCCCACCAATTGTGTATGTACATGCCTTTTCAAAAAGGTTTCAATACGCATATCTATTCTCGTCATGAGTCCGCCACAAGCACTCAGATACAATTAAAGTTACGTGCGAGGCACAAAGAAAACTTACAAATCTCAATAAAAATTGGAGAAATGGAAGGAATTGTTCATGTACAAAAAAATAATAATAATAATAATAAATAAATAAATATAAAATAAAATAAAATAAAATAAAATAAAATAAAATATGCCAACTTTGTTGATTTGATCATTTATTGTTGGCAAGATGTTTGATTCGGATTCTAAAAACATTTTTTTTTTGTTTTTCTTTTCTTGTGAAATTAAGGAGATTTAGGAGAAATGATAAATATGAGGAAGGGGTGCAGAGCACACCAACGTATTTCCTTCTTTACTAAGCAAGTTCGGATTGCCGCCACCACTACGGCAACGGAGAGGCGTCAGCTGGTGGAAGGCTGTTTCGGGATTTAACATTTAATGATACTACATATTATATTCTTCCTAAATTGAGTTTTGTTTGCCGATAAGCTCCCTAGACTAAGGGATTAAGGCAACTCATAGAAAATAAAGCAATTTCCCTCTCGAGTCAAAATATTTTTTTGCAGAAAAAGAAGTAAAAAAAAAGAAAGGAGAATACTTTGTTCCGCTTCTCGGATAGAGGAAATTCAAGAAGGGTTATAATATAATCAGCCCAAAATAGTAATTATGGAATGGAAATAAACCATGAGTTCTAATAAGATATTGTTAACTAAAATAAAAAAAAAAAAAAAAGTAAAAAATGAACATTTTATCAAAGGCAGTAATCTTACTTTATTTATTTATTTATTTATTTTTAACAATAGTCCTACTGTTTTTAAACTTCTTAGAAATTAAAGAACCAAAATATTTGGATTGGAAAAATGAACAAACAGCAAAATAGAGAATTCATAAGTCATAAACATATACGATTTTTATGTTGGAAAAGTAGCAACTAGGCGGAAAGGGGTGATCTCTTCTTTTCTTTTCTTTTTTTTTCTTTTTTTTTTTTGGTGTTTTGCAATTAGTTAATTTACCAGTTTCTATCGGATAATTTGAAAAAAAAAAAATGCACTTCTTTGAAAAGACACTATCAAAGTTGTCACACCTATATGGGAATCTATATACAGAAGAAGTTAATTACTACTACATTTATTTATGATTTTGTTTTAGAGAATATATTCAATTTGCCGTTTCAAATTTTGTATAGATGTATATCCCACAATTATTGTGTTAGAATCGTTCCCTACATGGTCTCATTTAATTTTTATAATTGCATCTTGGAATAGAATCATTCCCTACATGGTCTCATTTAAATTTTATAATTGCATTTTGGAATTTCAAATCATGAAAAAGAATTATCTACTCCCTCCATCTTAAGTATTCTGACACCATTTCCTTATTAGGCCGTCTCAAGTATTTTGACACCTTTTCTTTTTTGAGAAATAATTATGTAATGTCCCGTAATTTCCTATCTATTATTAGAAGCTTAACTACGTTACTAAAAGAAATTAGTAAATTGTCATAGGTTAATTTCGCTTATAAACGGTATTTAATTGCGAGAAAGAAGTTCTCAAGTTGAAATCAAATAGCAACCCATTTACTAGTTGCCATATTAAGAAACGATCAGTATCCGTTTAGGTCAAGGTTAATTACTCATACCTAGAGTAATTCAACTAGTGCCTCGTGAAATTATTCGTAGAATAATATATATGTAGTAGAGATAATGGGCCGAGGGAAGTTGGGCCGGAGTTATCACTTAACTCGCAGCCCACTTTCGAATTGGCCGAGCCCATTATATGCGCACATGCACTAATAAAAATGAAACGGCCTGTGAATGATAAGGAGGGCCGAAAATCCCTGCTGCATACAATTCTTTTTCAATTTATTTTTTTTTTTTATAAAGTTCAAGTACACATCTGATGCCATAGGATAAGTAATTAAATAATTAAATATTACATTACATCAACAACTTTGGGAACTAAACTAGTTATTAACCAATGAGCCATAGAGTTAAGCATACAAGATGAAGGATCACACGCCCACTTTCCATCAATCTCCTCAGCTTCAAATCAGTCCCCTCCAGCCCAGCCAATCATCCCTGCAACAGCCACCTTTGTGCCCTTAAAACCTGCAAGAAAATCTGAGGAGGATTAGCCATAAGATTAGAAACCTTTATACAGAGATTAAACCATTGATTGAGCAAGAAACCAGTTACAAGATTGCCTATTCACTTAGTATAAATACCCCTTTCTCTGGAGCCACCATTCATCACTCAAAAACTTAACAAAAAAATTAAACACTTAGAGAGAGAACCTGAGTGAGAAGGAAGAAGAAACTAAGAAGAGTGAAGGGAGGGGGAAAGCTAGCAACTACAGCTTCTTCATTAACAAGGTAATAACATATCTCACACCCCTTTTATACCCAGCAGGCCATAGCTTTGAATCCCAGAAAACCACAAGTATGAATAGATAGTCCTCAGCTCTCGAAGCTCATTATGCAAGCATGATCACCCATTCAGCCCCCCTCACTCAAGAAACTTGTGTTCTAGCATCACTGAAATTAGATAAGCAATAACATGCTAAGTTCTGAAACCATAACCAAAACACAACACACCCCAATCCATTTCCAAATTGAAACTACAGCCTTATGACAAATCAACCAAGATGCTCAGAACAAGAGAATTTCCTAGAATAAAAGCTAGAATTCGCAAACACTCATGAACTTGGCTCTTTAATTAAAAATCATACTTAAACTTCTACAGTATACTAAGAACGTTAACACACAAATCTATCGATAATTTATCAATCAAGATAGAAACATAGCTTATGAGAAAGAAAAGAATCGAATTGAACCTCCGTCGGCGTTCGAAATCCCCCGACGGCGAAGAGGCAAATTGAAAAGGGACGATCGAGCTGCAGTCGATGATCGTCGGCGTCGCAGCCCATCAGCCGCGAGTAACAGCCACGGTGTAATCATCATCGTCACTCCCGAACCTGCAAAACAGAGAGGGATAAATCGGTTTAATGACGGGAATCTGAAGCTAATTTTCCTAAATAAAATCGAACCCTATTAACGTCAATCAACGAATAGAATTCATAATAACCATAGTTATATATATATATAAGAGAAAGCTCGATCGTGAAATCGGGACGAATGTCCCCAAATTCGTAAGAATTTGGGATTTTGATTTTAGGGTTGAACCCTAGAGAAAGAGAGTATCGGCTGTAATGAAGAAATGATCGCCGGAGGCGGCTGCGGGAGTTGCTCATAGCCGGAGCCGACTCACCGCGCGGCGGAGCACCATCCCGAAGCCGAAAACGGCAAGTTTTCAGCCGGAGATCGACTAGAGGAACCGGCACACGTTCAGCCCCAATTTCTCGAATTAGGGATTTGTTCCCTAGTTCGAATCGAAGAAAATAACCCGAGAGCGACGGCGACCATTAACTAAGGCGTCGCACAAGGAATTGCCAGAGGAGGTAACCGGAGAAGACAATCGGCGAAAGAAAATCGAACAGAGAGAGGAAGAGTGAGATTGCAGATGGAAGAAAAGAAGAATCGCCAATGAAGGAGGGGGGAGAGATTAGTTTATTTTTTTTCATTTTCCTTTCTTTTCATTTCTTTTTCTTTTCTTTCTTTATTACTTTATTTTGGTAAACGGGCGGGCCGGGTTTAAGTCGTGGGCCGTGAAGTTGGGTTGGACTGGCAACTGGGCCAAATCTGCTAAGTGGGCCGAATTCTTAGCACCTCAAATTAATTTACCAGTTCAATCTTTAATTGATTATGGATCGAGACGTCACTAATTAAATCGTACACTACCCGTATTGATATAATTCGTAAGAATTATTTCTTAATTAAAAAATTAACTCAAGATAAGTTAATTATCCAAGGTTTAATAGATTAAATTAATTGATTAAGTTAATCAATTACACTATTACAATTTAGTAAAATTATAATTCGTAAGAGAATTATTTCCTAAATTAACTAATAGTGATAAGTTAAATGAATTAGGAATTGTTATTAAGCTAATTGATTATTGAGAAGCTTCTTAATGGAATTAATTCCAAGTTTATAATAAATCAATCATTGATTTATTAAGGGACAGTTACATCAACCTATAACAGAATGTATAACTCTACTCGATGTAGATGACAGTAACCACGTTATTGAAATTAGAATAACCTCCGACTGGACCAATCACCTACGATCTTAGATAAGATTTTATTCGTTAGAATACGAACCTTACCTCAACTTTTCAATCGAAGGTTGCGTGAAGGAGGGTCAGTAACGGAGACGGAGATCGTCTAGTAACAGTCAAGAAAAGCAAACGAGGTGGACTTTCCATAAAATAAAAAGCATGTTTTATTAGATGTAGCTCTTTTATAATTGTCATGCCATAAATGTTTTCAGTTTTGTATGATGCCTATTTGATAAATGGCCAAGGCCAAATTGATGTATCGAATTTGGGTCCCTGTGTGATCAGAAAATCATACTTGGACTAGTGTACACATTGGTCGTGTCACTCAGTGTGGTGACCGATCGAGTGACCGAGTGAGATGGCCAACTCCTCGGGCACAACCAACTCAGATATGGTAGATTACGCAAGAAGAGACTGATCAGTCGCTTTTAAGAATGTAAATGTTTTTGTGAACATAGGCATTTTAAAGAAAAACCCTATGATTCACCAAGTGATGGCTTGATAGTAAATAAATGATTTTGGACACTTGTCCACTGAGTACTTCTTACTCATTCCCTGTACATTATTTTCGATGTGCAGGTTGAGCTGTTGCGAAGCGAAGTGACTGGCTAGGATTTTGTCAAGAATAAATTAGAAGCAATCAATCTTGGTAGCATATGTCATCATACATATGTTTTAAACACATTTTCGCTGCGTACACTCTTTTATTCTCTTTCAATGTGGTTGCAGTAAGGCAGAATCTTGACATTTATTCTCATGGAAAAATCATCGACAATGCTGTCTCTATTATATGAAGTCTTAATTCTTAAGTTATCGAGTCAATTCGTTTGTTAATCCTTCCTTCTTTTTGAATTTACCTTATATTACCTGTAGTCACGATTTATACCAAACTGAGCTATCGATTAGCAAAGTGCGGTCGTGACAAATTAGCTAATTAATAGTACAATTAGTAAATCTCTTATTACACTTAACATCATCTAATTAAATCTCATCATCCACTCACCTTCTCTCAGCACGTATCCCAATATATTTAAATCCTAAAGTCTGTTTGGTAGCCATGTTATCATGAGATAACATGGCTTATCCCACCTAAACCCGTGTTTGGTAGCATAGACTGATATATCATGGAAGCCCGTATTTAGAGTCAGGCTCGCTCTACAAGCATTGTTCCTCTTTAGTATAGCTATCACACCTCTTCCCCTGTGATAAGGAATTATTGGTGGAACAGTATCTGCACTTTCTCAATTTGGCCATTTTTGCCCTTCTCATCTTCCTCAAACTTCCCGATGGGTCAAGGCAGCGACGGCGACGGCGACGGCGATGGCGGTGACGATGACACTAACGGTGGCGGCTCCTACCATGCCTGGTTCCCCATATCCGAATGTGAGGGAAACATCGGCGACACCAATTCTTCCAAAAGCAAACCCCAATTTCTGAAATTGAATTCTCATTTTTTGGAGCCAACCGTTTCAATCGATAAGTTTAAATTGGGTTTGACAAAGCTCATCCAGTTGAAGTTGAAATTGGGGTTAAACCAATTGAATGCGGTTTTTTTTTTTTTTTTTTTTTTTTTTTTTTGTGAGTCAGTATTAGATGAGGATGACGACGGCGGCGCCATTTTGTTGATTTTTGCCTTCATATTATTTTTTTTTTCTTCAGATGTTGAATTTGAGATTTTTTATTTGGGAATCTTGATTTGGGTTTTGGATTTTAAACTTTTGGCAGCAAAATTCTCAATTTTGGATTTAGGGATTCCTCATTTTTCTTGCCATGGAAAATTCTTGAAGGGTTAAATTTGTAATTTTAGCTTTTAATAATTGTACAACAGTAATTGTTACTCTTCCTACCAAACACACATTCCACCTTTTTTATCATGGTCTAATCTCAAGTGTCACTATTCATCTCCACATTTTTTGCTTAAATACATAACCACATCACATTTCTACACATATTACACTTTACATACTAAACACTCCGTCTTAAGTTCTGTGCTGAAAAGAAATGTGTTTTAATACTTGAGACGGAGGGAATATTTTTTTAATGAAATATCAATACTGTTTATTATAGAATCAATGGAGTCGAAAGTTGTAATGGACAACTTTTTATACAAGCCGACGGTTTGTGAAAGTCTCTCTCTATCAAAGTTCCATTTTGTCACTCTCTAATTCTCAGAGAAAAAAAGACTTATTGTCACTTTTCTTAAAGCTATCAACTATTATAAATAAATCATCCCTTTCATAAAAGAGATATCTATTGGTAAAAATAAATTTATACAAAGTTATACTCCAATTTGCTTTGGGAAGTGTGGAATGAGTTGTGCAAAATTAAACATAATAATCAGTCAACCATCAGTCATGGTATTCTTGAACGGTGTGTGCTTCACCTTGATGCTTTTAAAAAGGCTCACATTAAGCTGAAGATAGCAAATCGCCTGTTTCCCAAGATTGGCGAGGCCGAGTGGCGAGCACCGCCGAGGGGGTAGTTTCGTCTTGATGTCGATGCATCATTTCGAACAGAGCTTGACATTATGGGGATTGGCATAGTGTTGCGAAACCATTGTGGGCAGTTAATAGCGGCTATGACAATTCCTCTGGCTAAAACAGAGACTATCCTCTTAGGGGAATTGTCAGCTATTCTCAAAGGCATCTACTTATGTTTGGATCTCGATTTGAATCATGTCTTGGTCTTCTCTGACTCAATTCTTGCCATTAGAATGATCACTGAGATGAGTGGAAGTAACAGCGTGTTATGTAGTGATCTCATCGAATCAATAACTTCTATTGGGGAAGGGCGGATCGAGGATTTCTGCCATATGAGAAGAGAAGCTAACCATGCTACGCATTCACTTGCAAACTTTGCATTTTCTATTGATCATGTAATGGTTTGGAGGTCTAGCTTTCCAACTTGGCTATTAAATATTGTACATGATGATTTGACTTCGAATTGAATGAAACTCTTTTCACCCCTCAAAAAAAAAAAAAAAAGAACCAAAATATTTGGATTGGAAAAATGAACAAGCAGCAAAATAGAGAACTCATAAGTCATAAACATATACGATTTTTATGTTGGAAAAGAAGCAACTAGGCGGGAAGGGGTGATCTCTTCTTTTCTTTTCTCTTTTTTTTTCTTTTTTTTTTTTGGTGTTTTGCAGTTAGTTAATTTACCGTTTCTATCGGATAATTTGAAAAAAAATAAAAAATGCACTTCTTTGAAAAGACACTATCAAAGTTGTCACACCTATATGGGAATTTATATACAAAAGAAGTTAATTACTACTACATTTATTTATGATTTTGTTTTAGAGAATATATCCAATTTGTCATTTCAAATTTTGTATAGATGTATATCCCACAATTATTGTGTTAGAATCGTTCTCTACATGGTCTCATTTAATTTTTATAATTGCATCTTGGAATAGAATCATTCCCTACATGGTCTCATTTAAATTTTATAATTGCATTTTGGAATTTCAAATCATGAAAAAGAAATATCTATTTTTTTAATGAAATATCAATACTGTTTATTATAGAACCAATGGAGTCGAAAGTTGTAATGGACAACTTTTTATACAAGCCGATGGTTTGTGAAAGTCTCTCTATCATAGTTCCATTTTGTCACTCTCTAATTCTCAAAGAAAAAAAGACTTATTATCACTTTTCTTAAAGCTATCTACTATTATAAATAAATCATCCCTTTCATAAAAGATATATCTATTGGTAAAAATAAATTTATACAAAGTTATACTCCAATTTTCTTAATAATAATTTGGCTTGGTAATTTTTGTTACATTTGCAGGAATTAGGCGTTATGTACTCATTTCTTATTACTGAGGTATATATTGAAATTGAAATAGTGCTTTAGTACTATTGAAAATCATGAAATAAAAATTCAATATTGCTAAAGCATAAACAGCTAATTAAAACACCACCTTATATTATATTTTCAAAAAGTTGATATAATTTTAGTATAATACACTAGATATTCTCTTAAAGTCTTACAATTAATATTCCATGTAGTTAATATTTCAAAAAGAAACACCTAGGTATAGAGCAAGTAATTCTGATTTCTGAGCCATTACTGAACTTATTTTGTTGAATAACCACAAATTTAACATAAACCATATCCTCCATTTTATAAAATCGTGTTACTAAATAATCGTGTTAACAATTTAAAGTTGGTAAAGTGTTGCTTACTAAATTTCTCTTAAAAGACTGATATTGGACTCGCTAAGAGCATTCGCAGAGGGAGGGCTCGCGCCCTCCCGCCCGCCGCCAGCTCACCTTCCGCGCCCGGGCACCGGCGATGGAGCCCTCCGAGGGCGCAGCTCCACGGGCGTGATCACGCCCGTTTCGCCGCCTGCCACGCCCGCCACGTGGTGTCTCCACATTGGTCAACGGTCGTTGACCGTTGACTGCCGATGATATATTTTTTTATTTTTTATTTTTATAAATTTTTTCTATAAATACCACACCACATTCCTCATTTTTTCACACCATTTTCTTCATCAAACTCTCTCAACTCTCTCTATTTTCTTCAAATCCAACATCTATATTTTCTTCAATTTTTTCAAATGGCCGATCCGAACGACCCCTATTCTTGGTTTGGAAACGACTCTAACGATCAAAACCAAAATAACCCAAATTATCCACATAACCCAAATTATCCAAATTACCCAAATTATCCAAATTTCCCAACTTATCCTAATTACCCAAATTATCCAAATTTCCCAAATTATCCAAATGCAACCTCTTCAAGCCCTCCACTTTACACTCCAACACCTCTCATCCAAACTCCAACACCTACCCGCCCCCAAGGTTTTCTTCCTTACGCCTCGAGGTCGAACTTGATAAATTTCTCAAACCGAGGCGGCTTTCAAGCGGCGTCATCACCGAGGCCGTTGTTTTCCTCGCCGACGGGCCCTTCAAGATCGAGGCATTCGCCTATAAGTCGTATGTCTTCATTCGACGAAGATGACGACGACTCAATTCCGGTCGTGAGTTTGGCCGACGAGTCTGATCCACCGGGCGACGAGGACGAGGTCGAGGAGGTGCCTCCGCCGGTTCAACCACCTCAAGGACGCCGAGCACAAGGCGGAGGAAGAGCTCGAGGCGGAGGAAGAGCTCGAGGCGGAGGACGAGCTCGAGGCGCAATACCGATCGAGGTTCATGAGGAGCTCGGCGATTGGGACGAAGAAGCTGACGGGGCCGCACCATATTCCGAGGAAGAGACCCTATGCCTTGCTCGTGTTTGGGTAGATATATCCCACCATCCAATCTCGAGCAACAAGCAAAATGAGGGAGCTTTGTGGATTCGTATCGCCAAGACCTACAACCGACTTCGCCCGAGGCGTACTTATGCTCGCAACTCGGAGAAATTGCGCCATCATTGGAAACGCGCAATGAAAGATATGAAGTTGTTTAGCGCGCACTACCATTCATGCTCGATGAACTTGGGGAGCGGGAGAGGCGCGGAGGATGTCGTAACTGACGCATACCGCCAATTTCAAGGGTCGACTGGAAAGCCGTTCAAATACTTCAAGGCTTGGGACGAGGTCAAAGAAACTCCAAAATTCTTAACGGCCACCGGCTCCCTCGACTCTGTGAAACGATGCAAAAATAGCATCGATGGCTCATACTCCACTGAGAGTAGTAGGGAGTCTACTCCTTCGACGGAGATGGGGGGTTCGACAAGTATGAGCGAATACCGACCCCGGCCTGAGGGTTCAAAAGCGGCCAAGGCAAATACAAGAGGGAAGTCGAGAATGTCCGAGGACGACGAGGCGGGCTCGGCGAGTGCGAAGGACAAGGCGGCGGAGGCTCTCCAAAATATATCACAGCAACTTGAGTTTGGGACCATGTACGAGGTCTATATGAAAGATACCTCCCAAATGTCTCCGAGGACGAAGAAAAAGCACGAGAAAATGGTTGATTTCATTTGCAAGAAGCTCGGCCTCCCCAAGCCGGACGACGATTAGATTTGTTTTCACCATGTATTTTTTTTCCTTTGTTTCAATTGTATTGTAATTTTTTAAATGTGCAATACAATCGAATTTTATCAAATAATTCCTATTTCTACAATTTGTGATTAATTAAAAAAAATTAAAAATTATATATTTATATAATTAAATAATAAATAATAATATAATAAAGAAAGCCCTCGGAGGGCTCCCCCGTGCAACATTTTTGGGAGCCCCCAAGTTAATTAAAATACTAATAAATATAATACTATTTAATTGGGAGCCCTACATTTTGGAGGGCTCCCATATGGATGCTCTAATAGTCTCACTCAAAAGAAATCTTGATTAATTTAATGGAATACAATAAAGGAACCAGCGCGCATTTTTTAAAAGGAGGACTAACTAATAACAGTAAAAGTGGGCTTTTGACTTTGGGCCTTCGACTCGACTTGGCTTGGCTTGGCTTGGCTGTGCGCTAGGGTTAAAATACTACAGTATTTAATTCAGTTATCGGTGGGCGGCCGACATATCTCCTTCGATCTCGGCGAGTAAAATGGAAAGAAGTGTGAAAATTTATCGGGTTCGCAATCTCGATGGTCAGACGTTCCGGCTGGAAGCTGACTATCGACTGGATAGGGATGCGACTGCTAACCTTGTTGCGTTTTTTCAAGGTTGTTCTCAAACTTTGGCCAACGACGTCCGGGCCAGTCAAGCTCTCGACATTCAGCCGGGTCCGCTGGTTAAGCCCGTCTACACCGACGCCGGAATCTCTGTCATTGCTGTCGATGAGAACCAATTTCTCAATGGTTTTGACGCAGCAATGGCTGCACTGCTACAGCAAGCGAATGACGTTGTTCCACCTGCTTCAGGCTCTCCCTACTAGAGTGAGGAGAGTGACGACGATGACGACGACAGCAAGGATTCAGACTTTGTCGTAGACGAACAGGACGATGACGATGACGATGACGACGGCGACGGCAGCGGTCGAGATGGAGGGAGGGGCGGCCGCGGCGGCGGCGGTCGAGGTGGAGGGAGGGGCGGTCGAGGTGGCCGCGGTGGCGACGGCGGTCGCGGTGGAGCTGGAAAAAGAAAGCGCCGCGACTCTCCTGATAAAGATAAAGACAAAGACGGTGCCGGTTGTATAAAGCTAAAGAGTTGTTTTGGCCCAAGGAATTCTGCTCTCCATTGTTTTATAATGCTTGGAATCCTAGTTCAGTGATTGCTCTTCAGATGTTTATGCTTTATTTTATTTGTTATGGTGATGCAGTTTTAGGATATGCAAGTGCTTTGTTCAATCATATTAATTTAGACCAAACATTTGTGGCCTATGGAAATTGACCGAGTTAGATGAAGACAGAGTGCATCTAAATTTGGTGGTTTTAAGTTCAGGTGCTTGTATATTACAGTATTTAAACTTTAGCCATGGAGGTTGTTGGGATTTTTTTTGCATGGTTTCTAATGATAATTAATGATTCAGATGATTTCTGCATGTGTCTAATCTATTTTGCTTCTAGTGATAGGGCTCTTTTGCATGTAGAGCCTATTTGAAATGCGTGTGTGAATCTGTTTTGGTATGGTGAGCTATGAAACATGGTTGAAACGACGATTGGCTTCACTAGTTTTTTCATTTATAAAATGAACATGCTTGCCTTCCTAAAATGTTTATTTTAGGCTTATATTTTATCTTTGGTTGGAATTGATGGTGGCCGGAGTTGGCATTATAAAATTTTGAAATCAAGCCTAGAGGATATCTTTATAATTAGACTAATTTGACAGGGGTAATAGTCATTGTATTTTAATCTGGGGTTACATCTATGTACAACACATTGATTTTAAGTTATCTTACTTTTAAACACACAAGACTAATTATCCTACAACTATTCATTCTTTTTATCATGGTTTTATTCATCCAAACAACCTTACCAAACACAGTCAACTCTCCATCCCTAATATAACTAACACATACTTCAACGGTGCATCTAACTAAATTTTTTTCACCCCTTTTCTATCTTTCTCCTTCGGTCAACACACAACCACTTTTCGGTCAATATACTAGGTTCTATAACACAAATATTCAGATAAAAAATAACACGAAACTTAATCATAAGAAACAAAACATCATTTTAGGAAGTTTATTAATTCACAAACACCTCGAAATCAATTTTGTGGTTTTTTGGAGAGAAATAAATATAATAATTTCAAATCAAAGAATTATTTGATAATTATAGTATCCTACCTTGACTAATGAGGACGATGACTTTCTCCTTGACCTAAAAACATGAATATCTATTCCGCTTGTTTTGACGAATCAGGAACATGAACGTTTGTTAGATTCGAATTTGTATTTTCAAAGAAATATGTGATGCAAACGAAATAAATAAATCCAAAAATTAATTCTACTAAAATTAGAAGAAATCATTAATGAAAGATAATCAGATATTATTCTACTAAAAGTGAAAGTTCTAATAAAACATCAAAGGGTGAAATTTCTCTTCGTAACACAAAGTGCGATCTAAAAATCTATAGATAAGACAAATAATATACAATACTACAGAAGATTAATGCAAATATAAGCTAGCGAGCTAGTACCATTTTGTAATGTAACACCCCGTATTTTTATTAGCTTAAATTTCTTAATTAGTAGTGATTAAGCATAATTAGTATCCATATTCTTATAGAGAGGGGAATTATAATACCTATGTGGGGATAAAATACACTAATATTAAGACAATTATAATTTTATACAAAAACTACTCATATTTTGTATGTAGAGACTAAAATGCCCTCCCCACTAGCTAATTTCCCCCCAATTTTCTGAATCACTTTCTTCAATTAACCAAAAACAAAAGAGACGTTTCCCCTCCCCCCATTACACAGAAACCCTACTTGCGAAAAGTTTTACCCATCTCAATTTCTCTTCATTTGATGACGACGATCGGAAATCCGGAGCCCTCAACCCGCCGTTGAAAAGCGCTACACTGCCGTTGCTTTGATGGCGCCGCGGTGATCGAAGAGACAGCGCCGAAGTTCAACAGCCGACGCTGTTGTCCAGCACGAACTGCGAGAAGAAGAGCCGGTTTCGCCGGAGATGGAGCGAGTGGAGCAGGTGCAGCCCGGCGGCCACCCATTTACGGATTTGGAGGTAAAATTCGGATTTTTTTTTTTTTTTAATTTAGTGAATCATTCACATTGTTTAGGGGTTTATGCGAGGGAATAGAGGATTTATGGTGAAATCCGACTGATTTTTGCAAAGATTTAGATAAGAAGTTAGGGTTTACAGAGAGCGATTAATGGTTCAGTTTTGCCATGTAATTGTTAATTTTTGATTATTTCTTGCCAACTATTTCGCAAGTTTTGAATATTACATAATATTAAAGTTGATATGAATATATGAAAAAGATTGGTGTGGTTCTGAAATCTTGCCAAATAGTTGGCAAGATATAATGAAAACTGAACCAGTAATTGGCAAGATTTGACAAAACTTGGGACAGTGATGCTAAGAATTCAGGTTAGATGTATATTAAACCATTATGATATTTGTTTGTGATAGAGCTTAGATAGATTATTGGCAAGATTCTCTATTAGAAGCTAGTTTTCCAGGAAAGAGATACATGTAAAATGGTTCAATATATTTTTGATTAACAGAATATGGTAATATTTTGGTGTTATTGTCAAATCTTGACAATAAGTTAGCAAGTGACATGCATAACTGAACCATTAATTGGCAAGAACAGAAAAACATTCATATGATTTGTAATAAAAAACCAATTATTGGCAAGATGTTGTTTTAGAATTTAGTTTTGCTTAACAGAACATGGTAATAATATAGGCGTGTGATTGAAATCTTGCCATTGAGTTGGAAAGCATTGATTAATAATAGGTATATTGATTATTCCTAACCTTGTATTCTGTTTTGGAACTAGGTAACGTGGGCATATGAGAGAATCAAGCTGCTTCACCGAGAAAAGAAGGTGGTGATGACGGGTTACGAGACTATGGCTGGGGAGATCAATGAAGTGCTCAAGACATTGGCAGACAAATCAGTACCCACAAGGGTTACTAAATCTGCATTAGGGTGCTACTTACGCCTCCCGGACTACAACACAAGGAGTGGTTGCTTTTCTCGAATCAAGCTCATCTTTTTTTTTATATATATTTATTTTATTTTTTAATTAAGTATAGTTAGACTATTTAGTAATTATTTTCTAGATTCTTTGTACTTAAAAAACCGGTTAATGTAAATGAATAGTAGTATAAACTTAACTAAACCATTAATATCAAAAGTGATGAATCCATTTTTTTTCTAGAATCCTTCCTTTCCTGACATGGTACATTTGTGATGTAATGTGTATTTTATCAAGATCTTTCCTGTAACTTGGAAATATAATCTCAAAATCTTGCCTATTATTATCAGTTTGGTAATATATTATTGAAATCTTGCCAATTGCATTAAGATTGGTAATCTTTTAATCAAAATCTTGCCTACTTCTGTAAAAATATATATTCAAATTTTTATTTTGTAAATAGTTTATCAAAATCTTGCATACTGCATTAAACCAAATAAACATTAAACCTAAATAATACCGCAACCTAACACAAAGATGGCAAGTTCACAAGAAATATGATGGCAACATGACAAGAAATGTATCAATGCATACAGACACATGGCATCTTCTTCATCTCTTGGCCTCTTTCTTTTGCTTTCGTTTGCATCGTATTGCAGGGCAAAGGGGTTCCCTTCAGGGTCGTTCTCGAGTGATCTCCAGTATATCTTCTCCCCTTCTTTCTTGTGTGGCTTCAGCATTGGCACA
Source organism: Mentha longifolia (assembly GCA_001642375.2). Taxonomy (NCBI): domain Eukaryota; kingdom Viridiplantae; phylum Streptophyta; class Magnoliopsida; order Lamiales; family Lamiaceae; genus Mentha; species Mentha longifolia. The sequence continues at coordinate 34,469,265 of CM038115.1, forward strand.
ACATTCTACAAAACAAATGATAGTAGATTACAAGGTAAGCATACCAAGGACATAGTGCAGTAGGCAAGATTTTGAAAAAATATTACCATATTATTTCCACTAGTAGACAAGAAGTTAACAATTCACCACCAAATAAATATCATATCATTGTGAAGTTGGAAAGTTTTTGAAACTTATTGCCCAACTAATAGCATGAGGCAAGATTTTGCCCAAATATTACCATATTATTTCTTCCAGTAGACAAGAACTTCCCTATTTATTTCCAAAATAATAACAGTATGCAAGAAATTAATAAGTTAACCATATTCTCTTCGATGATTAAAAAAAGCATTAGCCTACATTTTGAAATAACGGATCATACTGCAGTAGGCAAGATTTTAGAAGTTATTGTCAACCTAATAGAAACAGGCAAGTTTTTACACAAATCTTTCCAAATTATTTATTCAAACAGGCAAGAAATTCACAACTTATTCCCAAATTATTTATTCAAACAAGCATGGCTTGCTTTTTGGCCGTGTAGTCACATAGAGAGTAGGGAGATCAATCATTTCCATCAAACTAGACCACTCAAATTCGTCCGTAATCCTCATTCTCATTGTTTCACCAGCGGCAAATTTTACAGATGCGTGTATATCAAACGTGGATATAGACATATCCATCGTCAATCGAGACTCGACCTTCTTCAACAAATCTTGGAAATTTATACCAATACGAGGAATAGGGATATAATCTTGTAATCCACCCTCGTATAAGTTGTTCTTCCAAACTCCTCCATGCACAACTATTATTGAAGCTGCCATTGACTGCAAAGAACACATGATATTATAAACAATACTTCCTTACTTTAAGTAAGAAGTGAGTAAAAACTTGTGAACACAAGGGAAGAAGATGGATAATATCTTACAATAGAAAGGCAATAATTAATGAATTGCATGCTTAGTTAATGCATGAAAATGGTTATTACTTAACAACAAAAACAGAGCAGGTTGTTTTTAGCTAAATAAATGTTCCACCAATCATTGAAATAATTGAAATAAATGCTACATTCTAAAACAAAAAAAAAAAAAAGCTTGATCACGTACCATCACACACACACACAATGATGAACTTCACAACCAAGCTTGATCAACAAGACGCCGTCGTCTACAAAACACTGTCGTGCCGTCGTCAGCCACATCAATTCAGCGACGTCACACAGAAGCCGAGCCCAGAAAAATCAAAAACAAAAAGAAAAACCTATGATTAAAAAAACGATTGACATGAAAACAATATAGAAATCAAGGACGCAAACTTGTAGGCGGCAACAAATTGATAATCGTTGACGACGATTAAGCCGTCGCTGTCCTCAGGAATCTAGTAATACAAAAATCAAAAACCTCTTCTATTCAGCCTCGCCGCCTCGACGCCACCCAAAAAAAATACGGAATCGCGGTCGCCGCACAAGAGAGCTAGGAATGATGATGTCGACGCCGCTGCCGCCGTGATGATGAATCTCTCCGGCGAAATACCTTCGATGCCATGTGTGAGTGAGGAGAGAACAAAAGCTTCGAATATATGAAATCAAAAAGAAAGAAGGGAGGAGATTGGAGGAGGAATGAATATTATATATGTAAGGGCATTTTAGACCCTTTTCTGAAAATATGGGTAAAGTTTTACAATTCTTATAATTGTGTTAAAAATTGTTTTACTTATATGATATTAGGTAACTTAGGGTATTTCCTCATTCTTATATTTAAATAGATAATAATAATTTAAGAGTATATGTATATATATGATCAAGCAAGAGGTTTGTATTTAGTTAAGAAAAAATAATATATATATGTATGAAAAGAATAGAAGTATTTTATTTATTTCTTTTATGTGTGAGCCATGTAAGGCTCTTGATGACTAAAAATGGAAGGAAAAGAAACGTGAGTCAAGCTACTATAAGCTTCTAGTTATCCTTCAAATAGTATCTAGATATTTTAAGTGGTAAGCTTCTTATTAAATAATTTATTTTATTTACTTATCACCCCCAATTCCTTTTATAAAAGCTTCTTCCGCCCTACAGACTCTGCACCCCAAATTCTCAGATTTCTCTTCTTTTCCTTTCCGTTTATTCACCTTCTTTTTCCAAGAAGTTGCCGATGATGATTTCAGTCTAATTCCACGGCTTTCAAGAAAGGTAAGATTGATCACTGATAGGATATGGCCTAACTACTAGGCCAAAGCATCAGGCCCAATATAATTGGGCCCCGACAGTTAAGCTCGGCCTATGCAGTTCGGCCCAACTCGAGATAAGAGACTTCTACACTCCTACATCGATTACAACTCAAGCTCTAAAAGAGATCTAGAAGCTCGGTGTTTATCCATAAAGGAGGAGATCAAGCCAAAGAGTCCAAGTCCAAATAGGAGAAGACTTTGTATTATAGTTAAACTCCATGTAATTACCTATAAATAGAGGCTTAGAATAGATGGAGGGGGGAGGACAATCTTTGTAAAGCTACACGCATACTAGTAATAATAGCCATACTCTCTTTTGCTCCGTGGACGTAGATCTATTCCGATAGATCGAACCACGTAAATCTCATTGTGTCCTTCTATTTTCTGCTCTGTTAATTCTTTGTTTTCGTGCACAAATCATCCTTGAAAAGCAAGTTTCATCATTGGCGCCGTCTGTGGGAAACCGCATCTTGAATTTGTGAATTCCAATTAAACGTTTTCAAGGCAACAAGTCACGATGATGAGACAAACACGAGCGACTGCTGCTGCCAACAAAGAAAAGGAGAATCACCGAACCAGTCACGATGTTCCAGCGGCTGAAACAAGCCATATGCAGGACCAGAATCCACCGGTGAACAGACGACCCGGAAAAGAACCTGAGAAAGACAAAACCCCAGAGGGTCACGTCGCTGATGTCTCGGTGGATAAGTTCGGCCGCGAAAAAGAAGGTCGCGGCAGCAGCAAGGAGGATGACTTTTCAAACTTCCAACAAGAGTTTGATGATGCAGTAAAGGCGTATCTAGCAAACAATAGGCATGATTTCTTAAAATTTGCTAAGCAGCAAAGAGATCGCGATTGTGAAGGAGGCCAACCTCCGCACAACGATCGTCGAGAGCACGAGGCGACATCCGGATCGAAACACCGGGCAAAGTCTCCCAGTATTCGAATCCTAGGCACACGAGACGCCAGATTTCCCCCCAGGCGATTTGCTGATGATCGCCAGAAGAACCAGGATCGCATCTCACCTCGGCACGATGTGGTCTCACCCCATCGCCGTGTTGATTCACCTCGTCGTCAAGCTGAATCACCTCGGCGAGACTTACTTCCACCTCGTCGGGACGAGGCCAATTACCACGGGGGAAGGTTTGGCGTATATGGGAGAATCTCTACGCCCTTCACTAACCGAATCCTCTACACTCCTCTCCCGACTTCGTATAAAGTTCCGCCGGTTAAGCCGTATAATGGGTCGTGCGACCCAAGGAACTTCTTGTTTCAATTTCAGTACAACATGGTCAACCAGGGGCTGGGTGATGATATTTACATGTGCAAAGTTTTCCCAAAGTTGCTGATAGACAACGCACGAATGTGGTTCGATAGCCTGCCGTCTCGCAGTATTGGGTCCTACGACGAGCTGATGGAGGCTTTTGAAAGGAGATTTTTCCAGAAAGCCGAGGCAAAAACTACCGCGGCACATCTTCTAACGATTAGACAAAGACGAGGCGAGTCTATTAGCGACTTCATGACCAGGTTCAATGAAGAAAGCCTAAAGGTCGATCGTCTGACGGACGAGGTCCTTATCTCAGCTTTCCAAAATGCTATTCAGTCAGGTGCCCTATTCAGGGAGCTCGTAAGAAATGAGCCCCGCACTGCGAGGCAACTATGGAACATAGCTGATCAGTTCGCTAAAGCTGATGAGGCCGACAGGCGCAAGCGCAAAACTGACAGGACCGAACCGTCAGATCGGAGGAAGGAAGACCGTAATGACCGAAGTCAAGGTCGACGAAGCGCTCTCGATAGACTTCAGCGCGCCCCAATTGAATCCAGACTTGGACCTAGGCCGAATCAAGAAAAGGACCGATTTACCCCATTGACAAAGCCGAGGACAGAGATCTACGAGCTACATACCAACATGTTTGAGAAGCCTCAGCCAATGTCAAAATCAAAGACAAACCGCCGATCCAGGGATAAGTACTGCCGATTCCATGAAGACTATGGCCATGATACAGAAGAGTGCTGGAACTTAGCCGAAGATATTGAGAAGTTGGTACGTGATGGTATGCTTAAAAGGTACCAAAATCGCAACCAGAATGAAGGCCGACCCCAGAACAACAAAAGAACGAGACAAAATAGGGGAGGGAATAACTGCGGCCCCCAGGCCGACAAAAAGCCGAAGCGCAAGGATGGCGAAGGCGAGGACCAGCCTCAGTATGATGGGGTCGTGCAAGCTATTACTGGACTCCCACAGGGAGCTACGAAGTCGTCGTTAAAAGCCGAGGCTCGAAGTCCGCAACAAGGCGAACCTTTCCAAAAAAGGTTCAAGAAGGACGAAGTGGTTATTTTTTCGGACCAAGATCCAGTGCCACCTATTATGCCCCATCAGGATGCAATAGTGATCGAAGCCGGGGTGGCCAATAAGCTCGTACGACGAATTTTCGTCGATACCGGAGCCTCGGTCAGCATCCTCTTCAAGAGTTGCTTCGACCAGCTCGGAGTGGAGAGGACGCAGCTCGCACCAGCACCAGTCCCGCTAAAGAGCTTCGTCCAACAGGAGACGCAAACGGAAGGGGTCATACAACTACCCGTCACAGTGGGGATTCACCCTTTATCAACCACTAAGGTCATCAATTTCTTCGTTGTTAAACCGGATTCTCCATATAATGTTATACTCGGAAGGGATTGGCTGGTGGGGGTGAAGGCGATTTGTTCGCCATATCACTTAACAATCAAAATCCCGTCAAAAAACGGGGTGATCGTGGTTCGAGGTGACCAAAACGAGCAAAGGAGTGCATGCAGATCGCACTACGAGGTGCCAGGACACCTTAAAACTCTCAAGCATAGCAATTACAGTTACCCGAAGAGTTGAGGCAGGAGCAAGAATCCGCATCAGATGAGCCGGTGAAAAGCATAGTACTCTACGAAGACGACCTAACTAAGGTCGTCAAAGTAGGCTTCGCAGGAGGTGCCGAACTTCACCGGCAGATCGTCCAACTTCTTCGGGAATACAGAGATGTTTTTGCCTGGACACCCCTTGACATGACCGGAGTGGCGCCCAACATTATCACTCACCGGCTGAATATCGACCCCGAGGTGAAGCCAATAAAGCAGAAGCAACGAGTCTTCGCGCAGAACGAAGTCAAGCCATTTATGACGAGGTGCAACAGCTCCGAAGAGCCGACATTCTATTTGAAGTCAAATATCCGACGTGGATAGCCAACCCGGTCATGGTCAAAAAACAACAAGGAGGTTGGCGGATGTGCATCGACTATACTGACCTTAACAAACATTGTCCAAAGGACTGCTACCCTTTGCCCAACATTGACAAGAAAGTAGAAGCCCTGGTGGGTCACAAGGTCTTCAGCTTCCTAGATCTATACAAAGGATATCATCAAGTCCTGATGAGCGAGGAGGATGCACCGAAAACAGCTTTCATCACGGATTTTGGCGTCTTCGCCTACAAGAAGATGCCGTTTGGGCTTAAAAACGCGGGAGCAACCTATCAAAGGATGGTCGACAAGATATTCCAACAACACATTGGAAAGATTGTGGAAGTCTATGTTGATGACATTGTCATCAAAAGTAGGGAACCAGCGACCTGCGTTAATGACCTCAAAGTCGTCTTCGGCCTACTTCGGAAAGTGAATCTGAAGCTCAACCCCGAGAAATGTACCTTTATGGTTCGATCAGGAAAATTTTTGGGGTGCTGGGTATCGCAGGAAGGTTTGAAGGCCAATCCCGCAAAAGTCCGAGCTGTCCAGGAAATGAAGATCCCAAAAACTATTCACGATGTGCATCAGCTAACGGGCTGTTTGGCAGCGCTAAGTCGTTTTTTATCTAAAGCCGCCGAAAAGCAGCTCCCATTCTTCAAAATCCTCAAGAAAGCACCTGACTTCGAATGGAATGGCGAGCACAGATCGGCATTCGAAGAGCTGAAGAAGTACCTAGCCAAGCTCCCGACTTTGTCTGTCCCAAAAGATGGAGAGGTCCTCTCCCTATACCTCGCAGCGGCAGATGAAGCCATAAGTGCTGTGCTAGTTCGGGATGAAGGACGTCGGCAACTTCCTGTTTATTTCATTAGTCGAGCTCTGAAAGGACCGGAGACAAGGTACCAGCCATTGGAAAAGGTCGCTCTTGCACTGGTAAATGCTGCTAGAAGATTGAGACCATATTTTCAAGCACACACCATACAAGTTTTGACCGACCTGCCACTTCGCCAAGTATTGACTAAACCTGAAGCCTCAGGTAGAATTGCAAAATGGGCAGTCGAACTTGGTGAGCATGAAATAAATTTCTGTCCTCGGCAAGCCATAAAGGGACAAGCCCTAGCAGATTTCCTGGTAGAGACCAAATTTTCCGAAGTGCCAAAGAAGGACGAATTCCCCTCAAGCAAAGCCGAAGTCGAACAACAGCCTAAAAAACCTCCAACAGACTGCTGGAAAGTCTATGTAGATGGTGCTTCAGGTCATACCGGCAGCGGAGCAGGAGTGATGTTACTCAGTCCGGATGGAACGGAGATAACGTACGCACTTCGGTTTAGCTTCCCAACGACGAATAATGAAGTCGAGTACGAAGCGCTAATTGCTGGACTCCGCCTGGCTCAGTCATTGCATATACGAGCCGTCCAAGTTCATAGTGACTCCCAAGTCATTGTGAGCCACATGCTAGGCAGGTACGAAGCAAAGGAGGACAGAATGAAGAAGTATCTGAAAAAGGCAAAAAGTCTGCAAGAAGGTTTCGAATACTTCGAGCTACGGCGGATTTCTAGAGGAGAAAATAACCGAGCTGACGCCTTAAGCAAACTGGCTTCATCCTCAACCAACTCGCCTGTAGAAGAAGTCAAACTTCGAAGCATTGAAGAAGCCGAGCTAAACCTCATACAGGAGGACGAGCCGAACTGGATAACTCCCTACCGAGCTTATCTAGAAAAGGGGGAACTGCCCCACGACAAGCTCGAGGCTAGGAAACTCCTCAGCAAAGTCCCAAAGTACACCCTGGAGCAAGGAGTGCTCTATCGGAGATCGTATCTCCAACCCCTTTTACGATGTGCCGGACCAAATGAAGCAAATTATGCACTAAGGGAGGTGCATGAAGGAGCCTGTGGGAGTCACATCGGAGCTCGAGCACTAGCACGAAAGATAATGAGGTGGGGATACTACTGGCCTACAGTGTTACAAGATGCAATCGACATTGTCAGAAAATGCCCGAAGTGCCAGATCCATGCGACAGTGCCGAAGTTACCACAGGCCGACCTTATAAGCATGCAAAGCCCCTGGCCATTCGTGCAATGGGGAGTCGACATCGTCGGACCATTCGACAAAGCTCCTGGACAGATCCAGTTTCTCATCGTAGCTATCGACTACTTTACTAAGTGGGTCGAGGCTGAACCCTTGGCGAAGATTACGAGCAAGAATGCCTTAAACTTCGTCTGGAAGAACGTGGTTTGTCGCTTCGGCGTACCTCACATCCTCATCTCAGATAACGGAACGCAGTTCACAGACCGAGTATTCAGAGAATGGTGCGAAGGGCTTCATATCCAGCAAAAATTCACTTCAGTTGCTCATCCTCAAGCGAATGGCCAGACCGAAGTTACAAACAGAACAATCCTGAAGGGACTCAAAACTCGTCTTGACAAAGCCAAAGGAGATTGGGCAGCAAATCTACCCCAAGTCCTATAGTCATATCGGACAACTCCCAAGACCTCGAATGGAGAAACACCTTATAGCTTGGTGTATGGAACCGAGGCAGTGATCCCAGTAGAGATCGGCTTGCCGAGCCATCGCACACTTAACTTCTCAACCGAAGCCAATGAGGAAGGGCTTCGAGCCGACCTGGATCTGTTGGAAGAGAAGCGAGAGCTAGCTTACATAAGAGAAGCTAAGTACAAGCAGCAAGTAGCTCGGTATTACAACCAAAGAGTGAAGTATCGGCAGTTTCAAGTAGGCGACCTCGTACTTAGGAATAATGAGGTCAGTAAAGCAGAGAGGCTCGGCAAGTTGGAAGCCACATGGGAAGGACCTTACCGAGTCGAGGAAGTCCTCGGAAAAGGATCATACAAGCTCGCCCATTTATCCGGTGAGCTAATACCCCGAACATGGCATATTTCTCATTTAAAGAGATATTTCGCATAAGTGGAAGGGATTGAGTTTAAAGTTGGTTAGTTCATATAGGTCCTGAGTCAGGTCGTCTTGCTATTTTATCTTTAATTTTGTTTTTTTTTTATTATTATTATCATTATTATTTTATTTTTTATTATCAATGAAGTTCATTTTTTCTTTAAACTTCGGTCTTGCATATTTCATTCTGCATGTCGCCTTTCCACTAATGTAAAGTATCTCACCTTTGTTCTTAAAACCCTGACGAGGGTAAGTCAATATCCGTCACGGATAAAACTAAACGCGCGTAAGGGGACCACCCCTATCGATAAATTCGACAAACAAGGAACTATAAAACCCTTACCTTGTCTTTTGACGTGAATGGGTTTGTCAAAGGCCGAAACCTCGTCATCTGACGAGGTGAGCCAAACAAAGGCCGAAACCTCGTCATATGACGAGGTGAGCCAAACAAAGGCCGAAACCTCGTCATCTGACGAGGTGAGCCGAAAAAGGCCAACACCTCATCATAAAGGACCGAATTACGTCTAAGGATGAGGTGAGTCATGAAAGGCAAAACTTCATCTTCCCATGAAGTAAGCTGTATAAGAGCCCAAACTTTATTATTTAATAAAAGGGGCCACGATATAAAACACAATTTCATTACTCCATATAAGGAATGATTACAATTACAAGGACGATTACATCAAGGAGGTGCCGTTGAGCTCGAAGGCTTGCTACAGTTAAACCATCTATCGGCAAAACTCTGCCTAGCCGGAGGTGAAGGCAAACCCATAATGTAATCAATAGGAGCAATACCTCGGCCCCTAAGCGCAGAAAAGCCTCGACCTCGGCCTCGGCCAGCCAAAGCTCGATTCGGGTTCCTTGCCACAGAACCTCGAGCTCGTCCTCGTCCTGCTGAAACTCTATTACCAGGGTTTCGAGCAGGAACTCGGGATACCCCTGGAAAGCGAGGTTGCTCACGCGGACCTTCCAAGAAAGCCCTTGAGGCTGCATCTAGAATTCCCGGATTCGGATCAGAGTTCGCCGAACTCGAAGAGCTCGTATCAGCGGTTAAGTATTGAAGCAGTTTAGGCCGACGAGCTTTTACAATCTCATACGAGTTGATGGCTTCGACTATCTCGTCAACCAACCCCCGGTACTCCCAAGAGTCCTCGCCATAATCACGCCGGAAACGCTGCAGCCACTCTCTTTTTTCATCCACCTTGGCCAAGACCTCGGCAATAGTAGGCTTCCCGCTTCGGCGGATAATTGATTCGTACTCAAGGAATTCTTCTTCGGTGCACTTGGCCTTTTCCTTAAGTCTATTATGCTTCTCCTTCAGCTCGAGCAATTGAGCCTGCAACCCATCCGATTTAATCTGACTGGCTTGCAGCTTCACTTCGGTTTCATGTTCAATATAGCCCACTTGGTCTTTCCAATGAAGAATTTCGCTATTTTTGGCTTCAAGAGTTCGAAGTAAATTATCGATTTGTGCTACGTAAGGAGAGGCGTCGAAAAGTTTCGGAGACGGAGAAGACTACAAAAAGGGAAACAAATTTCTCATAAGAAATAAAGTTTTCATTAATTCAGCAAAATGCGCCATCCTACTGATGACGAAGTACATGCTAAAAAAAAAAAAAAAAAAAAAAAAAAGACGAGGAGGCGATCAACTGACTTCCTCCTCGTTTTGAGATGCACCCTCTGGAGCTTCGGCTTCCAACTCAGCATCGTCACTATCCACGCCATCAGCCTCGGTTCTTTTCGGGGCAGCATTCAGTTCGGCAACGATCGCATCCATGACTGGATCACGATCTACCGAACTGTCCCTAATTACTTCGGCACTTAGCAGGTCAGTAGAGGCCGCCAAGTTCTCAAGGAGAGGAACCGCCTTCAAATTTTTCAGGACGATTTCCGTGAAGCCGCGGTTGAGTTCCTCCTCGGACACCTCCTTGTGTCCGTACCTCGCCTTATCGAGGTCCGGAATGTCCTTGGCAACGGCCTCCACCGTCTCGGCGACACATCGATCTGTCATTAACTCCGCCACGTCGCCGCAAAAACCCGAGAAGAACTCAGATAAGAAGAGCCTCTCAGTATAGGCTCGGAGAACGGACCCTTGGCGAGCCACAGCATCAGCCTCGGCCGATTCCAATTTGGCCTTCAGAACGGCCACCTCTTTCCGAGCTGCCTCAGCTGCGGCAACAGCATCGTCCGCCTTCTTTTTCGCCTCCCTGGCTTCCAGCACAGCAGCATCGAGCTTGCTCGTCAAGCTAGCCTTCTCTTCCTCCAGCTGACGACGAATGCGGTTCGTCTCATTGAACTTCGAGACCCCATCGTTTACATAGCTGGTAAGGGTGGACGCACTCTTCACCAACCCGTCCACCCAATTATGGAAGCTCGCCGTCACCAGGTCGGCATCCTGCAGATGGTAGCAATATCAGCATATACATCACATAAAACCCAACACAGAGAAGGTTAAAATCCTCACCTCGGGATAATCCCGGTGTTGTTCTTCCAACTCGATCACCGGACAGGCTGCACTAATCGTGGGCTGGCCAACGACTAGAATCTTGTCGCCTGTGGCCGAAGCTTTCTTGTTCGGCTTCGGTACCTTCGACCGACGAACTAACGGTTGTGGAGAGGGCGATCTCAATGGAGAGGATCCCGGTACACTAGCAGTTCGTTCCGATGACACCTCGGAACCCGCCTTCTCCAGTACTACAGTGTCCGCGGACCTCGGCCTCTTCCTATCTTTGACTAGCTTCACTGCAAAAGAAACAACGCTAGTCAAATGATATTCACATTCAGTACACAGTAAAAAGAGACGGACGAAAACCTCACCCTCCTCGGGATACGAGGTATTTTTGCTAAACGAGCTCAGCCCGGCCGACACTAGCTCGGCTTCAGTGTAATCCCGTAATAGTGTACCTAGCTGATCTAACCTAGCAACGGCATCAGCCAGGTCTACATTGGGATTCTGACTTTCTGGCTTACTACCTTTCTCTCGCCACATGAGGTGGGGGACCTCGGCAGAACGACAAAAAAAGAACTTATTCTGCCAGTTTGTAAGTTTCGATTTCGTTACTAAACGAAATGAATCTTTCCGAACCGGGGTCAGATAGAACCACCCCGTTTCGCCCAACTTAAAAAAGAACAAACTCAGTATTAAGTCTACTGAAACTGGTATACCCATTCTAGAAGCTTCTACAGCTAATCATACGAGCTGTTTGAATGAGTTCGGTGCAATTTGACCCATTGCAATACCCAGTCTACGGAGTAAAGCCCCGAAAATTGGAAACAGAGGAAACCGAAGACCGTGCTTCAAGCTGTCTTCATATACGGTAAAGAAGCCGTCCGGGGGAGAACAAGCTCTATCTTCCGGACCGGGAGCAACTAGTAAAACGGAGGGCGGAAATTGATAATTTCTACAAATATTTATAATATTTTCGGCGCTAAGAGACGACATATAATCTTGGACTTTTCCCTTAGTCACCGGCGCAAAGCGCCAACACTCAACTACCCTAGGCGACAAAGATTCTACAGTAAAAGTGTTTATTTTTACAGTAGAGGGAAAAGATTGCATTGGGTGCGACGATGACCCACCAACGGCTTCATCGTCGTTACCTATACCGCTGGAAAAAGGAGAGGAAGAAGGATCCATAACTTACTTGTAAAAATTATCGGCGGAATGACTCCTAACAGTGATTTGATGGCACAAACGTGTGGCGAATCTAGCAACGGCAGATGGGAGACGGCGACTCTTTTTCAGAATGCAAATTAGGGCGAAATGGGGAAGAAGGCGTACAGTGGAAGTTTTATTCAAAAACTTCCGCCCCATTCAACTTCCACCATAACAGCGCGACACGTGTCCCACTAACTCGGGACTCCAACCGTTGCTCCGTGTTCGGCTTCGCTCTTCAACTTGAGATCGTCCTCGTCTTACCGAGGCTATATACAGTTCGGCCTCGGCAAAGAACTGGTAAATTTTTGACGAAGTAATCCGAAATTATGCTTCACCTCGTCCTAACGAGGCGGTACGAACTCGACTTCGTCGAATTTATTTTGCGTCGGGGCGAGAAGTTTTAACCCGACCTCATCTTAGCGAGGCGGTACAAACTTTAGACTACTTCCACCTCAACTATTTCCTCTATGTTACACCCTCGCTTCTACATCTTTTTGGGGGGGGATGTGATAGGATATGGCCTAACTACTAGGCCCAAGCATCAGGCCCAATATAATTGGGCCCCGACAGTTAAGCTCGGCCTATGCAGTTCGGCCCAACTCGAGATAAGAGACTTCTACACTCCTACATCGATTACAACTCAAGCTCTAAAAGAGATCTAGAAGCTCGGTGTTTATCCATAAAGGAGGAGATCAAGCCAAAGAGTCCAAGTCCAAATAGGAGAAGACTTTGTATTATAGTTAAACTCCATGTAATTACCTATAAATAGAGGCTTAGAATAGATGGAGGGGGGAGGACAATCTTTGTAAAGCTACACGCATACTAGTAATAATAGCCATACTCTCTTTTGCTCCGTGGACGTAGATCTATTCCGATAGATCGAACCACGTAAATCTCATTGTGTCATTCTATTTTCTGCTCTGTTAATTCTTTGTTTTCGTGCACAAATCATCCTTGAAAAGCAAGTTTCATCAATCACCCTTCATCTTTTTTTAGTTCAAGAACCCTATCAAAAGCATAAAATTTTCTCCTACCCACTTCCATGGATTCCTAAGGGGTGATCCTTGATTATATTAATAGATTATTTATACCACCCATTTGTTCAAGATCAATCCAATCCTTTTATTTCTAGAGAGAGGGAATGAGATGGAAAATTTGGGAATTTTGAAATCTAAATTTCTATAATGAGTTTTATGTTGGTGATAGTCTTGTGTTTGTGATTATAAGCTTGTATTGATTTTCTATATTTTTGGGATTTATTATATTATTTGATGATTTTTTTTTAATTATTGAAATTGGGATTATCAATGATCTTAAAGAATAGATGAATTAGCACAATAATTAACCTTCTTATATCTATTTAGCATATTTTATTTTTCAGCCTGTGAACGATTTATTTTGATCAAGGTTCTTGATCAAAAATTTTAAACTTTAGTATATACATATGGTTCATTTGATGAAAGGCTACGTATACAAATTATTGGAATTGGAGCTAGGACAAATTTTATTTTTCTATGTTCAATTGGTAGTTAATGGTCAAGTATTTATTTTCCAAAGCCATAAAATTATTTTGATAATTCCTTAAGTGGCCTTTAGTTGTTTTAAAGGAAAGGAAGAAAGGAACAAAACTAATATTGCTTTTACTATTAATTTTCTTCTTCTACTTGATCAGTGTTGAGGGATGTTGAAATTTTGTTTCCCTTAAAGCTTAAATGTTAATTAATTCTCTTATCGACTACTAGTTGATTTTGTTATAAGGAAAAGAAGCGAACCAAAAAGGAATTTTGCAAAGGAAATATTTTCGTTTCTTTTCATCAACTTAATTGATGGATTGTGTTGGAAGTTTAATGATGAAATTATGCTACTGGTTCTGCTTGAATATTGACTGCAAGTCAAAAGAAAAATGGTTTTATGAGCTGAATTCATTTTCATATTTCTATTAATAGCTTGATTTGGATGTTGGTGATTTTTTATGAGAATTCTTCCACTAAGATAAACACTTCCCAAGTTTCTTATAATTATCAAAGTCAGAGAGATATTAAGTTTATTATGCTAATTTAATCTCTTGAGATATATATTTTTGTATGTTTTATGTATATATATATTTGAATTTGTGTAATGTTAAAAATGTTAGTATGCATTAAATAAATCTTAGGGGGTATGTTAATAAAAACCGAGAGCTTACTATATTGAATTTATTTTGCAATTTGTCTCTTAAGAATCATATATAAATATATGATTATTTATATTGTAGGGAAGATAGTTTAATTTGGGAGTATTAAGGGCATTACCTCTACTAATAGGAATGATCGCAATAATTAGAAGATTGTATTAATTCGAAGGCAGATAGTATTAAGATATGGAATTAATACTTGTATAGAAAGAAACCAAGTAAGATAGTCATCTTATCTTCTATATTCCTTCTCGATTATATTTACTCATACGAATTTTCGTACCAATGAACCAATGAAGGTACGAGTGGGAAGTGATCGAGAAGAGGTTGGAAGAAAACAATAAGCTAACTAAATCGGAGACAGGTGGGCTTTCTATCAAAGAAAATGTTTGATGAAAATGATATATGAGATATATCTTATCCTATGATTATGTTGAATTGACTTGCCTTTGTTTTATGAGTTTTGTGTGATACCATTTGCATGGTTATGACGAATTCGGTTATGCGCAAGGCAGAATTATGTGTACACCCGTGGTTGTGAGTCGTCTAGCGTGTCGATCGATCACTGTGTTTGAGAGGGAGGCTTCATTCTCAACACCTACTGTGTGAATTGTAGCTATGGTTCATACTTACGATATTTATTGTCTGCAACATTTACACTGAGGTTTTATAAAATGTTTAGCATGCTCGAGTTGATTTCAAAGTAAAATACTCGTGAAATGTTTCTTCATGGCAAGTTCAATATATAGCTCTATTGAGCACTTTAAAACTATTTTGACATGTGTCACACTAACTAGTTGTACTCAGCCCTGTATATTATTTCTAAAATGTACATGTGTAAGCTTGGTGATGATATGGAGATGTGCTGAGTGGCTTGTTGTTAATAAATGATGTACAACTTGATTCAAGTTAAGTTTATATGTCTGCATACCAGAGCCGGCTATGAACATGTCCAGCAAGTAGTGTTCTAAAAGTCGTTAGTCGCTAGTCGGGCGGTGAGATGGGGACTAGCACCTAGGCGGGAGCCTAATCGGGGACTAGTCGGATTAGAATTATAATGCTTATTTTTATTATTTTTACTCTTATATTCTAAAGTACAAACTATATAAACATATATTACTCATAATTTCATTTTTTAATTTATGATAAAACATATAATATGTTAATTAATAGATAAAATTTCATAAACTTAGCAGTCTTCCAAATAAATTTCATAGTATATAATACTTTTTAAAAAAAATTAAACATGAAATCCATAAATTTAAACATAAATAAATTAAATATATGAATTTAAAATTAAAACTCTAAATCCCTAATCAAATCTGCCTAGCCCGCCTAGAGCCCGACTACCCCGCCTAGCCACCCAGCCGCCCAGCCCGCCTAGGTGGCCGATTAGGCGCCGATTAGTGCCCGAGCGCCTAGAGACCACCGACTAGCCAAAAGTCAGGTCGGTCATGGTTCGACTAGCGCCTAGGCGCCGATTAGGCCGATTTTTAGAACATTGCCAGCAAGTTCTTTGGAACAGGGCCCCAAGAAAAAAATGGGGCCCAAAATTATATGTGTAGTAACAAGTAATTTTAGCGGTAGAAAAAAAAAAGAAAAAAGACTTCTAATAATTTATTGCATATGTACGCATGAATACAAATATACACCATCTCCATGTTCTTTATTTTCTGAATTTTCCTTTTTGTTTTCTCATATTCTCTCCATCTTCCGATTAACTTTTTCCAATACCTTAATTAACACAACAATTTTTATATATTAAATATTCTTCATCTGCAATATTATTGTTCTTAATTATTTTTTTCCAAACAATATTAATAAGTAATACTATTGTAATATACTTAATGAATATTTTTGATATTTTGAAAAATATTTAGGGGCCCGATCTTCATAGTTAGCGCATTCATAGTTAGTACAGGGCCCCGATATTGATTGAGCCGGGCCTGCTGCATACATGCACGGGTATCATTGTAAGAATATAATAACAAAAATATGCTTAATAGGTCAAATTGCAAAAATAAAATAAAATAAGAATTGTAAAAATACATTCCACCATATACTATACATACTGAAACTATGTAGGATAAACATCACTTGTCGCATACAAATACAATATTAGTAGTAATATTTTTCAAATTGTCATAATCATTTGTATAGTATATGGAATCGTTAAAAGACAGTATACATTTTTATACCCTTTTAGTTATCCAATAGACTTGGCAGGGAAAATGATAAAACTTCAACTATATATTAGTTTAATTTTTAATTTTTAATTTTATTATTATTATTATTTATTATTCATTTTTTTTTGCGCAAAATGTCATACCTATCACGTTTACCCGTGCAATGGAATACATAAAAGCTCAAACCAATAATTTTATGAGCCATCGCAATCTTCATTATCAAATAATAATAAATGTGCAAAATATATTACTTTAAAAGTTTTTTTTTTTTTTGAAATAAAAAGAAAATATTAGATTTGCATTATATATCTTTGCTGCTCTCAGTTTCTGTGTGGAAATATACACTTAAAAAATCTATACAAATTAATGACATTATGCTATGCAATCGAGTCTTGATTTTATTTTATTATTTTCTATTAAAATGTGATCTAAATAAATCACTTCACTAATCAAAAAGAATAATGATAAAATGCCCCACACTTCTTTGTCTATCTTTTATCATGTTAGACAACTCCATTTTATAGAGTTAGCATCATTTCTTCACATTTATTTCGAAGGAAATGTAGTGTTTTACCTATGTGGCTTAAGTGATGTCAATATATACCTAGAACTTAAGAAAGGGAGAAAATATATCCAAACTTTCAAATATGAGACAAGATTACCCCTATTCTCTCTCCTCTCTCCTCTCTCCTCTCATCTTTCTACATTACTCACCTCATGCAACTCCATTTTCATCCTCCCTCTTTCTCTCCTCTCTCTCTAAAAATTCAAAGATTTCCCCTCTTTTCCACCCTAGAACAAATCCGATGGCGTTAAACGGGAATTCGCAAGGTGAAGAGGTCCGGTGAGGCAGAGCCGAACAGAGGGAAGAAGAAGAAGAGATTTAGCATGTCAATTTTTTGTGCGTGTAAAGGTTGAGGATGGTTTTTCAATTTATTTATTTATTTATTTTGGGTAAGAGCATGTATGGTTTTGATTTTTTGAATAGATTTTCATTTGTGATTTTTGATTTGGGGTAATGCTATAGCATGGTAATGCTGGTGCCAAATTTCATTTATGTGTCTATGTTTTTGTATGTATGTATATGACTATATAGATGTTGGATCATATGAGAATAAGTTCTCCCATAGGAAATAGGAATAAATCTCATCCATCCAAATCTATAAATCTATGGTTCTAGATAAAAGCAATAAATAATGCAATTAAAAGGGGATAAACGTTTAAATGAGGTAGTTTAAGGGTAAGCTTGTCTAAGTCTATATTTCATAATAACTACATCCCTACAATTATGGTATTTAATTACGTAACAAGAAATAAATACGGTTTTACTATTACATTTTCAATTCACAACCGTTTCATTGGTATCTTTAGTTTTTATTCTCAAACGTCGTTGCTTAGAATTCACTACTAAATTTATATCTTTGTATAAGTTTAAGGGCTTATTTGGTATCCATATACTAGTATATCAGATATCAAATATGGGTATGGGAGGCTATGGGTATGAGATATCAGGTAAGGGTATGAGATTGATATCTTCCGATATCAGATATCAAATCCTGTTTTTTTTTTTTAATAAAAGTTAACTAATAATAATAATAATAATAATAATAATAATAATATTATTATTATTATAAGTTAATTTTGTACTTTATTTCTTCTTTCTTTTATCTTCTTTTTTCTTCATATGTTCTTTTTCTTTGTTCCAAACTTACAATTTTTAACTAAAAACAATCCAAGACATTAACAATCCATAAAAATATTAGTAAGTTATGCAAAAGCTACAAAAAATTTACACCATTAAAATGACTTGTAATCACAAGCAAAAAAGCTATTTTCATCATATTTGGAAAAAACATGTCAAATCAATTTTCTTCTTTTAGCTACCCTTTCCCATTTACTACAATAATAATTACGCAAAAAAAAAAAAAAAAAAAAAAAAAAACCAATTAATGTAGCACCATCCCAACAAGAAATCTCAAAGCACCTATTTGCTTGAAAATAAAATTTCAGCCTCATTACATTAAACAATTTGCAAAACGAAGGGAAATATGATTCGCAAATTTAAATGTACAGTTTCAAATTGAGGGAAAATAAAATTGAAACAAGGGAAGAAGAAAAACCTCAAATTTCCACTTTGAAAAAAAAAAAGTTTTTTTGTTTTATTTATTTTTATTTTTTTATTTTATGATGAGCGACAAATCGTGAAGTTCTTGAAAAAATTGGAGCAACGTCGAAGAAATTGGGAGAGGAGAAGCAAAAAAAGAAATATAAAGTTTCTGTGAAGAAAGAGTGATACCGGTGGTGAAAATAGTATATCCAGAAATGTTAAAAGTGGGAAATGGGTATATCATAGATATCAATTGAATTTTCATATACTGATATACCAAACACATGGTATAGGTATGGGCCATTTTGATACCCATACCTGATATACGTATATGGATACCAAACGGACCCTAAAATATATGCTTATTGCAACGTAAAAACATGCTTAATTATATTTATGCTTTCTATTACTATATAATATTATGTTTATTTTAAAATGTATGCTTATTAAGTGTTATATTTATGCTTTCTATTACTATATAATATTATGCTTATTTTAAAATGTATGCTTATTACAGTGTAAAATCGTGCTTAACAATTGTTATATTTGTGCTTTCAATTATATAATATTATACTTATTTTAAAATGTATATCTATGAATACTGTTTATATTGTGTTGATGGATTATTTAAAATTTTATTGTTAAATTTCTATCTTCGTATAAATTGAAAACATATGCTTATTGCATTGTAAAATCATGCTTACCAATTGTTATATTTATGCTTTCTATTATATAATATTATGCTTATTTCAAAATGTATGCCCATTAATATTGTGTTGATGGAACATTCTTAACTTATCCTTGAAATAAAATATTGCATAAAAATCTTAAATACTAAATTTATTTAGAGTGGCAATGATGTGCGTATAATCAAGGATTATATATAAAGGTGTTGAATTTATGGTTAATGAGCGTGGAATCACTGCCGTAAATCTAGGCCCACCATAACCGCAATAGATACTAAATTTTACAAAGTACCTATGTTACCCTTAGTCTTAATTAATTTATGCTTATAATTATTTTTCCGGACAAATCTTGACCACTAATTAGGCTCAAATCAACGCACAAGATATATTCCTATTTCTCACGTAGAGATTTTTTCTCACAGGAACCATACCCTGACTATATATACACTTATAGAGAGAGAAATTTAATTAACTAGATTTTATTTTGTTGTTTTTATTTCGGAAGACAAAATAAATTGCAAAATGTGTGGGTGTGTGTATTTCTCTTCCAATTTTTAATTTTAATGATGTTTGTAATTCTCTTCACAATTGCAGAATGTTTTTGTGTTGGTGTATTTTTTTGTGTGAAGTATGAAACTCTTCACAAATCGAGTTTTGTTTTGGTTTTCTGCGTTTTCGTATTCAAGTTTGGTCATAGAAATACGAATTCTAACCAAACAATAGGTAAGAAATTGAATTTTATTGTCATGTTACAGTCACACATACAAATTGAATTATAAAAAAAATACGAATTCGTACCAAATAATAGGTAATAAATTGAATTTGCTTACTAATTAACATACAAATTAATAAAAACCCAATAAGGATAGTAAGAAAATACGAATTCGAACCAAATAATAGGTAAGAAATTGAATTTGCTTACCAACTCACATATAAATTTACGATCACACATACAAATTAATTAAAACACGGTAAGACTGTAAGAAAATACGAATTTATACCAAATAATAGGTAATAAATTGAATTTGCTTACCATCTCACATACAAATTTGCAATCACGCATGCAAATTAATAAAAACACAATAAGAATGGTAAGAAAATACGAATGCGCACTAAATTTTAAGTGAGAAATTAAACTTTCTTACTAAGTTGAGCAACACATACAAATTAATAAACATGATACACATTGTTAGTGTAGACATTTGGTAAGAAATTAAAATTTCTAACCAAAATTAGAGATAAGAAATTAAAATTTATTATCAAGTTACGACCGTATGTACAAATTTTCGATCACACGTACAGATTAATTAATTAAAATACAGTAAGTTTCTTACCAAGTTGTAAGAAATTACGAATTCGCACTAAATATTAAATGATAATTTCTATTTGATTACTAACTCATATACAAATTTACGGTCACACATACAAATTAATAAAAACACAGTAAGGATGGTAAGAAAATACGAATTTATACCAAATAAAAGGTAATAAATTGAATTTGCTTATCATCTCACATACAAAATTTACGATCACACATACAAATTAATAAAAATACAGTAAGATTGATAAGAACATACAGATTCGCACTAAATATAGGTGATAAATGAAAATTTCTTACTAAGTTATAGCTACGAATAATATAAGAAATTGGTACAACATAAGAAATTATCAAATTCTAACTAAACGGGTTAGAGAATGTAAGAAATTGACAAATGCTTACCAATCGAGTTGAAGAAGATAGAAATTGATAATTTCTTATCAAATTATTTTTGTAATACGTTCAGTAATTTTTTTTTTTTTGGAAAAAAAGCGTAACAGAAAACGAAAAAAACGAAAAAAAAAACTAAAAGAAATAACCAAAAAATAAAAAAAATAAAATAAAGAAGAAAAAAGGAAAAAGAAGAGTGAAAAGAGAAAGTGGAGTGTGTGTGCATGCGTCTAGTAAGAGAGAGGGGGTGGATGAGAGTGTTTTGTGTGTGTGTGTCGGTGTGTGAGAGAGAGAAGAGGAAAAGAAAGAGTGTGTGTGTGTGTGTTAGTGTGTGTGAGAGAGAGAAGAGGGAAGGTAGAGAGTGTGTGTGTGTGTGCGCGTCAGTATGTGAGAGAGAGAAGAGAGAAGAAGAATAAAGTAAAAAGTGGGAGTATATTGGGAAGTAGTTTAAAAGTTTAGGTATATTTTGTATTTTTGTTAAATTATAGATATTTTATTACCATCTTAGTGCTCAATAGGTATTTATTTACATGTTTTATTTCGTATGGTTTATCAAATTTTTTTTAAGGTTATCAAAATATAGTTTTAGTAACGCTTATTTTAGCACTCTCTAGACTAAGCAACTTATGATTCTGGCAAAAAGTAAATAAGACATTTATTTATTTATTTTTCTTTCGGTGGAACGGTTAGAAAAAAAATGGCCCATGACTCCATGACTCCCACTAAGTAAATAAACGTAAATTAATTATAAGACTCGGAAATAAAAAAAATATTTTGAATGTTCAATTATTTGTTAAAATCTCGGTTTGTATAGTTAATTGATTTTAAGTAACTGATCTGATTATTTCGGTTGTTAGAATTGGCGGCGGAAAAAGTAGCCGCTAAAATCATTTTGTTTATATATATATATATTACCCTCTCCTAAAAATATGTGTCCACTTTTACATAACTCGTTATAAGCTGAATGGAGGGAGTAATTATTTCGCGTGTTTCTTGCAGTAATTCATATATAATGCGGGTAATCAATAATCCCAAAAAATTAAATCCATATGAGATTTGCCATATTTTTCAACAAGTCAAATATTTTACAAACAAATTTATGATATATATATCTATACTATAAGGTGCAATATTAAGAATATGCCAAGTCCACTAATTAATTTATAATGGATGTATAATATCCAGTGTTTGTAATAATATATTCTGTTTTGGGTTGTAATTTCCAAGTTCCAACCGAATATTTGGCTACTTTTGGTTTGGTTTTATTTTTCATAGTATATTTGTACACATGTTGCATTTTAAATGATAGAAAAGGATAATTCATTTCCATGTTATTCTGAGATGGATGGATCAGTTCAACAAAAAACTTTAGTTCGCTGCAACCATCAGAAGTTCAGAACTAGACGAAAAAAAAAAAAATCAATTCACTTTTGTTACTTGCTTCAAAAGAAATACTCATTCAAAATAGTATTTTTCTAATATTTTAGGTTTGTTTGTTTTTTTTTTTTTTTTTCTTTCTAAATAATGTAGACAAAGAATAAAAAAGTTAGCGATTTATTTAATGGTTATATTTGAAAACACGTGGGGCACGAAATCTTCTACCAAAAATTGACCTTTTTATTGCTACGTGGAATTAATAAAAGTATTGTCAAATTGTGTGAATAAGATGAAATTATGAGTTTAATTAATTACATTTACATGATCTTCAATTCATTGAATAAGTTTAAAATAAATTAATAAAATTAAATTGTGTGTTTATAATAATGTAAGACAAGAGACACATATGTCCGAAAAAACACACACCACATACACACGCAACGTGCATCAAATATTTAATTTAATGTACATTTTTGTCACACATTCAACAAACATTTTCGTGCATAAAAATTATAAAGATCTCCGAATAATTTAAAATTATATTACTATAGTATGATATAGTTTAAATAAATGAGCACGTAATGTTATAAAAGCTGGTAGCAAGTGGCTCATGTGAAGCACCATCATAGCAAGAATATAGTGATATTATTTTTTATATTTAATAAGACTACTTAACTAAAGATATATATCACATGTAGCCATATTTTTACACTTGGTGATGAATTTTACAATTAGGTGTAGGATCTTACTTTTCCATCTACTTATAAATGGCATCTAAATTAAATAGAGAGTACCAATTTTTTATCAACCTATAAATGAGCATTAATTTCACGTGAATTTATTTTTTAATAATTAAAGACAAAATAAGATAGATGGCCTTTGGTCTGCGGGCATATTTTTAAAGGAACCTGCACGCATTTTTTAATGAGGAGGAGTAATTAATAACAGTAAAAGTGGGCTTTTGACATTGGGCTTCGACTTGGCTTGGCTTGGCTGGTGCGCTAGGGTTAAAATACTACAGTGTATAATTTAGTATTCGGTGCGCGCCGACATTCTGTCTTCCAAAATCTCGCCGAGAAGAAATGGAAAACGAGAGAAGGGTTACACTTGTTCGGGTTCAAAATTTGGATGGAGAGACGTTCCGACTGGAGGCCGACTACCGGCTTGAGAGGGATGCCAACCTCGATGAGTTCTTCCTCACCTCTGCGACGGACTTGGCGACGGACGTCGACCATAGTAGAGCGTTGTGCCGGTTGGGCTGATCGTCCGCCCAACTTACGGCGAGGGCGGCATTCGTCGGATCAGAGGCATTCGCCGTTCAATAGGCAGAGTTCTTGACTGTTTTGACCTCCATATCGGCAGGTTGGCGGAGAACAGGGATGCCGGTGAAGTCCGACCTTCTCTGCCGCCGGTGCCGGTGCCGAGAGGCCGTCGCACTCCTCGTTTTCCGGTGCCCCCACCCAATTGATCGGTACGTAAACGCTTGGAATGAATTTGTATGGCCCTTCCCCTTTGTTATTGCTTCTACCATCTAATCTAATCTAATCTATCTGATTATGGTTGAATTTTATGTAAATTTCTCATCTGCCATTTGACTGTCCTTGTGTTATCATGCTAAAGATTGGTTTTGGTCAACTTGTCAATTATCTGTATTAATTTGGTTATGTTTGTGGTTGGAATTTAATTGGTATCAGTTATGATTAATAGTATCCTCCTAAATGAAGATCAATGAGTGGAGCTATGATTAAATTTACTTCTTGGAACATGATTGCAACATTTGGTTGCTTATTGTTGTTTTCAGATGTGGTAATTCATATATTAGATGCTGCTTGCCCATGTATCTCCTTTCGGCTGACTTGGCCTTGGTCTTATATATCTTTCTACATGCTTCAGTCATAAAATTTATGAACAACTTTCACTTTTACCATTCTGACTATGGTTGAATTTTATGTAAATTTCTCATCTGCCATTTGACTGTCTTTGTGTTTGGAATTTATAATTATAACTATGGGTTAATTTGGTGTAAATATACAAATACGAGAAGTGAGTTTTGATTTAATTATGCTACTTTAAGTTTAATTTTGTCATTTAATGTGTAGAGACGAGGAAGTGGTGGATCCGAAACCAACAAGTGATCAGGAGAAGTGAGTATGTGGCTGTGTAGCTGGAGGGAGTTTGTGCAATTTAGGAGGTTGTTGACTTTGGTTTCCGAACATCTTTTTTCAGTTCTGTGTCGGTGGATTTTGGATCAAAAAAACATGTTTATGTTGCTTCAGACTAGTCTGTTTCATATTTAACTACTTACTAGATTGTTGTGTGGCGTAAGGGATTCTGCTATTAGTTTCATGCTAATTAAGAGTAATTTGAGACTTTTAGGAATATAACCTCAGTTATTTATGAATTTATTGCTAATATTATGTTGGTGGCGTAAGGGATTCTGCTCTCCATTGTTTTATAATGCTTAGAATCTTAGTTCGGCCTTTGCTCGTCAGCTGTTTAGCTCGACGATATGCTTTATTTGATTTGTTATAAAGATGGGTAGTTTTAGGATTATGTAAGTGCTTTGTTGAATCATATTACTCTTTGCTGCATATTGACTTGCATTCTGCAGAAAATTCTGAACTGAAACCGATCAGGATTTAGATGATTCTGCCTTGGGTCGAAAAAACTTCTAGTATTGAGTTGTTCCTAGGTATTGGGAGAATGTTTTTTTTATATCTTCAGGATATTGAAGGCCACTCTTTGCGAATTTTATTTGGTTTTGTTTTGGCTTTCATCAGTTTCTTCCCCTTCTACTTTCAAATTGAAAAGAGAAGATTTTCTGATTTTATTCCACCCAGTTGTCCAACCTGTTGATTTCCTTTGCTTGGTTTTTTGCGTTTTATATTCTTGTTGCAGCTCTGACTCTGAGTAATCTCTTTGCACCTCAACCATTTGATCTTTAACTTTCTCGACTTCTATTTTGAGCCGTGTTGACTTCCTTGTTCCTTGTTTCTTGATGATGTGATACTCTCCTGATCCGATTTGTCCGTAGTTTCTGCATGACGATTGCAGCTCTTATTTTCAGCTGCTCTGAGAATATGACCTGTGTACCGTCACTTTACCTGTCGGTATTAATACAAGTTATTAGTGATTAAAGACCGGATTACTGTCATTTTATGATTTGTTTTGTGGATTTGAAGATTGGGGTGCAAATGTATGTGTAGTAGACTCGTAGTTTTTGGCTGCAATCAATAAAGTTTGCAAAAGTTAAGAGTTGAATATCTAATATGTCCTACTGGTTGAATCTAACTATGTGTTCATACATTTGCGTAGCACAATGGTTTGTAGCTGACTAGCTGACTGTTTTCATGAGAAGCCACAAACTTGCTAGGTCATGCTTTTGCTATGTGTTGTGTGTGTAAATCTTTGTTGCTCTACTATTTTCAAATATTTCTTGAACTTGGAATCTGAGACATAGCAAACCTGCACTGATAGGAGACGTGTTGAAACGCGATGCTTGAAGTAGAATAGATCGAAAACAGCCATCTTCATGCTGTTTCTGTATCCAATAATAGGAATAAAACATTATAAAGCTGTTACCATGTATGTTCTTTCTTCTCAAAACCTTTTGCTGCTGCTGCTATTGAAATGAATTTGGACTGACAAAAATCGAAAAATGCTGTACTAATCTTGGATATGCCTCGTTTTCTCTTTTTCTTGAAAGACCGAATATCAATTTGTGATCTATTAAACGACAACAATATCTCCAGTGTAGTAGTTCTCACGAAGAAGCTACTGCTTATGCTTACGAAATAATTCTCTCTCACTTTACCACGACACACATCTTTGAATTCTCCCCGTAACTTTTTCTGGTACACTAGGAACCTTCTCAGCGACTTGAGGATGGGCATTCTGCAGAAGAAAGGACACAATCTGGCACACATTCTGGCATTCTGATGAATTCTCTCCATTATTATTTTATTATTAATATAATTAAAGAATGGTCCTACCTCGATTCAACCGGTTCAACCAATTGAACTGTGACCCGAAGGCCTCGTCAGGTCGACCTCTGGTCCGGGTTTACAACATTGCGCTAAACAATCTCTTCTCAATTGACCTATTTTGTCAAAAGGTGGTCAAGCCATCCTTTTCGTCATGTTTTAACACTTGTTATTTTTTTTGTTTTCGAATCATTTTATTTTATTTATATATTTCAAAATTAGTTGCATTATTTAATCCGTACTATTATATGAAATTAATTTCACGAATAGATTGTTTAGGAGGGGCGGTGAAGTGGTGATTATGTGACTGAAATTCAGTGTAGATGGTAATGTGTATCTGCACTTGATTATGGCTAATGAAACTTGTTTTTATTATTTTTTTATATAGAACATTATCATTTTATTATTGGTTATGTACTAAATAGCCCACAGCCACTTCATTAACTGGCATTCAAACTATATATTTCAAAATAGATGAAATTGAAGGGTTCCTAATTTTTTTCAAATTTATTTCAAGGCTTTAAAGTTTACTTTCCAATTGGTTACACTCATTGAATGAATTTTATTACGGAGTAGCTCTTATCAAATAGTTATTCTCTAAGAATTATCCCATTGTTTATTTTTAACAATAAACTAATCTAGCTGCAAAGTTGATACACGCAAACACTTGTATTTGTAATCACGGTCCTTGACAAAAGCTAATATAAAATCTAATTATTAACAAATGTATAATATTTGTGAATTGTTAATCTCCCTTTTCCCAACGGATAGTTAATATGGTAATTACTAGTGAAAAATACTTTAATCAAGGATTGCTTTTCTTGTTAATTGCACTTATCGATTCTTTGCAAATAGTCATGCAGTGCAATCTAATAGTACTCCAGACGAGACGAGAGGTTATATTCGAACTAGACATGTTCACGGCACTAGTATAGCTACAAAATCCAACGTAGACAATCTCAATTTAATACCTTGCCCATAACATGAAAGCTGAGTGAGCTCCAACAGGAATGATATGAGGTCAGCTTTGGCATATCCACTTTAAAAATCAACCTCTCCTTCTTAGTACACTGTACACCTAAGCATCCTCGATAAAATTGTGTTAATAATTTATGTATAATGTAATAATGCGTGTGTATGTTTGCTAATTGCTTGTTTGGTAGGAGTGTTGAGATAAGCCAAAAAAAATTGTAGATGAATAGTGACAATTGAGATTAATTAGATTAGTATTAGTAATTTATCTCAAATGGACCAAATGCCTTGAAATTCGCTTTAATTGATTAGTATTAGTATTCACTAGTACGTATACCCACGCGATGCACGGCAACTATCATCAATAGAAATTGAAATTTAACACAAGTATAAATTTTAGCTTGGTTATGAAATTTACTACTATTATTATGTTCATAATATTTTGAAAATTTCAAGATCTAAACTTCTGAATAATTATTAAATAGGTTGTTCCTTAATTACAATCTTAGTTGCAACACAATATTTGTTTTTTCATGGCAAATCATTGATCAAACTAAAAAAAAGGAGTGCTATTTCAGCTATTTTATTTTGTATGAAACGGTGATATATGCATATATTCTAACTATCCTTGAACTTATTTATAAAGTTGTCAAAATTGAATTTGGCGATGAACACAAAATTTTGAAAAGTTTGAATTGTTATAATTGTTTTTGCCTTTTACTTGCTAGTAATTTGTCATTTAAAAAAAAAAAAAAGATTGTAAATTAATGTGCTGAGTGGTTAGTATGTTTTAGTGGCTGAGAATAACTACTACTATAAAAAATAATTATTACTTATATGTAAACTTTAATTATATTTAAATCTAGTAGTGTTGTGGGATAATTGAATTTAAGTATTCGATGAAGGGAACTAAATGTGATTAATGGATTTTTTGAAATATTAATTATAGAATAAAATATTTGTATTGTGTATATAATGCATCAATGCATGTCTCAGACTCTCGGTAACCGCCCACGTTGGTTGAGGTAGAAAATTTGAATATTTTGTTAAGTAATAGTATAATTTATTAGTGTAATAACTGTTTTTTTAAAAAATAACTTCCCATAATTAAAATGACTAATTTACCCTATTTTTGGTGGGAAAAACTAACTGCTTTTTTTGTTTTATTTTTATATATATATAGATTATTAATATTGTACTGTATTCAATTTATGGTAACTAAAATCATATACTAGAGTAATTGGTTTAAAAAAAATACCAGAGGTCCAGAGTAATTGTTTGTTAAAAAGAATAGTTGAAATAATTATTAAAGATTATTTAAGGTTGGTTTTGCAATAACGGCCCAAATAAAAAAAGCCCACAATCGCCATTCGTCTCTATATATAGTGCAATTTCTCTCTATCTCTCTCTCTTCGATTTGATTTCGAGCGATGGAGCGCATACGCAGATTTATATGGTGCTTTCTAGCTTCTCATCGATGAATTATTGATAGAATTGTACTCCATGTTTGTTGTTTTGAGGTTAGTTTGGTGATTGATTAGGGTTAATAATCAATCATATCGATATTTGTTTTGTCTGATATATTTGCCTGGTGAAAAAAATCAAAAACAAAAAGTTACCAAGAAGGTCGCTCTCTTACTACGAGGCCACCTGGAAGACCAAAGGCATCACCCCTGCTCAAATCAGGGTAATTAATTAACAAACTTTTTTTTTTTAATTGATTTGGTTTGGTATTATTTATCATCTACATACATCTAAATACCTTTCTCGTTCTCGTTCTCGTTCTCATTGCCATTGCCATTGCAGAACAAAATCGCAGGGGAGCCTTGGAAGAAGCTCAGAGACGAACTGAGTTCAATTGGACTTTCTTGTGCAGGACGCTTGGTTTGGTACGATAAGGAAGAGAAGGACGAAGATCCAGATCAGTTCGAGGAGGAGGAGGACGACGAAGATCCAGATCAGTTGGTGGAGGAGGGTGAGAAGGAAGGATGCAATGAAGGACGTTAGGTTGGTTGAAAATTGAAATGTGCAGCTTATTTAGAACTTCTCTAAAAATATTAGATCGAATCAAACATTGATTAATACAGTAATAATTAAATACCATTTGATTATATTGTATATGATCCAATTGATGGAACTGCTGCTTGAAAGCATTCCTTTTTCCACTAGATCTTCGAATTGGATGTGATAATTTAAATGCAACTAAATCATATAAATTGAGTTTAGAATGTTATACCTCAGATTTGTGCCGACGGAGTAATCTACAGGTCTAGATTACTGAGGTGTGATCCATTTCCTCGAAGTTCTTCGACTGTGTGGGCGTCTAGGAACTTTGGAACTAGGAACTCTCCCTCTGTGTAGTAGGCGCCGATTTCACTTCTCCAAAAACTTAGGTTTTTTAGAATCTTCTTCTCCTTATTTATAAGGAGAGAGTAGACGCCTATTTCCTTGTCCACTAAGTCACAGGCTTTAATTACTTAAAGCCCGGTTTAGTTAATAATTACTAGAACAAATTCTAATTAAATATAATTAGAGTTAATCCTAATTATTATAAGGAAAATAATATATATAATTATTAAATTAATTATCTAATTCCTTAATTAAGAATAAATCTCAATTAATTAGATATTAATTTATTCTATAATTATATAATTAACCAGAGTGCAATTATTGAGATCAGATGGACACCAGAAGAGGAAACTGGCGTCCCCTACTCTACAGTAGGTGCCACATTACTGGGCTCAAGCCCATAATGCCTCTTTTCAGTCCCAAACTGATATCCCTCAATAATACCTTAAATTCCTTTCCTGAAGAGCTCTTGGGCCACCCCAGGGATCTATGTACCAGACAGAGTTTAGTCTTACCTAATCAAATAACCATGATCAACCCAGAACATTTATTTCATTAGAGCTGTGATGCATTCCACTAAAGAATCACAACTGAATCACCGCTCTGTCCCAATTTGTAGATTGGGGTTGATACTTTATTTAGAGCTATCCCTGTGTTTAATGACTCCGATATCCATTAATTAATTAGAGCTCCTCTGACTGCTCATAATTAATTAATATCTTATTCTCCTCAAGTAGTACCCGTTCACCCCTTATTATTATACCTGAACTTAATTAGCATGCATGACTTGGTATAATAAACCTTGTGAACTCCCTGAGGGGATATCTCTCAACCTAATACGGACACGGTGTCTCGATATAACTAATTAGACATACTATGTGCCCTCATGTTACCCAAGATGCAAGTCATCAGGGATGCTGCGATAGACCATTAGCTATACAAGTCAAAGTAACAGTGAACAACACATATATCTCTAATAGCATATCGAGATTAAGATCATATCTCTAAATCCCGAGATCTCTAGTTCTTCACCTATTGCTAGGGTCGGTATCAGAAGAACCTTATCTCACTCGATCCTGTCAATACGTTCCACCGTACCAAAATAACTAGTGACTGAGACCCGCCACTACCGTTATGTTGCAGTCTAAACCGATAGTTTTCCCAAGCTATCTTGACTGTGACACTGTTTATATCTCATAATTATTATCGAACGCTGCGTGATCTCCCTGACACCCGAGCCGTCCACGTGTTCTAAAACATGAGATATAGGGCTTATTCTTATTAATATATTAATTCAGATAGGTGATTGTTACCAGTAGAATACATGTCGTATATACTAAAACACGTTTTCGCTTTAGCTATACACAACAACCCCAACAATCTCCCACTTATACTAAAGTAAAAAACTTTTAGTATACCCATGTATCTATCGGAAACTATATGGCATCACTGTATGTCACATCTTCTCCCACTTATACTGAAAGATTTTACCGTGGGAGGATCACTGAGACAATGCCCACCACGTGCTTCCGAGGTGCCGGCATACTCAATTTAGTGAATGAACCGCCATATTAACATTCCTGCTTTAATGTTCCTTCATACACGCAATATCGCCTTATGGTTACATAAACCAATCGGTACTCCTATGTGTTTTCCCAGTTTGACAAATCCGTAAATCTTGCTTCTGCACTTGAAAACTCAATGTGAGATTTCTTGCAAGATAGGATTACTACTATATCACAAAGTAAAGTTTCCAACCATACAGCTGCTTTAGTAGCTCCCACTACAATTTTAGCTTATCATGAAAGAACTCTCATAAACATTTTACTGTCCCGAGATTCTCCAAGGTATGGTTCTCCTTTCTAAGTGAACACATAGATTTAAGGTCGATTACCTCATTTACCAACATACTCCCCTATTATCCGTGTTCATTAATGAACTATATTTGTTACCTTGCACGCAGCAATAGCAAATATCTGACACTTTTTCGATATAATTTATATCGATAACCTAGTCAGAACAGTAACCTACGTAGAATACTTGAATCATGTATACAATCCTTATGGATATACCCTATGTTATTCAAATTCTGCGTCTTAAACTGTCCGGATAACCACCACCATTATGTCTGATAATACTTTCACAATGTTGCCAAAGTTAGTGATATTATCACATAATGTACAAGAAAATCACGCCTTTCATCTTTATTACCATGAGAACTGTAACTTTTATTGACATGTTCCATAAAACTTGATTTTATGCATGTCATTCCATAAATGCTCCCATTATTCGAATTTCTGCAAGAGTTATCAAGCATTCGGAATAATGTGCTTAATTGATACATATTTGTTCCAACATAACCGTTATATCCGAATATCACCAGCCAAAAGCCACTGGCTTTAGAGATATATTGGATTGTAACTTATGAGGCACAAAAAGTGTTAATATGAAATATAGAAATTCTATTTTCTATATTTTCCATATCAACCTTGTTTTTCCATTGTCATTGCCCTTTTTCATCATGAATCTAAATCCAACAATGAACCTTGCAAATTAACATGAATCGTATCAATTACTTTAACCTTCTCATTTAAACTTTCACGTTTACGTGGTCGTTTCTTTCCTCATGTACATTTTTCAAGAAACCTAATTTCTTGATGTATATGAAAACGATTTAGTGTTCTCTTTAAAAAAAAACACTCCCACTGCAATAAAGATGACCTTGTGCAGAATACTTGTGACTATTCATTCTTGTACTTCTTGGCTTATTGAAAATTCCTTGAATGATCCTATCACTTTTGAACATTCGTTCAAGAACGATCTTTTTCATCATCTTATCCTTTTAATCTTTTATTGAAACTTTTACTAATCCAACTTATCACCAATCTTTAATTCAACTAACTTGCATTACGATACATGCAAATATCCCTTATATCCAACTTGAGCTTAAAATCGGCCACCTATGCCAATTTATACTCAAATTGTAAGGTAGAATTATAGATACTTGACATAGTTTAGTAATGTTTCAAATAAAGATGAGGAAAGAGGTGAGAAACAAAGAAACAATTACATTTATCTAATCACATTTGAGATATTCCATGTTTCTAGATAATTACTTCAACACATGAATGAAAAACATTTAACAACCAGTGTTAAAATTAACACAAATGTTAAAACCGAAATCATCCATAAACCAATTCAAAACAAATGTACCGCCATCCATGGTAAAACCAAATGTATCGAAAAACAATAGAGTAATATATCATTCCAAACATCTATCTCAAAACCAAAAGATAAAACAAAGAAAATAGAAGTCTTCGAGCAATCAGCAACCGCATCAACCATCAATGCTTGCTGACACCAGAACTCGAAGCCGCCTCATCATCCTTTGTGGCATCGCCTACAAAGAAACACATGTAACAAAGCATAATTAGTATCCACCAATTTAATCCGTCCAATAAAGGACTAAACCAATGCTAATATGTTTTACCATGTTACATTTAGAGACATACCTTCATCCATCTTTTGTTTCTTATTCCGCCTTACATAAACCTTCTTGGCTGGAAGTTTATGTTCGCATGCTAACTGAACCTTGGCTCTGGTTGCATCAACAAAATCAAGAAACCTTCTATACATTTGTGACTGAACATAGTCACTAATGGTATATTCATTTTCATCCCAGGTTGATGAGTATCTCATAACCTTTTCTTCATTAGGAGGTTTCCCTTGATCGAGTCGATTTTCCCTTCTTGCTTCCCGAATTAAGTTGATCCTGACTTCATCAAGTTTGAGTAATTCTTCGCATAAAGCAAAGACATCCTCATGATGAACTTCACTAACAACTTCTTCCCTTAACGCCAAAAACCAATCAGGGAAAGTAGAAAGCAAGATTTCACACCTCGTTCTTCCCGCCATCTTTCCTCCATTTAGGAGGTATACGATGGAGAAATATGTGAACAACTTGAGGTACCGTTTCATATCGAAATAATCCACAAACCTCATTAACTCCATTTCTTTTCTTGCCAAGGTTCTTAGTAGCTTCTCACGGAAATCATTAGGAATTTCATCAGGGGAATTTAGCAAACGATTTATTTTATTGCGTATTGAGGACAAAGACATATCTGAAACCAAATAACACAAGTTGACAGTTAACAACTCATTTAATAAGAATAATTTATGTTATCAATGTTATAACCCTTTGACAAAATAACATTGAACCAACAAACGAGTAGCCCAAAAATTTTATACTTGAGTCACGTAGGGCAACCAGGCAAGCATGAAATTTTCGACCATGACTCATAGAGTCAGTTTATTTCTCTTATCATCACATGGACCCTTGTGAACTAAAGAAATAATAACCCGTACCTTAACCGGACCCTACTATTTTGAGAAGTGACCTCGTAGGGAGGATTCATCAATTAGTAGCTAAGCTTTAACCATATTATTCACCTAATCGAGTTTATCTACAAGATAACACAGAAAACGAGAACTGTGCCGGTATTGTAGACGCTCTCTTAGATTATCTCACTTAAAATTTCCACTAAGGACCGAGTTAGAGCCTGTACGTGCAAGCCACGTAGGGTGGACGTTTACTCGTACAACTCCCACTCTCCTAAAGAATATTCTAAGTTATTGAGAAATTTTACCGACGAATATACGGGCAAGGTGGTCGAAATCGTGCAGGCCACGTAGGGTGGACTGTCTATACGATCCTAATCATTGACTTCGTCTAAAACCAAATATGGAGGCTGGAATCAACTGCATCTCCACTTGATTCCCTGTGAACTCGATTGGAAGCAACATCTCTCATCTTGTAATACCATAGACAATATGGTGCTTCCGAGTTTTGAGACTGAAATTCCTTAGAGCATAATCTATGCTCCCTGCGGTAAAGCCTTGATACTTCTGTATATTAAGACTTTTCTTCATGATCTTATCGATCTGGCTTTGTGAAATCATTATCCGGCTTGAATAGCCAGTTCGATTTTCACTCTCTTGATGATGAACCTCCTGTTCAGTCTGATTCTGAATCGGTTGATCCATCTCCTTCACTACTAAGGACTTCTTCCTATTCGTAAATACTTTCGTCTGAATGTATATCCTCAAACGAATAGACTTGTACGAGATCTTGAAAATAGATCGCATCTTCGATATCTGGAGTTGACTCAAACCTCCTCATCTCCTTATTTTCAGGGCAATTTGTGGAAATATGCCCTGCTGCACCGCATGTCCAGCAGTTGCAGTCCTTGAAACTTTCGTTAGCTCTAGTATGAGCCTTTTGGAAAGTTTTCTTTGCTGGTGTTCTTCCCTGAGGTCTGCTTGAACTAGCACCTCTAGATTGAAACCTGCTTCTTGATGGACCGCTTCGTTGTCCATATTTGTATAATCTAGCTTTCTGTCTAGACCACATCGTTCTTGGCTTCCAAGATCCTTTCTTGGATCTTCTATCTTTAGAATAGTGTTGATACCTATTCTTCCTGCTCCTTTTGTAGCTCGCAGGATCTTCTCCAATGACCGTTGGGAGATCATTATCTTCACAATTAAGGGGGGCCGCCTTGTTGATCCTCCTTAATTTCTTGATGTTCTTTTGTGTTGTGGCTTTCTGGCACCATTCTGCAAGCTTGTGGTGCACGAAAGACATTCTCTTTCCTGTGCCATCGTGATTTCCAGGAACATAATCATGGATGAACATCTCTCTCCATGGGTTAGGAAATTTTAGAAAGAAAATTTCCTTGGCAAAGTTGTCATCAGTCTTAGATTGATGCTGATAAACTATGAAGAGCTGAAGAAACTTATTGAGTGACTCTTGATCCAAGACTGCAAGTCTTAGATTAAGAAGAGCCATTCTGTATTTCTTCCTTTTCTCTTCATCATAAGTTCCAAAATAACCAACTCTCAAAAAATGATTCTTTAGGAGATTAGCCATATTTTGAACTTTCTCTGAAAAGTGCTCACATTCGAAGCACTTATTTCTGACCTCTGCGGTTAGGCCATCTTCCCACGCAAGCTTAACAGCTCCCGCAAGACTCATTTCGAGGAATTTTTCAAATCCCTCTTTACTCATATCGAGAGTAGATCCTGCTACCCTCATTGCTGCAGCCTATTCCTCAAAGACTTTCTCCCTATCTTTGAAATTGATTTCATCAATATTGAGAGTAACTTCATAGGGATGGATGGGCTCCAAGGTTGATTTTGCAGACGAAGTGTCTTTCACTTTTGTCCTCCGTTTGTAATTAACTCTGAACTGATCTTTAGCTATACCCTCAGTTCTTTGATGGAAAGAATATCCCGCATCAAAGTCATGAGGATTCCTTGTAGGTTGTGCATTGCCTCCTGATGACCCGTCTTCTTCTTTGGCCATCTTGAGATCCACCACCTTCATGTTAGCAAAAGATTCTGCTAACTCTTGTAGATCTTCTAGCCCGATCCTTTCGAGGTCGTTCATATTTTTCACCTCGAATCGTAATAAGATCTAGTCTTGGATCGCGTTTATCAACCTTTTCAACTGGTAAGCGGGTATCTTTTTGGTTCGTCTGAAAAGAAACCCTTCTTGACTCGGCTGGAACATGGCTGTGCTTCCAGCTTCTCCACTCATTTTTGAATATCCTTTACGATGTCGAGTATGACATCTTGTTTGTTGGATATTTTGTCCACCTTTTGAGGTACTCCATACAGGCTGTTGCCGTAGTTTTGCATCGTCTTCTGGATTTCCCTTAAATCCATAGAGATTTTGGATGGATCCGGAAAAATCTCTATGAAATCAGGACCTATCTTCTGTCCCGCAAGATCCATCAATGGTGATCTCGATGGGCTATTCTCCTAAGACGTCTCAGCTTCCCCTCAAGATAAGCGTTTATCATGAGGCAGTCTAAGAAGTGCTTGAATTCCATGGTTCGTTCATGGATTTCTCCCGGACTCAGGTTATCTCGAACCGCCTGTTCGAGACGTTCTCGTCTATCTCGCATTCTAGCAAGATCTCGTTCTTTGTTTCCCTCCAAAATTAGGAGGTAGAAACTATAACACTCGCAACTCAGACAATAGTCTGGTTCCATTTTAACTTGAAGTCTCCCCTGTTAGGTAAATAAGCATTATATAATAAATAAATATAATTCCCAAATAAACCTAAGGCTCTGATACCATTTTAGAAGCGCGGGACCATATCGCCAAAACATGGGATTTTAATCCTCTTTTAAATAATAGGATAACAAATAAAGCTTGAAAATTAAAGAATTACTTGTCAATAGAAATTCCTTAGTGTGCTCTTAGCAATTCATTAAGGGTATGATTGTCTTTTCATTGAGTTTTGGGTATAAAACTTATAGTTTTAAAGTGTAGGGTATAAAACTACTATACTATTTTGTTTTAGGTATTTATAACCATTCACACTTAATATTTCACAGTTGAAATTGAAATAACCTACTAATATTACATAATTGAAATTGAAAGAACACACTAATATTACGTAGTTAAAATTGAAAACACACTACTATTACATTATTGAAATTGAAATAACACACCACTATTACATTACTGAAATTGAAATAACACACTACTATTACATTACTGAAATTGAAATAACACACTAATATTACAAAGATTACTCGCACATCAACACACTAACTTAAATGCATCAACAAATTACTGTCCCTTGCCAAATAAAGAAGTTATGAGTTGATATTTCAATTCCTCCTCTGCTTGGGTTAACTGCGGTTTGTTGATTAGTAAAAACAACAACATTTGATTCATTTTAACACTATTCCTTTCCATCTTTTCACGCTCCACATCCAGTCTCTTTAGATTTGTTTCATTTTCGAGTTCTCTAATTAGTGCTAATTTTAAAATCAAAGCAGCAATTTCAAAAGATGGTGATGCCATACCTTTTCCTTTCATTTTTGCCTTATCTCTGCCTGTAGGTCGAGAAATAGTTGAACATCCTGAACCTGGAGTATCGGGATCATTAGGAATTGCATAGTCCCCATCTTCAGATGTTCTTGATCTTTTAGAACTACCACCACTTTCTTCATTACTTTCGTCAACGTGTTCAGAACGAACATGTTTTTCACCAAATTCTTGAAATGCGACATCCCATTTTGGGTGCTTGCACATAATTTTGTTAAAAACAGCTAAATCATTAAACTTATTACCTTGACTCCAGATCTGTTTGGCTCATTCCACTCCTGCTTTCCACGGATCGCTTCCCTGCAAGCTGCAGCCCACTTACTTCCATTTTCAGAAAGTCTTTTCCAATGGCCTTTCATTTGACCCTGGTTTCTCTCCCCTATTTCTTCATTGTTTTCTGCTTGAGCTGTGTCATATAGTTTCTCTATTTTGTTCCACATTGCTAAACCCTTTTGATTTTTCCCATGAGCTTTATTTTCACTGACAAAATACCAAGCTGACATTAGAGCTTCATCTTTGCTCACACGCCAAGAAGTTTTTCGAATATATATATATATATATATATATATATATATATATATATATATATATATATATATATATATATATATATATATATATATATTTTTGGTTCAACTTCATCGGATGCAGCAATGTCATCTTGATTCGGCAAAAACTCAATATTCTGATAATATGGAGAGTTTTGTAGAGGTTGAGAATTTGGACAGTTTGGGAGTTAACAAAAGGCTAGGAGTATGGATAATGTTGAGAATTTGGATAATTTTGAGGATATGGATAATCTTGAGAGTTTGGATAATTTTGGGAATTTGAAAATTCTTGAGGGTTTGGTACATTTTGGGAGTTTGGATAATTTTGGGTGT
The DNA here is from genome assembly GCA_001642375.2 of Mentha longifolia. Taxonomy (NCBI): domain Eukaryota; kingdom Viridiplantae; phylum Streptophyta; class Magnoliopsida; order Lamiales; family Lamiaceae; genus Mentha; species Mentha longifolia. Next base: position 34,507,556 of record CM038115.1, read on the forward strand.
GAGGAACATTTTGAGAGTTTAAGAAATTATTTGGGTCATTTGGATTCATATTTACAAGAATTGTAAATTATAATTTCCAAATAAACAACCAAGTAATAGAAAAAAGATGAGAAAATAGATTATTTTTTTTTGTGCTTGAAACTATACAATATTGGTCTCTATTTATAGAGAATTTTAAAACTAAAATTATGGTATAATTTTTATTTTTTTAATACATATTTATCTACAATATTATGATGATAAAATTTATCTAAACAAAATCTTCCGGACCAATAAAAAAACGACACTTGGCATTATGGGAATGGATACAAGAAGTCATGACTTAAGTCGCCACAACAACTTGGTCGTGAGAGAATGTCCATTTTTCATTTTTTTTTTAAATTATCACTTTTGTCTTTTTCCTTACGACCTCCCACATAGTCATGGATGGGAGTAGTCTTAGTACTTGAGTGAAATGCACTTAAAACAGAAGGTGAGAGTTGTATTCTCAAACAATTACTAGTTTCTATCCCGTCGAAATTCAACAGTATCATTTTATTGTATATTTATTAAGATGATAATATTATGATAATTTGTTAAAAAAATATGTTATAAAGTCAGATTAATTTTTATTAGAAAAATATTTTAATATGTTGTATTACAGTATTTATCAAGTAGTTATACTCTGCTTATAACTAATAAAATTGAAAATAGCATGACACTCTGCCCGATCAATGAAAATTTTGAAATTATTCTCATTTTATGTCTAATTTATTGTGAAGTGTATTAAATTTGAAAATATACACTTTTGTTACAAAAATTTGACAATTATAGCTATCAATACTTTCAAAATTTTATTGGCTGACGGGCCATCTCAAAATCAATTTTAATATCCATCTTATATAGTCATTATGTCCCACTTAAATAGTCCACCTTGCCTTATTGGTTTGTCCCATATAATAGTTCACTTTTCTAAAATGGTAAAAGTCTATCTCACAAATAATATTATTTTAAATTTTTTTATCTTTACTTATATTGGTCTTTGTGCCAAAAGCAATATGGACAATATAGGTAGGACGAAGAGAATATATATACATACATACATACATACATACATACATACATACATATATTTATTTATTTTTACATAGAACTTCATGTGCCACTACTTTTCACTTCCCTCTCCAAAATAGTGATGCTTAGTTTGGAGTTTTATTACAGCATCAAATTGCAAAAAAAATTGTATATGATGTGCACATAATTGACTAAAAAGTATAAAAAAATTATTTAGATTTTAGTTAATTATTTTTAGTGGATACAATTAGAAAGAACACATAACTAATACTTCCTCCGTCCCGTCTAAATGGCATAATTTCTTGAATATATATGACTATAAAATAAAAAATAAGGCTATTTCGGCGGGACAGATGGAGTATTATAATATTATATTGCTACAAAGATTATTAGTAGAATACTATAACTTTGAATTGGCCCTAACACTATTTCGATTTTGAGGATATAAAATCCATTTGACGTGGCTCATTGGCCAATAAATTTTGAAACCTCCCGTGAAGGTCAACTTCTTGGTCATTGCAAAGAACTCCAACTCTTTTTGTTCAAGAGTTGTTGCAAGCCGATTGTTATCCTTGCGGTATTGAATCAAAACTTTTTGCATTGATTCATGGTTCTCGAGTAACTTTAAATGGTCTTCGAGAAGCTCAATTCCAATGCGCGAGGAATCTTATTCCTCACATTGTTCATGTGGCGTGTTGGTAAGTAGAAGAGAGAGTTGAGTAAGTGTTACCTCTTCCGCTTCATCATCACTCATGGCCATATAGCCCATGTCGACGCCTTACTATGCTTAACCTATTAAAATCGAAAACAGCATGAAGGGAAAATTTTGAAATGATTATCATTTTATGTCTAATTTATTGTGAAGTGTCTTATTTTAAAAATATATACTTTTGTTATAAAAATTTGACAATTATAGCTATCGATACATATTACAGTAAAAGAATTTCAAAAATTTATTAGCTTATGGGCCACCTCAAAATCAATTTTTTGTATATATTTGTTCATTATTTTTTTTATCACGCTGCAAGTGCCCAGGTATAATAGTATAGAAACAAGGTCGAATCCACAGAGACTGAGTTATCCTAGTGATTATCTAACCTATAAACTCGACTCTATTTAGACTAACGAAATCAATGATTTGTTGATTAATTCTAAAGAAAACAAACTAGATAAAAACGTAAATAAAATCACAACCAAAGCTCACAAATTCAAACTCCAATAAAAAAAACAAATAGTCGACGAAGTGCAGCTCAGTTGGTAAGACGCTTCCCCTCCAACCAAGAGGTCGGGGGTTCGAGACACCTCGGGTGTGTGTGTGTGAGTGTGTGTTATTTGCCTGATAAAATAAATAAATAAATAAATAAATAAATAAATAAATATTCTAGGGTTCGATTTCGATGAAAATTTAACACTCGACTCCTATTTATCTAATCACACTTTATTCTCTTCTGAAGCAATCACTTAATTAGCCTAATCAACATTTTGGGTGCAATTAAACCTTAAGTTAACATGCAATTGAAATTATCTCTAAGTAACAATTAAACATGCAACTTGCAAAAGAACCAAAGATCAAATACTCCAACGTTAAGTTCAAACCTTTTGGGCGTTGATTCCTAACATGTCCTATGTTCCCTTGTTCTAATTCTAATTCTCCCCTCTCGGATCTAGAATTAAAACCAACGAATAATAAAAAGGTGATCGATCAATTTATTATCAATAATCACAAGAACATAAGAAGAAGAGGAATACAAATATAATTAAATAAATATGAGTCAAGATCACAAATTGTTCATCTACTTTCTACCCTAGAATAACAGAACTTAGCCACGCATAATCATGGCATAACAATCTCTAAAGTAAAACATAAAACAATGAAAACCGTAGGAAGTTTGTTGCTCTTGCTTGAAACCCTTGCTCTTGTTCTCCTCCAAAAAGTGGTAAAAAGTCCTCTAATTCGTTCTAATGGTTTGGATATATATAGGAGAAGAAGTTTTGGTGTTGGAATGGGCTTAAGTATCAAAAAGCCCATAAAAATCCGAGAAAAATCGCGAAGCAGCGCTGGCGCGCCTAGGTGGCACCCAGGTGGCGCCCTGTCGCTCAAAACTTCACACTCCTTCTGTCTCGGTGGCGCCCAGGTGGCGCCCACCCACTCTTTATTTTTCAACTTTTTTTTCTTCGATGGAATCCGACTTCAACTCGATCTCATCATTCCGTCATCCAATTCTTGCAACATTCTCTTCACTTTTCTCCCAATTGGATGTTCTTCATACTCCAACTTTCAAATCCACAAATTTTGCCCATTTTACCTTCAAAAACACCAACTTTGGATAAGTTTCCAACTTATCAAGAATACATGAAAATCACTAGGAAACATATTCTTTAAACATGTTTTTCACACCAAATTAACACCTAATAGTGTTATAAAATCATAGAAAAACCATGTTTATCAACCCCCCAAACTTGAACGATTGTTTGACCTCAAACAAAATAGAGAAATGAATCCAATAAACATGGTTTTGAGCAAAGCTCATGATGATTTATGCCTCATAAATTTTTCAAAAATTCAAACAAGCATCAAGCCACTATCAACATCTCACACACTTCAACTTCCAAATATAGCCTCTTAAATTCAAATCCTCATAAAGGGGAAGTATTTAAATGACTCACAACGCTCAAGTGTATAATTGAGACAAGTTTTACTCAATTCAAGCAATTCAGTGTCCTACCATAGACTTGCATATCGTCTATCTTCCCCATCGTACAAACATGTGCTTCTAGACAAAGATTAAAAATGATTTTTCTTTTGGTTGTAATGTTGGCTCTTTGGTAAGGTAGGGAACATTTAGGCCAAGTGACTAAATCTCTTCACAACATTTCCTTCTCCTCATTATCACCCTCATATCCACCCAACCTTTTTCTTTTCCACTCTAACCAAAAACACCAAAAATGCTCACTATAACTCATATCTCATTTATGATCTCTCTTCTTTTCTTTTCTTTTTTTTAAGAGAGCTTATATGAGACCATATTTTTTTATTTTCATTGACAACTTCTAGTGACAAACAAAACTTATTCTTCTCCTCTTTTATTTTCTAACCCTCCTTATTCTCTTGAGATCGTAATTTCATCTTAACCCAAGGCTAACAAAGAAATTGGCTAATAAGGCTCAAAAGGGCTGGCAAGGATAAAAGATTTTTTAGGACAAAACAAATGGGATAGAAATGGCTAAGAAAGGACGGCCTTAAATCATCTCTTTGTCTTATAGCACACTATACAACCTCAAAGCATAAACCAATTCAAGTTCTAGAGAACAACAAAATATGCAAGAATAATCACAGTCAAGAACAAATAAGACTGTATTAATATGACACTCAAGGCTCAAATCTCGCAAAGGGCTTATTTTTTTATTCAAATCATAAAGGCTATAATTCAAAAATTATCAAAGCATGATCAACCATTTCAAATAACTCAACACTCATCTTTTCACATCATATCACAAGAAATCATCATAGGCATCATCATGAGTTCACCTATACCATATCTATTTTCTCATATTCTCTACATGTCAAGCACAAACTTCACACAAACTGAGCAACAAAAATGAGAACAACAACTTCCACATTTAAAACTAAACTACCAAATACGAGAAATCAAAGAAATAAAAGATAAAACCACAATGAACACTCTTCTCCATCCCCCCAAACTTATTCAACACAAGGAAGGATAAGTTTGAAAGTAGAAGAGAGTGAAATTGGGTAGAACACACCCGGAATCATGGTGGTGGTGGAAAACGCGCTCTCCATTCGCGCGTGGCCTTGTCATGCTCATCCATCTCCCTCCGGAACTTCGATAGTTGCTCCAATGTAGCCTTATGGTGCTCATTCATGCTAGTCATTGTCGCCACATGGTGCGCATTCATCTGCGCAATCAACCGCTCCTCCATTGCACCAAAATCGAAAGACTGAGTGGAACTAGAACCCACTCGGGCAGTATGTCCTACGATTGCCATTACCTCCTCCTCATCATCATCTCCCTCATCAGTCACTCGGCGCTTCGGTTGCCTTGGGATAATGGTCATAAATTGCATGTGAGCCGGAGAATCCATCAACCAATTATCCCGATTCTCTAAAGGTAGAACAATAGTTAACTCTGGGCGAGGTAAAGGAAATAGGCAATCGGGTTTCAACGTCCACTGTAGAGGATTTCCCGCATGGAGCATTAAATTATTTTCCAACATAATCCAATCCACCAACACTGATCCTGTCACACGATACCTAGCCACTAGCGGTATGTGAAGTGCAGTAGCTATAGGAGTTATGAGACCTCCAATACAGATAAGGCCACTCGTGAGTTCGCACTGCCTTATAAACTGATCCGCAAGATAACGTGCGACATCCATATGCTCGCCATAGATCATGCTATGTAAAACTAAAAGCTCATCACCCCTCACATTACCGACATGAACTCGTGCTAAGAAATTGTACTAGAAAACTTGCTGCAAGTATCGGAAGACCGGGTTGCATATAGCCGAAGTCTTCGATCGACCACTGTCATAATGAGTTGAATGCTCATACTCCGTCTTAACTAGCAAACGCCACATCGCAGTAGGAGAGAAATGAGGAGGGTTATAATACCCATTGGTGAAGCACTCAAGTATCTCGTTCAGTCTCTCCATAGATAGTGAATGCTCCTCGTTCCCCAAACGGAAACGAATCCGAGATATGACATTGTTGTTATCCTTCTCATACTCGAAGGTGCTTAAGAACTCCAAGGTGATATTTACATAAGTAAGCCACTGCACTTTTAATATGTTAAGCATACCCCCACGAGTGGCTAGATGGTCAACATCGGCCTGGATTCCCAGCTGTTGAGTGGTTTTATCACATATGTAACATGTAGGGCGGATCTTCAAATGGCATAAAGCATCCCGCCTCTTCTTGACAGTAGCACTATTGGGCAGAACAATCGCATAATGACGAGGATCGGTGTCCGCATACTTCTCCTCAGCCCGTGAAGAACGAGATGATGAAGCTTTTGATTTGGGTGCCATAGGTACCTAGAAAAATAAGCAAATTAACCCCCCATTCTATACAGAAACTCGAAAATAAAAATATTAAGAACATACTCGAAAAGAACAGAAGCTTCAAAAAGAACTTGCATGATCTCATAAGTGCATAGCATGCTCAATATATTTTTATTCTCTACCCAAATTTAATAATCCGCCACAACGACACCACAACAAAGACTATACCATTAGTTACAGTCATTCAGGCATTTATACGAACACTTTCAGAGCACAAGTCAAAGATGACAACTCATGGCAAAATGTATATGCAATTCTCGCCTAGTGACAAGGCCCAAATTAATTCAAGCACAATTCATCAATAATAGCAATTCAAGGAAGAATACGTCCCAAACATAGAGAAGAAAATTGCACAATTCAAAACCCAAGTGCTACGTGCTTTTCCTTCAACATGAATTCATGAATATGAATACATAGTCGACTCCAAATGTCACCCCAAAAATAATCGAAAATTAAGAAGGGAAGAATCATACCTTGAATACTTGGATGGGATGAACTCGAAGAAGAAAATATTTGAAGAAAGAGGAGGGAGGGGCTGCGTGCGGTGTGTGTTGTGGGGAGAAGGGGTGATTTTTTTTTAAAAATAAAAGTGTTTAAAGCACTTACCTGATGGGTCGCCGAACCGGGTCGGGCTCGGGTGCGGGTCGGCGCTGCCACGCCTATGTGGCGCCCAGGTGGCGCCCCATCCCCCAAACTTGAGACACCTTCTGTCCCGGTGGCGCCCCGGTAGCGCCTGGGTGGCGCCCAACCCTTCGTTTTTGGACCTCCTGCTGTGACGGTGGTGCCTTTGTGGCGCCCATATGGCGCCTCATTGGATGAATTTATTTTTTTATATTTTTTATATATAAACAATGAGACTTTGAAAAACTAAAAAAAAATTACGATGGGTTGCCTCCCACCAAGCGCTTCATTTAACGTCTAGAGCTAGACGACACGAACTCTTCGTCATGGATACGCGAATGTAACAACACTCGCCTCCTCCTTCTAGTCGGAATGGAAATACGACTTGATACGTTGACCATTCACCTTGAACAAAGATCCATCCTTAGCTTGTAACTCCACTACACCACTTGGAAAAACTTGAGTGATAGAAAACGGGCCCGACCACTTAGATTTCAATTTTCCCGGAAAAAGTGATAACCGAGAATTGAATAAAAGCACTTCATCTCCGGGAGCAAAATCACGCTTTTGAATCCTCTTGTCGTGAAATCTTTTCCTCCTCTCTTTATAGAGCCTCGAATTTTCAAAAGCTTGCATCCGAAATTCATCTAACTCATTAAGAGCTAGAACTCGAGTTTGGCCCGCCGTCTTAAAGTCAAAATTCAACTTTTTAACGGCCCAAAATGCTTTATGCTCAAATTCCACCGGAAGATGGCATGACTTTCCAAACACCAACTAATATGGAGACATCCCGAGTGGTGTTTTGTACGCCGTTCGATACGCCCAAAGTGCATCATCTAACAAAATGGCCCAATCCTTTCTACTACCATTAACAGTTTTCTCCAAGACTTGCTTAATCTCACGATTTGCAAGCTCCGTCTGTCCATTGGCTTGTGGATGATATGGAGTAGTCACATGATGCTTCACTCCCAATCTCTTCAACAATGCTTCCACCCACTTATTGCAAAAGTGGGTACCTCCATCACTAATCAATGCTCGAGGAGTTCCATACCGAGTGACGATATGCTTTTGTAGAAATTTCAGCACCATCTTATAATCATTAGTAACTGTAGGAATCGCCTCCACCCAACGAGAAATGTACTCCATAGCTAAAAGAATGTACTGGAATCCAACAGACTTAGGGAAAGGACCCATGAAGTCTATCCCCCAAACATCAAAGAGCTCGACTTCAACAATGCTCGTCAACGGTATCTCATGTCTCTTCGATATTCCCCTGGTTCGTTGGCATCTGTCGCATTTACGAGTGAACTCATAGCAATCTTTGTAAATGGTCGGCCAGTAGAATCCACATTGTAGCACCTTCATTGCAGTTCTATTCGCCCCAAAATGTCCTCCACTAAGTGATGAATGACATTGGCGAATTATTGGCTCCCACTCCTCTTCCGGCACACACCTTTGAGTAACCATATCTGCACATCTCCGGTATAAAAAGGGTTCTTGCCAATAGTAAAATTTGATATCATGGAAAAACTTATTCCGCATGTGATCGCTCACTTCCGGAGGTGGCTTTTTTCCGGCATCGAGGTAATTCACTATGTCTGCGTACCACGCCACCTTAGCTTTTGCCACAAATAGCTGCTCATCAGGGAATGTCTCCTTGATCGGGACTAGAATCTCTTCACCTTCCACTAGTTGCTCCAAACGAGACAGATGATCAGCCACGATGTTTTCACATCCTTTTCAATCTCTTATCTCTATATCGAACTCTTGAAGCGAAAGAATCCACCTAATGAGCCTTGGCTTTGCATCCTTTTTCTTGAACAAGTAGCGAATAGCTGCATGATCAGTATGAACAATTGTTTTAGTACCAATTAAATAAGCACGAAACTTATCAAAAACAAAAACAACAGCTAAAAGCTCTTTTTCAGTGGTGGTATAGTTTGCTTGAGCTTTGTCAAGTGTTCTACTAGCATAGTAGATCACTCAAAATATCTTCTCTCTTTTCTGGCCAAAGCAACTCCAACGGCTGTGTCGCTGGCATCACACATCAACTCAAATGGCTCCGCCCAATCCAGTGTGATCAAAATGGGAGCGCTAACCAATGCCTTTTTAAGAATTTCAAAAGCTTGTTAACAAGCTTCATCAAACTTAAAAGGCACTTCCTTCTCGAGAAGTCTGCTCAACGGCTTTGCAATTTTAGAGAAGTCTTTGATAAAACGCCGATAAAATCCTGCATGGCCTAGGAAACTGCGTATGGACTTCTCGTTAGATGGTGGTGGAAGTTTCTCAATTGCCACGATCTTCGCTCTATCAACTTCCAAACCTGCAGAAGAGACCTTATGGCCCAAAACAATACCATCTCGTACCATAAAATGACACTTTTCCCAATTCAAGACCAAGTTAGTATCTTCAGATCTTTGCAAAACAAGAGCAAGATTATTCAAACAATGATCAAAAGAAGACCCAAATACAGAAAAGTCATCCATAAATACTTCCATCACATTCTCAATCAAATCATGAAAAATGGCCATCATACACCTTTGAAAAGTCGCAGGTGCATTACATAAACCAAAAGGCATGATTGACAAGCAAAAATTCCATAAGGACAAGTAAATGCAGTCTTCTCTTGATCCTCGGGGGCAATGGGGATTTGGTTATAACCAGAATAACCATCTAAAAAGCAATAATAATCATATCCGGCCAACCTATCAAGCATCTGATCAATAAAGAGAAGAGGAAAGTGGTCTTTACGAGTAGCAGCATTTAAAAGACGATAATCAAAACAAACACGCCAACCCATAACTAACCTAGTAGCAATCGCCTCATCATTCTCCCCCTTTACTATAGTCATCCCCTGTTTCTTGGCTACCACTTGTGTAGGACTCACCCACTCACTATCAGAAATAACATAAATGATCCCCGCATCAAGTAGTTTTAAGACTTCCTTCCTAACCACCTCTTGCATAATAGGATTAAGCTTACGTTGATTTTGCACTCTAGGTTTAACATTTTCTTCAAGTAAAATCCTATGCATGCAAAGCGATGGGCTAATCCCCTTCAAATCAGAAATAGACCAGCCTATAACAGATTTATGCTTTCTCAGAACACGCAATAGGCTATCTAATTCAGACACAGAAAGAGAAGAAGATACAATCACCGGATATATTTCTCCTTCGCCCAAGAAAGCATAGCGAAGGTGTGCAGGCAACGGCTTCAACTCCAATTCCGGTGCCTCTCCATCTTTGGTGATCTTCTTATCACCTTCTTTCCTCAATTCCAGAAACGGGATCCGTCTCCGAGGCTTTTCCTGTACTCCATCTAACATACTACAACACTCAAACAAACTCACATCAAGAATGTTGGATTGACGATTTAAACCAATAGGTGAAGAAAAGATAGAGTTAGAAATATAATACTCTAACAGATCACCAGCTTCATCCACATGATCCGTATTTATGCATGAATTTACTACCTCAAGCACCTTGCATTCTTCCATGCCATTGGAATCTACCTCCTCAAAGAATTTCAGAGCTTTGTAAATAGAGAATGTGTGACTGTCGTCGTTCACCCTCAATGTAAGCTCTCCATTGGCTACATCGATGACAACTCTTTCCGTTGCAAGAAATGGCCTTCCAAGGATAAGTGGAACATCCTTGTCTTCCTCCATGTCAAGTACCACAAAGTCCGCTGGAAACACAAACTCGTTCACCTTCACGAGCACATCTTCAACTACCCATCTCTGATATATAACAGAACTATCAGCCATCTGTAGAGAAATAGCAGTGGGCTGAATTTCTCCAATTTCCAGCTTATTAAAGATGGATAGTGGCATCAAATTGATGCTGGCCCCTAGATCACACAGTGCTCTTCCAAACTGTTTTCCTCCTATGACACATGAAATGGTGAAACTGCCTGGATCCTTGAGCTTTGTTGGAAGCTTCCTCTGCAAGATGGCACTGCATTCTTCATTCAGATTCACTGTCTCGAAATCACCCAATTTTTTCTTCCTTGACACCACATCCTTTAGAAATTTCGCATACTTAGGCATCTGTTGGAGAGGTTCCACTAACGGAATGTTGATGTGGACTTTCCTAAAAATATCAAGTATACATGCATTCTGCTCCTCATCTCTCTTTTTCTGGTGCCTCTGAGGAAATGGCATGGTCGACTTAGTAGGGATCAGTGCAGATTCTTTAAATTGAACTAAAGTTGAAGCTTTCTTTGTTTCCTTCTTCTCCGCACTTTCTTCTTGAGATACTTCCTCTATTATTTCAACATCAACAACTTGTGGCTCCTCTTCAGGCATCTTCGGACCTTCATAACTCAAACCACTACTCATTTTGATTGCCTTGCAGTGTTCTCTAGGATTAACAGTCGTGTTGCTAGGAAACTGTCCTGGCTGATGCTGCTTGTTGATCGTTTTAGCTATCTGCCCCAATTGCTTCTCGAACATCTTCATCTCTAGCTAATCAAGATAACTTTGTTGCTTGTCAAACCTTGCAACACCAAGCTCTCCAATTTCTCCATACGAGTCTGACTCTTGGCCATGTACTTGGTATTATCTACCATATACTTTGTTATCCGGCCTTCAAAATCCATCTCCTTTTCTTCATTGATAACTCCATTTGTCATACTAAAATTCGGAGGAGGCTGCGGTGCGTTGTTTGGGTTACCATAAGAAAGATTTCCATAATTCTTGCTCCCTTGATACCTTGGATTTCCCCCTTGATAGCCACCTTGATTTCCACGGTTATTCCCATAATTCCTATTGTTGTTAATGTAGTTGACATCTTCAACAATAGGTTCTTCAGTAGTGAGTTGCACCTGTGGTACGGTCAAAGCATCAATCTTGCTGGTAAGTTGAGAAATTTGAGCTGCTAACTTGGAAATGGGATCATCATTAGTCAAAACAGCCACTCTCTTGGTAGATGATCTCTCACTGGGCCACTGATGATTGTTGGATGCCATCTTCTCGATTATAGCCAACGCAGAGGTGTTATCACGATCCATGATGTCTCCTCTAGCTGCTGCATCTAAAAGGTTTTCAATGGTTATATTGCAACCATTATAAAACCACCAGACTTTCTGATTAGGATCAACTCCATGGTTAGGGCATTTTCTCAGCATTTCCTTGTACCTCTCCCAAGCTTCATAAAATGATTCTTGATCGAACTATTGAAACTGAGTGATGGCTGCTCTCAATTTCATGATCTTGCTCGGAGGGAAATATTTGGTAAGGAACAGCTGTACCAAATCTTTCCAAGATTCCACTTCTTCGGTTGTCAAAGAATGGTGCCACGATCGAGCATCGTCTCTCAAGGAGAACGGGAATAGCCGAAGTCTGATAGCATCACTTGAAACCCCATTCAACTTGTTGGTATTGCAAATCTCTTCAAAATGGGCAGATGAGCATGAGGATCTTCAGCTTGTCTCCCTGCAAACTGATTCTGCTGTACCATAGAAATCAGTGATGGCTTCAGCTCAAAATTGTTGGCCTAAATTGCCGGTCCCAAAACTCCTCTTTCAGTAGCCACGGGTTGAAAGGTATCCTTGATTGATTTCTCCTGACGATTCATCTTTGCTCTGATCTTATCCATCTGAGCTTGCAGCCGCTGCAGAACTTGAGCATTCACTTCATTTGCAGCCATTTCTTTTAAACGTGATTTTCTCTTTGCGTTGTTGCGCCAACATGTAGCTTCAATTTCAGGATCGAATGGCAGATATTCTCCACACGTTTGTCTCCTAGACATACATTACCTGTTAACACAACTTAAAGTGAGCACGCAATAAATAAATAAAAAAAGTGTCTAAATTAGTATCAAATAAATAGTTCAAATAACACCAGAAGTACAACTCAGTCCCCGGCAACAGTGCCAAAAACTTGTTCGCTATTTTTTTTATCACGCTGCAAGTGCACAGATGTAATAATATAGAAACAAGGTCGAATCCACAGAGACTGAGTTATCCTAGTGATTATCTAACCTATAAACTCGACTCTATTTAGACTAACGAAATCAATGATTTGTTCATTAATTCTAAAGAAAATAAACTAGATAAAAACGTAAATAAAATCACAACCAAAGCTCACAAATTCAAACTCCAATAAAAAAAACAAATATTCCAGGGTTCAATTCGATGAACAATTTAACACTCGACTCCTATTTATCTAATCACACTTTATTCTCTTCTGAAGCAATCACTTAATTAGCCTAATCAACCTTTTGGGTGCAATTAAACTTTAAGTTAACACACAATTGAAATTATCTCTAAGTAACAATTAAACATGCAACTTGCAAAAGAACCAAAGATCAAATACTCCCACGTTAAGTTCAAACCTTTTGGGCATTGATTCCTAACATGTCCTATGTTCCCTTGTTCTAATTCTAATTCTCCCCTCTCGGATCTCGAATTAAAACCAAAGAATAATAAAAAGGTGATCAATCAATTTATTATCAATAAGTCACAAGAACATAAGAAGAAGAGGAATAAAAATGTAATTAAATAAATATGAGTCAAGATCACAAATTGTTCATCTACTTTCTACCCTAGAATAACAAAACTTAGCCACGCATAATCATGGCACAACAATCTCTAAAGTAAAACATAAAACAATGAAAACCGTAGGAAGATTGTTTCTCTTGCTTGAAACCCTTGCTCTTGTTTTCCTCCAAAAAGTGGTAAAGAGTCCCCTAATTCGTTCTAATGGTTCTCCTCCAAAAAGTGGTAAAGAGTCCCCTAATTCGTTCTAATGGTTTTGGATATATATCAAAAAGCTCGTAAAAATCCGAGAAAAATCGCGAAGCGGCGCTGGCGCGCCTAGGTGGCACCCAGGTGGCGCCCTGTCGCTCAAAACTTCACACTCCTTCTGTCTCGGTGGCGTCCACCTACTCTTTATTTTTCAACTTTTTTTTTTCTTCGATGGAATCCGACTTCACCTCGATCTCATCCTTCCGTCATCCAATTCTTGCAACATTTTCTTCACTCTTCTCCCAATTGGATGTTCTTCATACTCCAACTTTCAAATCCACAAATTTTGCCCATTTTACCTTCAAAAACACCAAATTTGGACAAGTTTCCAACTTATCAAGAATACATGAAAATCACTAGGAAACATATTCTTTAAACATGTTTTTTCACACCAAATTAACACCTAATAATCTTATAAAATCATAGAAAAACCATGTTTATCAATATTGTCAAGTGTTTTAACAAAAAACTATATTTTTTGTTACAAAAATTTGACAATTATAGCTATCGTTACATATGGGAAAAAAAAATGAAAAAAAATATTAGCCAACGGGCCACCTAAAAATCGAATTTATGTCTAATAATTAAAAATATCATGGGTATCGACACATACTAAGAGCATTTGAAAAACATCTTTGCCAGCGGGCCACAAAAAAATCAAAATAGTGTTAGGGCAAAAAAAATTCAAAAACTTATTATGCAACGGGCCACCTCAAAATCGAATAGTGTCAAAACTAAAAAATTCAAAAACTTCTTGGCCAACGGGCCACCTCATTACCGAAATAATGTTAGGGCTAAAATATTTTTTTACTAAAAAATAGTTTAGCCTAATCAACCCGAACTAGAAAATAGCCTCAGTCCGATAAGGATGGCCTGAAATCGTTGAAACAATGCTAATTTTGTGCTAATATATTTAGGGATGTCAATTGGGCCAACCTGCTAAGTTCGGGTTAGTCCTATCGGGTTTCGGTTATGCGGTCCGGGTCGAATCAAGCTGCATTTTTTTTCGAGCTAGAAATTTTCAACCCTAACCCTATACCTTCACGGCTCTGGCTAGCCCGTCGGATCAAAAAATTGACGAAAATAGAAAAATTGTACTCCCTCTGTCCTCGATTTACTGACCCTGTTGACTTTTTAGATAATTTTGGAGCTTCGTGATGAAGGATTTTAAATTGAATTTTTTGAGATTAGTTTTTTTTACACGATACTACAACACTCGTAGTACCTTGTAAAAAAAACTGAACTCCAAAAATTCGATTTTAAATCCATCATCACAAAGCTTTAAAATTATCTAAAAAGTCAACAGGGTCAGTAAATTAAGGAGGGAGGGAGTATAATTTTTTTAATGGTAATTTTGTGAGAAATAAAATAAGTCATGTTATGTCATCTAAGGAACTTTGCCTTATATTATTTGACTCCAACTTACATAATATGTAATAAGTAACTACTTGAGATGTGAAAATGTGAAGGGGAAAAAAAATCATTTCATGCACGTAATAATTGTAACTTTTAATATGTGCATAACTTAGCATATAAAATTATAAGATAAGTACAACTTAGCATATAAAACTATAATATTTTTATAAACTTCAATATTTGAAACAAAGTAATGAACTTCAACAACTAAGTAATGAAAAAAAATTAGGGTTATCGAGTCAACCTGCCAACTTGCTAGGCCAGACCTATCGAGTTGTCGGGCTATTCGGTTTGGCTCGTTCTGGTTGAAAAAAAATTCGGGTTAGAAATATTCGACCCTAACCCGTCGAAATAGTGTTAGGGTCAAAATATGTTAATCTGAAAACATTTTAGCCCGATCAATACGAACTGAAAATAGCCTAAACCCGATACGTATGGCCTGAAAATCGTTGAATATATTGCGTGGATGTGGGAGATCATGTTGTGTAGTGGTATTAGACATAACATATTTATAATAACGTCCAATTATTAAATTCACAAACTTGAGATATCTAGAATAATAATTCAGATGCTTGAATAATAATAATCTAATTATTTAATAGCGTTCAATTATTAAATAATATCTAGGCCAATTAAATTACATCCAAAAACTTGAGATATATCATATATTGCGACAAATATTTCGAATAAATTAATTTAATTGTGAATTAACACTTAAAATTTATTTCGAATAAATATTTATTTTTCTAAATTCTCATAATTTTTCCTATTAATCAATAATTTAATCAATATATACCATATATTATAATATATCTCCATATATTAATAAAAATTTGTACATATCTTCTATTTCCATATCATATTATACTTCCATATTATATTAGGATTAAAATAAACAAATTATTTTTGGTGTAATAGTATTAGACATAGCCTAACCTATCATGTGAGATTGAGTTCGAAAATCCTCCAATCTTCATAAATAAATTTTTAAATTCAAAAAATTATAGTAATAATTAATCAATATTAATATTTATAATAATAATAATAATAATAATTAATACGTCGTCGTTGATGGCTCGAGCGCGCGGCCGTCCGAGGAAGGTAGGGGTGCGAAATCTGATGATGAAGGATTCGCCGGTAGGCACATCAGCATCTGTGACTATATCAAATAGTACGACACCGGGAAAATTGGGAGTTTGAGCAACAAAGGGAAAGAGAAAACCAATGAAGTAGGAATTCCTCAGATCCTTGAAATTGATGCGGCTTCAAATCTGGTTTTGTCTAAAAGTGAAGTCAATCGCAGATTGGAGCTGGAGAAAGTGAGGATTGAAGCTGAATCTGAGAAGCCCATTCCACCGCGAGCAAACGGTAGAGGTATGAAACTGAACTTTGTAGCTCCTATGTTGAAGGAGGGTATTCCAGTAGCTTGTCTTGATAAGAATGCACTCGATAAGGAAGTAGCTAAATGGAACACTGCGGTTATATTATATGTCATTGGAGAGTCGCCGACTATCAAATATCTTCATACATATTTCACAAAGCAGTGCCAAGTTTCTGATCCTGAGATATTTTATCATATAGAGGGTTATTTTGTGGTTAGGTTTCAGAATGTTGAGGAACGAGATAAGATTTTGTATGATGGAGCGCATACTATTGCTTACAGGCCAGTAATTGTGAAAGCTTAGGAGGCTAATTTTTGTTTTGAAAAAGAGATTATGAGGATGATTCCTCTGTGGGTGCAACTGCCAAATTTACCTTTTGAGTTGCTGGGGTGATGATTCCTTGAGTAGAATAGGAAGTGATAGGGAGTAAACCCGCCCAATGCCAGCTGGCAGGTAGAATAACAAAACACTTATCATAAAAGTAGATCCTAGGGAGGGTTATGCTCAATGAATAGTGTCAGAAGGAAGGATCAGTGATAGATCGTACATATCCCCTTTTCCCTGAGCGGAATCCTATAAACCTAAAGACCAAGTGATTTTGGGCCCCGCCTCAGCAATAATCAGGATGGCAGATCTCTCCAAGGGATCTGCTCAAAAGCAGAACCAAAGGGAAGGACCTGTGATAAAAATGACAGATCCTTTCCCGCTTCTCAGAACCCTAGAATTCATGCGGAAAACATGATCACGGTCCCCACAAGCGGGGACCATCCTGTTAATAATCATACTCAAGATTGAGAGAGGGTGTCAACCGCATTGTCCCCCCTTAAAAGACTATTTTGCCCTCTCTTAAATCAAGGAAATTACCTCATCACCCAACTCTCTTATACTACTATAAATATGTGAGCTTCACACTTAATAAGGTACGTCTCCATTACTCTACACCTCTTTGCTACGAGCCTTGCTCAAGCAAACATACACACACACACACATTACATTTGCTGAGATTTCTTTCTTAAGAATACTCGCATATTTCCGGACATCGGACTGACTTGGGCATCAGAGGTTCTTCCCAGAGGACCCCCCCCCCCCCGCTCCTCCGGTGTTGTTTTGCAGGGTTGAATAGCTCGATGACGAGTTGAAGAAGAAAGATTGAGGTATACTATACCATGAAGACGATGAAGGGCTTGACTCTTCCATTCATTCTACATTTATGTTCATATCCTTTGTAAAGGATCATTTCTTTATATAATTAAATACCTTTTCTTAAATTTAGTTGATGGATCTTCGACCCAATCCATCAACTGGCGCCGTCTGTGGGAAAATCCTGGCTAAGACATCAATTTCCCTGAAAAATGCATATGTTTTCATCCAAATATTATTAAGATTATCATCCGTTCTCCAAGACATTGTTTCTTTTTCTTTGTCGTTTACAATCATCTAATGAAATTGCCTACCCTGAATAGTTGCCAATCGGTCAATAAGCGAATCGTGGTTGAAATCTTTCGAATTTGTATGTAATTCAAGGAAGAGCAATTGCTGCATCCTATAAAGAAAAGGCTAACTCCCAGAAGTTTGCACTCTTAAAAGTATGTATAAGTATCTATTTGGAAAAATTGGTTAAAAGTACGTAGATATTTATTTTTTATGAGAAGCTAACTGGAAATTTCTTTCTGGGATATCCCCTGCTTTCTAGATAATACAAGGAAGAAAGTAAGAAATTCCATCACAGCGGGAAAACTTCAGAAAAAGAAGAACTCGCACAAGACATCTGGTGAGTAAAAATATTCACTAGATAGTCAAAATAAAAAAATATATAATAAAAAAGATTTTTCTGACTAAGAGCCGGGATAAGTGGATGGTAAACCCTGGCAAAAGATCCAGTCTTAAGAATCTAT
Organism: Mentha longifolia; assembly: GCA_001642375.2. Lineage (NCBI taxonomy): Eukaryota > Viridiplantae > Streptophyta > Magnoliopsida > Lamiales > Lamiaceae > Mentha > Mentha longifolia. The sequence continues at coordinate 34,525,752 of CM038115.1, forward strand.
CACGGTTTGATCAAATCCTTAACAGTACACAGTGGGAAAGGACCCAAAAGCCTAAAGTCATTGGATGTAACCCATCTAAAGCATATGGGGTCCAAGCTTACTGGCAGGAGTCTCACCCCTATTACAAAATCCCTAATTTAAATATACCAGGCACCTGGAATGATAAATTAATAAGGAGACTGTTTGTATCCTTTTTTCAGATCTCACATCATGGAGCAGAACTCCGAAGCAGCTCAGATGCTAGGATCCCAGCATCATGAACAAATTGATACCCCTCCGCCTGGGTTTAATATGTACCCTGGGTCTACATTGGCCACTCAAGGGAGTGGCAATGCAGCTCATGTTGCAACAAATGAAAAGCATGATCGATGGAGTTCTCAAATGAGCTATCGATAGGCGTCTGACAGCTATGGGAGTTAACATAACAACTCCCACAAGCCATCTTAATCCCCTCTCCCTAAAAGGAGACAATGGAACCCAAGGAAAAAGAAAATATAAAAACGCTGATAAAGCTACAGATCCGAAGGTCCTCCAGGATCTGGCAACCAAACTACTGCAGATCCAAGATGACAGAAGGCTCACCGACTGCGAGTCATCTGACAATGATATTCAAGGAGATGCTCACGAAACAGAGGCTAATCTCACTAATATGCTCAAAAATCAAATTCATGAGCAGCAAGAGCAGATGAGAATCATGGCTGCAGAATTAGAAGAGTTGCGCAAAGCATACCATGCTTCTAAAAAGAAGAGTATGGGTGAATCTATTCCCTACATGGATGGATTGGGGGAGGTTTCTGTCACTAAAGTTTGCAGAAAGAGCAAATTTGAGTATTGTCAGAATTATATTAATGAGAATAGCCCTTTCTTAGCTGACATACAGACGGACCCGATCCCAAAAAACTTTAAGTCAGTGTCTTGTGACTACAAGGGACAAGGTGACCCTGAAGAACACCTTATGAAGTTTGAGAGCCTGTGCCTCCTGCATCAATATTCAGAAGGAGTCAAGTGCCGGGTGTTCTTAACTACTTTGTCAGGACCTGCACAGCAATGGTTCCAACAGCTACCCAGATCCTCTATTCATTCTTTTAAGGATCTGAATGAGATTTTCTTACACCAGTTCGTGAGCTCTAAGAAATCCACCAAGAATTCGCTGTATCTAACAACGATCAAACAAGGAGTTAATTAAAGTCTGAGAGACTACATAACTCGCTTTAACGAGGCAATTCTGGAAATCCCAGGGGTAGAAGCCACTTTGAAAATACACTCCTTCGTAGAGGGGTTAAGGCCAGGACACTTCTTCGCCTCTCTAATGAAGAAACCAGCAGAAACGTTTGATGAGCTATTGGGCAGGGTGCAAAAGTACATTAACATGGAGGAAGCAATGATAGCCAAAAAATCTGACACTGCCTTTAAAAGGAAAAAGAAGGCCGAAGAAAAGAAAATGGGTGCTGCAGAAGCAAGGAAACCTAAACGGAATGAAAAATTCCAAAGATCCTTCACTCCTCTCACGAGGTCGCAAGCCGATCTCTTAGAAATTGTGATAAGAAAGCCCAGAGTACAGATTCCTCCCAATAGGGAACAACCCCCTAAGAGGCCGCAATCAGATAAGTTTTGCAGATTCCATAACTGTAGGCCCCGATAAGTAGTCATTGGTGTATGAGGGGGGGGGGGGGGAATTCACCAATTAGCCAACAGTTTTGACTTTTCAAAACAATTTGATCTTACTGAGTCGTCACTTCAGTTTATCATAGCAGTTTAGTTTTTCCAGCTCAATCAGTAAACTGCTGAGCTTGCAAAACTAACCTGCGTGCGGAAGTTTGGTGGAAAGGTTGGCTAACAGTTTTCAACACAGTTTTCAAGAGATTTCAGTTCAGATAACTGCTCATGCAAGACAGGTTATAGTTGTGCAGGTTGTGAGCATGCAAACTGTGTAAATAAATAAGTAAATAACAAGAGAGACACTAGGAGTTTTTATCGTGGTTCGGAGTAAATAGCTCCTACGTCCACGCCAGATTCTGTCGAATCTGTAATCCTTTAACTTGAGATTTTTCGCTCCTTTTACCACTGGTGGAGGTCAAGTCCAAATTCAAGTCTTTCTTTAGACTGAATCTAGCACGATTCTTGAGTCGTGTCTCTTCTTACTTTACATGCAATCTATCATACAATCTTACCAACGCTAAACAACTAGCGCTAATATCCAAACTAGAAAGCTGTGAATAGCTATCGTCGTTAGGAATACACAACTCAATCGACTACACTAAATATCAACTGTGATGGTAGTGAGAGTGTGTGTGATGTGTTCTAGTAAGACAGTTTCCAGAGAGATCAGAAATCTACAAAGATCAACACTTGGGAAAGCTCTAGTAATTTCGAGTGTTGATTGAATGAATTTCAGCTTGAGATTTCTGCAGTGTTTTGGCTTGTATATTGAGTTTCCCGTACTTCAATCTGGAATGAGTTGAGGTATTTATAGAGAAGCATTTGAAATAGAGCCGTTGGAAGTGTGTCAGGATTTGCAGTACCGTACACTGACACAATTCTTGTCGTTGGGTGAGAACAGGTTTCTCAACCACAGCTCAGGTTGGTCTTCACTGGTCGAGCTTCCTATACCTCGAACTGTCTTCAGTCCCTTTGTAACCTTCGTGTGAGATCTTCTGGCATGGTAAGAGCAGGTTACATAGACAATTTACTTAATGGAACAGTATGACAGATTGGGTGGTTTAGGTACCAGGTTGCACTTCCAACCTTGACCTTTACATGAGCAACCTGTCCGAGTAAAGCTTGACTGATCCAAACACGGAGACCAGCCTATTCCACTTAAAACCTATATCTAAGTGTGGTTTCTAATAGCATTATCAAAACTCAGTTTCAAAGGGTTCCCAACAATTTCCCCCTTTTTGATAATGCCGAAACCCACACTTTACATTTTGGTTTAGAAGAGTTGAAAGGTTTGATGTCCAGCCAACTGCATAGCAGAAAATGTTAGAGAGTTTAAAGCATAACATGCGAAGGCCTGGACAAAGAGAGATTGTCATCAGGAATCAAAAGATGATCATTTTTCATTTATAGTATCAACTGAATTGATATGCACAGATTACAGAGAGTTGATACATCAAGTAAATGAAAACGATCAGGTTACTTCCTCACAGTCTTGAACCTTTCTTCAGCTAACTTTTCCTTGCTTACAGTTCCCATGGCTGCATATATGCTGTCTCGAATTGACATGTACTCATCACAGTCTGTGGACTTGCATCCATACTGAGCTACGACACTCCTAATGAATGTATTGATTCGGTTGATGTCTGGAGTGTCAGTGCCGCAGACAGTGGGAGGTTGGAAGGTCTCTATCTTAGGCGGATTGAGCGTGACCTTCTCCTTTGCAGCTTTCACCCGGACCCTGTTGATGAATTTGCGGTCTGGGAAAGCTTGCAGCCAGTTGTGGAAGGTTGTCTTGGTGTTATCAGTGTAGCGGGAATCGATTTTTAACCAGTAGTGATGCAAAATGAACTGGTTAAGGAACTCGTCCCACAGAGGCTGATCTTCCACTGGTAGCCAATCTGTTGGCTCTCTTTTGTCTGCTTGTTCCTTGCAGCTTTCAAGGCCTCTGAAGCTTGCGATGTGAGCTCTGTCTTTTGCCCTTTGTTTCTTCAGCTCAGCCAGAAACAGCTTCTGCTTGCCTTCATCTGCGCAGTCTTCAGCAGTGTATCCAGTTTCTGCCATGAGCTGGATGAGGTTAGATTCAGCCGAGGCATTCTCTTGAGCGGACAGCTGCTTGGCAGTAGCAGGTTGAGGGGCAGTTGATACAGGTTGAGCAGCTGCAGTTGGGAAGAGCGACCTTGAGGAGGTTGAGCAGCCTGTGTCTTCTTACCTCTTCCTGTAACCTGTGGCTTCTTTCCTATTTCTTCCCCTGATTTTGAAGCACCACATTTTTCCTTGCCTTTCCCTTCCCCCTTTTCGGCATTATCATCAATCAAATTCTGAACAAGGGTGTTGAGGGAGGCCTGTTCATCAGAGATCAAGGATAGGTCATTGCTGATCTTTTCCTTAAACTGCAGTAGGGAGTTGATGTTCTCTTGCATCTCCTCCTCTTTCTTCAGTGAGCTGGATATGGTTTGAGTAAGCTTCGTAGAAAAATCGTTGACAAGCTTGTTGAGTTGTTCAAACTCGTATTGCAAGCTCTCAATTGAAGATTTGTAGGCGACTTTCAATTCGGACAGCTGGTTGGGAAGCAGCTGGTCCGTTTCTGCTTTGAGTTGTGTGGAGATGAAGGTTGCGAACTAGCTTGCCACAAAATAACTTGTGGCATCTCCTCCTTGATATTTGCCAGCATGGCAGATGCAGCTTTGTCCATTGCTTCAATTTGATTGGCAATCTTCTGGTGCTCTTCTACCTCTGTTGCCTTCACCTTGGCAACCTCCTCAGTGATGAAGTTCTTCAAGTTTTCTTGCACCGCAGTGAGAGGAGTTCCAGCGGTTGCAACAAAATACATAGGTGCACGATCATGATCGAACTTTGTGTCATCACTGTTCCGGGTGGGAGAGGGAATAGGACTGAAGGCATCATCATCCGGAAACCTGAAATTGTAGGAACTGCGATCATGAGAGTAAAAAGGTTTCAAATCAATATTGAGAGCCCTGGCCTCTCGCTTCATCCTTGACAGTACGAACTGTTTGAAGTACTCGCGAGCTTCAGGAATGGAAGCATAGCCAAAATACTTCCCCAGGGTGTGCTCTTCAATTTCAAGCTGTTCGATGGGGTAAATCAGGAAAATAGACTTCAAGTCACAGTATGATTTGTCCTTCCCATCGAGCAAGGTACGCAGCCTACACGCCATCTGCCTGGTCTCTGGTGTGAGATCGATTCTTGGAAAAGACTCGGAAACTATCTTCTCAGCAGTTATC